>NW_004624758.1:18839379-18882075 GCF_000247695.1 Heterocephalus glaber
GAGTAGTACTCCATTTTATAAAAAAACCACATTTTCTTGATCCAGTCTCCAGTTGATGGGCATTTGGGCTGTTTCCAAGTTTTAGCTATTACAAACGTGCAGTTTTCTTTTCTTGTAATGTCCTTGTGTTTTGATAGGGTAATGCTGTTCTCATGGCATTGTGAATTAGCAAAGATTTTCTCATCTATTTCCTGCAAGAGTTTGTATAGAATTGGATTTACTACAGTTAGGTTTGCATGTTTTGTGGAATTCAGTGAAATTCTCTGGTTTGGTTTTTTTTTTGGCTTGTTTGTTTTATTGGTTTTGTTTCTTTGGAAAGATTTCTGAAAATGAATCAAATTAATGTAAGGCTAGTCCTATTATTATGAATGATATAGTGTTGACTTAGTTTTGGTATGTTTCTTTCAAAATTATATAGCCAGGCATGGTGGTGCATGCCTGTAATCTCAGCACTGTGGGAGGTTAGGCAGGAAGATCACAAGTTTCAGCCCAGCCTGGGCAATTTAGTGACTTAGCGAGACCCAGTCTCAAAATAAAAAATTAAAAATGGCTGAGGATGTAGCCCAGTGCAAAGGCCCTAGGCTCAAGCCCCAATACCACATGTGAGTGCACATACACACACATACAGACACACACAAAACTGTGGGAGCTTAGCTGAAGTTAAGTAACTTACAGATTGGCTTGGTCCTTTTGAAGGTTGCTTTTAAGCTTTGTTAAGGTAGGTCTGGGATTCATTTATCTTTACTACTAAAACATAATTCTGCTAAAGACTACCCAATGCCCAGTTGGGAGCAGGTAAATGTTTAGTAACTGGCTCTCCAAGAAAAAATAAAAACATTTTTATATCATTTGCCTACTTCCTGTCATGGACAGTCTCAATCTACCAAGATCCAACAGGTCTCAAAATCCCTGAAAACTTAATTGCCACTCTCAGGCTTGGACAAGCCAGCAACCCATTGGCAGGACTCCACATAGTACCAGGTCTCCTGCCATCCATAGCTGGTCAAAGCAAACTGTTCCTAGCTTTTCATAAACTCTGGAAATTGTTCCATCTGTTGCTTTCTGGTGGTTCTTTCTGCTGCTTCATCTCACATCTGTGCAACTAAGAAGGCAGCCAAAGGCTCAAGTAGACTTCTCTGAATTGTCCCACACCACTTGCAGTCCTAAATTGATTATTGTCCTCTACCTGAAAACATATGTTTTGTCCAGTTTTCCGATTATTTTTGATAGGAGGCCAATTCCTATACAGTAGTAGTTCATTCTCAATGTGGACAAAATTAAACTTTAGCATCAACTGCTTCACTTGGATAAGTAGTGAATTACTTGCAGATTACCAAGGAACGCATGACTGTCTGATTCTTATTTTCCTTATATCTTCTTTTTCTTCCATTTCTTTCAGGGGCAATGACCTTCCTATATAAACTTTAGAGAATTTAAATTTGAATTAGGCAAGGAAAAGTAAGATATCTTCTTGGAATGATTATCTTTTTACCCTAAAAGAGGAGAGTGCCCCTAGAAAACTTGTGTTGAGATTGTCAGCTGCTATTGCAACTGACACCAGAAGGACTATAGACAACAAGAGTGACATGTGCAGATGAACAGGTATGGTGTTAAATATGGAAGCAATGAAGAAGGAATGTTGCTAACTGATGGACTTTAGGGGAAGTGATTGGAGCACAAGGGCTCTGACTTCATCCAGTGGGTCAATCCATTGATAAGGTCATAATTCGACAGCATTATTTGGAGGTGATGGAAACAGGAGGTAATGCCTACTTAAAGAGAGAAGATTATGGGGGCATGACCTTGGGGATAATATCTGGTCCCTGGCCCCTTCCTCTCAGGTGCTTTCCCTTTCCCTTTGCCTCCTGTCTGCCATGATGTGAATGACTTTGCTCTATAACATGCTTCCTGCCATGATGTTCTGGCTCCCCAGGACCCCAGAAACAATGGAGTCAAGTGACCATGGACTGAAACCTCTAAAACTGTGAGCCCAAATACATCTTTCCACCTTTAAGTTGATTTCCTGAGGAATTTGGTCACAGGGATGGAAAACTGACTAACATACACAGGCTATATTGGGAACTACCATAAGACAATAGATAAGAAGGACTCTGGGAAGCTTTCCAGAGGAGATGACCCCTAGACTAAATCTTGAGTGGTGGTGACATTGCATCATCAATTTTGTTCTTTACTCCTTCTACAGTGGGCTTTAATTTTGACACTTTTCATTTTAAGTTCCTTATCTACTTAGGAACTTCTCCTTCACTTCAGCTTCATCAACCTCATGTAGCAGAGATTCCTCCTGGGTGTTGGAGTTAGTGTATCAGTCAGCACTGGTTCCATTTCTGTAGTTTTGGAATCTCCTTGGATATTTTCATGGGAAACCAAGGGAGCTAGAATTAGAGATTATTTCTAGTTGCTATACAATAACAGTGTTGTAAAATGATGTGTAATAATAATAATCTAGTTATTACTGATTTAGGGTATGGTGCTCTACAGCCTGGACTCTACATTCTCTTATGGTTTTGGAAACAGGTCAACATAGTATAATAAGAGAATCTAAAAACAAAAAGATTTCCAACATTTTCACCACCAATGACCCCTTTTCTTTTTGTCTCCCTTGTACAAACCAGATTTGAAGAGTTATCTTATAAATAAATTACTTTTAGTAATGAATAAAAATTAATCTAGACATGCCATTGCCAAGAGTTCTTAATTAGCATACAACATCTGGTTAGAATTCCTATAATTTAGCCAGAAACAAAAAGTCACTTACTGTGAATTTACTGTATGCCAGGCACTACCCTAAGTGCTCTTCCTATTTCCAATCATCGTGTAAGACAGGTGAAGCTGTTGTGTTTATTTTACTGATGAGAAGTCTGAGGTTCAGACGGGTTGAATAAACTGGATGAGGTTTCCCAAACCATTGAGCTGTGATGCTGAATTGAAATTCAAGCAATCTGGCTCCAGACTGTAAACTCTTCACCTGTCCTGAATTATACCATATGGTAAATGAATTATTTGGGTCAAACTTTCTGAAACAATGAAAATAAGACTCAGATATCCATTACCACCCTTGGGGACACCTAAGTAGACGCCTTTACTATCAAACTGGGCTACTGATTAGTGCCCTGTGCCTTGAGTGGCACAGATGGAGCATACTCTGCATCACCATGACAGAGCCCAAAGAATGATGAAATGTCATCAGTTGCAACCATGACATGTCGATCAGGGGCTATCTGGTTGGCCTGCAACCTACTAAAGTTTCATTTTAAAAAGCTGAGCCCATTTAATAGAGAAGCACCTCTCCCAATAGCCTATTATTCTGCAAATATGTATTCAAGGACATTTGAAGTTGCTCTATTTACCTAACCATCACTAATGGCTACTTTGGATCTATGACAGGTGAACATGTAAATACGGCTCTTAGATCTTACTCAGGGCAGGACACTGGCCCAACAGACCATAACTGCTGCTGTAGAGAACAGGATTTCCTTGAAGCAGAGTCTGCTGAGTATCGAGCAGGACATATTTCAATCTGTCTCCTCAGAGCACTGTGTCCAAAATTACCAAGAAAGTCAGGGACCACTAAGATCTGAATATCAATAAATATGAAAGCCAGACGTGGATGTTTAATAACTGGGAATGGGGTCAGCATGATTCTTCATGGGTCATTAACAGATAATAGGCAAGGAAAAGTAAGTTAAAAAGAGATTGTGCAGCCAAAGCAAATATAGGAGGCAGCAGAGCCATGGTAACACTGATGACTATCTGGTCAAGTAGGAATTGCTGATCATATCCAAAAGGGACACAGGTGTTACTCTGATGTATCAGAGCATGTTGAGAAATGATTAACTCACCTGGGCCAGCTCATTTTGGACTGGGACAGAATATCCCGGACAGAATTTCCTCTTCATCACTGTGCCTTTGGCTGTATGGTATCAGTGGTTATGGGACCCTATTCAATTCCTGTATTAGTTTCCTGTAGCTGCTATAACAGAGACTCACAAATAGCCTGACTTAATTAGAGCAACAGAGATTTATTCTCTCCTAGTTCTACAGGCCAAGAGTCCCAAGCTGAGGCGTCAGTAGGGCCATGGTCCCTCAGAGCCCTGCAGGGAAGGCTCCTGACTCACTTTTCCCAGTTTCTGGGGTGCAGTGCCTGGCTGTCCTCAACTTGTCACCTCAACACTTGAGTCTCTGTCTATATGTCACATGCCATGGATGTCTCCCTCTGTGTGTGTTTCCCGTGATGTTCTCTTCCTGTATCTGCACCTTTCTTGTAAGGATGCCAGTCACATGAGATCAGGAGCCCACTTCAATGGAACATGACCTCATCTTAACCAACAATACTGCAAGGACCCTATTTCCAAATAAGGTCACCGTCTGAGGAACTCGGAGTTTGGTCTTCAATATTATCTTCCTGAGAGGCACAGCCCAACCCTCAGCTGGCCCCATCTCTCCAGTCAGACCAGCCCAGATCACCCTTTGCTCTCCATTTTTGTGGCTTTCGGGCCCCCAGCTCACCATCTGAGCCCTCAGCACTCCACCTGCCATCCCCGTGATAATATTATCTGTCCGGATCTCTGCAGTATGTCCAGTCTCCTGAATTTTATTGCAAACTCTTTCATAGGTAAAGAATTCTTACTCAGACTTATTTCTCATGGAGCTCTCAAAGTAGCAATTTGAAATCAATGGGAACTTCTGCTCTTCAGCCAATCTACACTTGGACAGTTTGTCCACAGATGCCGTTATCCAACCTGATTCTTTCCATACCCCTGCGACGCTATCCTCACTGTACATGAAAGGGAGTGAAGACTTGGAGAGGTGAAATGACTACCAAAATAATGAGACCCACAGTTTGCATGGGCTGCCCCAGCCTCCTTTTATGGAAAAATTTTCTCATCTCCCTCATTTCCAACAACATGATTATTAATGATCCAAGAGGGCTTCTGGGGAAACAAAACAGACAAAACAACCCCCTAACTGTCCAGGGAAAAGGAGGGAGAAGACAGGAAAATGGGCATGAATCTGAAGTCCACCTTTCCCAGGGACACACTTAGGGTGTGAGCAGTCACGAAGCCCCCTTCCTGGTTCCTGGATGGGGTCTCTCTCCTTCCTCCATCAAACAATAAAGAGCGGTGACTTTTCTTAAGCTTCTGAGCCACCAACGATTCCAACTCCCTCAGTCTCACATTCAGAGTCTATGTTCTTGGTTTTCACAAAATTATCTGGTGGAAACTCCTTGGACACCGTCCCTCCTGATGCTGAGGAGGAAAACTTAGCAGCTGTTCTCTGGGAAGCAGCAAGTGTGAGGTGGTGCTTGCTGTTCCAAATGGATGTGTTTAACCAGGCTCCTTGACCTTGAATTCTCTGCTCGATACCTTTGCCTCCGGAATTCTCTCTATCCTATGGGTCAGGTGTCGCTTAGCAGTGACTAGTAAATGAGGAGGGTGATATCAACAATAAAGGAATGATTGAACCTGCTAGGCACTCCTTTGTCTGCATTAGAAATAGGTGCCTCCCTCTAGACAGCAGCAGGCTTGCAGGGGCCTTTGGGAAAATAATCCTTTTCCTACACAGTTCACCTAGTGATGAGCAGATGAGAGCAATGAGCTCTTGTACTCCTTCAGATAGTATCTTTAAACAGTGCACAAGCTACCCAACTGTACAAGGTACTCCTGACACTGCAGACAGCTGCCTCTTAGCCTTGTTTTGCTGCTCTCTCTCCTTCACGGCACAACTCAACTAAAACCATCAAGATGTTCTTTCTCTCATTCTTGCACAGGAATACCTGTTGTTTGTTTTCTGAGACTGCAAGAATGACCTGTAAGAATATACCATTCCTTCTCTGCCTAAAGAAGAGAGTTTGGCTCCTGGGTCCCCGCCCTTTGCCACACCCTTCGGCAGCGCAGAGGCCTAGGTAGCAGCCACAACACTCTTCCCCCTCCTGCTTCTGCTGGAGTTCTTGCCTTTGGAGTCTTATACCTCACATCATTTGTTAATCCACCACTGAAACAATTAAGCTCCTCTATCTAGTCTCAAGGCGTGCTTGTTACATGGCTTGCTCAATCTTTTGTTTCCCATCAAATATCACTCCTTTACAGGGAATCAGAGCCAAAGGCAGAGAGCCAGGTGCCTGAGATTTCACTAAGCTGCATGTTTACCTTGGACGGCAGGGTTCGGCACAGCGTCCGAAACTGAAAGGTTTTCTTAACTATACTCCCGCCCAGGCTGTCTTGTTCGTTCCTGTCTATCAGCCGGGAGAAATCCAAAATATTTCTTTGTCTACCCAGTGTTGCCGAATTCTTTCTTTTATAGTTGCTTAAGGTCAAGGTTGAGAGAACAATGGACCCAGTTAGGAGAAAGACCCACTCCAGGGAGCTGGGGGGTTGACTCTGATGAGCTTAGTGTTGCCTAACTGTATCTAATAAGAAGAAATTCAGTCAAGGACAGAAAAATTCTGCTTTCTCTAAGTAGCAGGTTAAAAGGAGCAACAAAATAACATACAAAGATGGCAGCACTAGTAATCTCGAAAGCTAGGGTCTGTGAACTAAGGCTTTTTGTCTAGATTTCTCTTACAAAAATACAATGAAGAAATAGTATTAACCTGTTTGGAAGAGTCCTTTCTGTTTTAAAATTGTAAGACTGTAATGTGGTGACTTTAACAATGTATTTTCCTTTCAGTTAAACTAATTTGTGGAGTAAAAAAAATCTTGCATGTTAGAACAATGGAGATCATTTATAATGGATTTATTTAATTAAGGGTTATCATTGTAAAAGTTAATTACATTGTATTTTAATACAAATTCCAGAACTTTCTGTATCATCTGAAATCAAGAAAATAGTTAATGGTTTTCTATTCATTATTCACAGCACCCCAGTGGATTGTGTGGGCTTTTGTAAGTTTTAATTTCACTGCTTTTTAGCCCCCAAATTTAGATGTTGGATTCCTTACAATACTAAAAGAAAGCTATAGAAAAGGACACAAGCATTTGGAAAGAAGGAAAATATAAATGTTCAAGTTCACCCACAATAAGAAAAATACAAAGTAAAAAACTATTCTGAATTACCATCTTCACCTGTAAGACAGGCAGAGATCAGAATGTTTGACAGCATAACATAAATCACCTACCAGTTAGGGAATGTTAAATTAAATTATGGGGCATCAATACACTGAAAGAATGTACAGCTGTACACAGCAAACAAAATCAACAAAAAGCAACATAAAAATGAGGACTCTTCTGGTACTGGTATGAAAAAAACTGTCAAAACCAGGTTAAAACGTAGCATAAAGAAGTGAAGTACATGTCACCTTTTGTTTAGTTTGTATGAACATCTGGCATGGATTTCTTCTTCAGCTAAATACAGCTGTTTTCTCTGGGTTTCTTGCTGAGCCGGGACCTGTCCTCGGCCAGGTTTTGGTTTTTGGTGTGTTGTGTTTTTGGTGTGAGCAAAGCAGGAAGGGTGCTCACCAGGGTGGCGGAGGTTTGTGTACTCCCTTCTTCGGCGGGCACCCTCCGTCCTCTTTTCCTGGTGCCTGCATGGTGGTACAGCCTGGCGCCCCAGGAGCTGCTCGACTGCCCCCTTTAGTCTCTTCCCACCCTCGTTGAGAAGCCCCCAGTGTCCCCTCGTCTGTCCACATGTGGCCGAGCACAGCTATATCTGGTCATAAACCTGTGGAAATGGGGCTGGGTGTGAGAAGAGATTAACTGTGGCTTTTCCAGAAAGCTCGAGCTCAATTTGCTCCTTGAAGGGGAGCAGGAATTTTGCAAGAAAAATACTGTTATTGATGGAAACATGGGAAGGAAACTGGGAGCTAAATTCCAGAACTTTTGGCATGAGTTGAAATCAAGAAAATAGTTAATGCTCTTCCATTCCACACCCCAGTAATCACCCAGTGGCTCACAATTTCTCTTCCTCTTTGTCCCACGATCTGAGTTTCTCTGATCCTGTGTTGGAAAGACTCACACTTGCTTCCAGTGTTTTTTTCTGTGACTTTCTCCCAAGCCGTGGGCTATCTTTTTGTTTTGTTATTTCCTTTGCTGTGTGGAAGCTTTTTAGTTTGAAGTAGTCTTACTTGTTTCTTTGAAATTTGGGGATTTTGGAAGGATAAGATTGTGTTGGCGTGAAAGCCTCAGCTTTGACAGGAAATTTAAGCTCAGATTGGCTAAATATTGCTGCTCAACTTTAAATATACACACAACAGATCTGGCCCTTTTGTTAAAACACCAGTTACAATTCATTAAGTCTGGGGCAGGGCCTGAATGTCCCCTTTTCTAGCAAGTTCCAGATCATGTCAGAGCTGCAAGCTAAGGGTTACACTTTCAGTAGCAAAGGGCTACTTAGAGTAATATATTATGCAAGGTTAATATGTGACCTGTCTGAAGGCAATGAAATGAGCAGAGTTAGGACTCCCAATCCATGTTTTCTGACTCTTACTCTGCATGGCCCTTCTCACATGGAGTGAGACTTGAGTGTCACCCACCCCTCCAGTCTACCCCCTGCAAAGTAGCTGCGCCGGTATGAAAGGCAGAGAGAGTAGGGGGAAAAGAGAGGCAGCTGCTTTTGCAGTGACAGACATGGCAGATGAGAACCCTCTAGGAAGCAGCCTGCAACTTTTGTGGCACCTTGGATCAGATTCATGGAAGACAGTTTTCCCCAGTCAGGGGATGGGGTGTGGTGTGGGGTAATGGTTTTAGGATGCTTCACGTGGGTGACACTTATTATATACTTCATTTCTATTGTACATTGTGGGCTTTATTTTTATTAGTGTCTCATAAAGACTGTGCAACCTAGATCCCTTGTGTGCACAGTTCACAGTAGGATTTGTGTTCCTATTGGGATCTAAGCTGCCACGGGAGGCAGAGCTCAGGTGGTGAAGCCGCTATGGGGAGTGGCTGTAAGTTCAGATGAAGCTTCCCTTGCTGGGCCTGCTGCTCACCTCCTGCTGCATACCCCTCTTCCCAAAAGGGGGCTGGGGGCTGGTACCCATCCACAGCCCAGGAATGGGGGACCCCTGCAGGCTAGGAGAAAGATTTGGATAAGAGGACAAGAAGCATTTGGGACACCAGGATAAGAAGAGGTGCATATAGAATTATCAAGCCTTAAATCCTGGATTCAGTGCCCAACCAGCTTTATTCTAGACCAAAAATGATCTCTCTAACTTTACAAGTTATCATAGGATGGTGAATTGCTTGCTCCAAATAGGATGGATAAAATAGATTCCAATTTAATTTTTTTTAAAGTTGCTGCTTTCAAATTCAGAATGTAGCATCTTATGAAAGTAAACCTTACCTGACTCTGTGGCCTAGTTGTCACAAATTTGCACTTTGAAGTCCATACCAAAAAATGTATGTTTAATAGAACTTGCTGAAGGAACTTCTACCTGACGTAGAATCTGGGAGGGATCTGTGATTAAATGATGATCTATAGCCATGAAATAAAGTCAAGATACTATGAAAAATGGAAAAATGAAAAAAAGGATATGCTCTTGGGAATTAAAAATAGTTCCAGAAATTAAAACATGTATGGAACAGGGCAGAAGAAACTATGGGAGATCAAATCAGAATATTCAATATCAGATGAACAGAAATTTAAGAAAGTACATAGAAAATAGAGGGGATAAACACAATCAAATTATCAAGAGAAACAAATTTCCCAGTACACAATGAGAGTTGAGCCTTCAAAATGCAAAAGCCTGTCCAGAGCCCTGCCAGATGGACACCCAGATACATTGTTAAGAAATTTCGGGACACAAAGGATAAAGAAGAGATTGTGGGAAATTGCTTATGAGGAAAAAGATGAGTGAAGTATCAGACTGGTATTGGACTTCTTATCTGCCATTTCTTGGCAGCAAAATCAGATGCTAGAAGACAGTGGGCTAAGTGCTGCCGACTCTGCAAGTTTGCTCTTGCGATTAGAGTTTGCTCCTAGAACGTTGTACCCAGCCATGCCAGAAGGAAACACAGAGCAAAGTAAGACCATTTCCAGATGCAAGAGGACCCCTGGGGTCATTTCCATGTGGACCCAAGAAATGGTGTCTTACTTGGGAGTCCAACAAAAAGCAGTCCCAACGCAACTATGCAGAGGTTATAGAATTAAATTAGCTGAATTAGAACCATCTCTGGTGAACTTGAAGAAAGTCCTCAGGAAGGATGGAGTCTAAGCCACACAGCAGAGCAGGGGTTGGCACATTTTTCTGGCAAGGCCCAGACTGCAGGTGTTTTAGGCGAGTGGAACTGCTGTGAGAGGGGTGAATGCTTTGGGTACAACATTTATAGGAGTGTGGAAAAGCTCACTCATCGAGATAATTAATATTTTAATACAATTTAAAAATCTCAATGCAAAAAATCTTGAATAAACAAAAGGTCAAAATTTTAAATAAAGACAAGATCTGACCTTGAGTTTGCATGACCCATCTTACTCTAATCCTGATCCTGGCTTCAATAAAACAGGCATGTCCAGCCCACAATCCCAGGCCACATACGGCCCTGGATAGCCAGTAATGTGGCCCCATAAGATCATAAACTGTTAACAATTATTACATGATATTGAGCAGTACTTTTAATGACTTGATTGTGCAGTGTTGGGGCGCAGACTGAATAGGAGACAGTGGACTACTGAGTAAGGCAGGGCGCAGTGCAGTGCTTACACTGCCTCTGGCCAAGCACAGTCAGGCCAGTCAAAACTCAGATGCAGCAGAGGTCGCATACAAGTGTGCGACTTGGCAAGTAAAACGCAGCAGTTACCAATAGTTAGTATCTCAACCAACTCCACGTGTGTGTGTGGCTGTAGCAGCTATGGTTTAAGGACAAAAATGCATAAATAATTTTTTTGCTCCTGATATTGTAGAGAACTCTCTTCCTAGAGGAAAATATTCCTCACTTCACAATCACACCTTATTCACATCATCGTTTTTCATCAGTGAGTTCATTTGTGAACAGCTATTTTCAAGGATGAATCTATGAAGAGTAAAATTAGATCAGAAATTTCTGAGGAACACGTTGAGAACCTCCTGAGAATTACAACTACTTCCACTGAACCAGACACAGATACATTAGTTTCACAAAAACAAGGTCAAATATCCCAATAGTTATATGTTTATGTTGCCCTTTTAAAATTAACCTTATAATAGAAACATGAAAAGAGGAAACCTTGTTGTTAATGTACATTAACTACATTAAATATTTTATGTGTGGCCCAAGAGAATTCCTCTTCAATCAATGCAACCCAGGCAAGCCATAAAGTTGGACGCCAATACAATAAAACTTTACAAAAAACAGGTGGCTTGTTTGTGAAGCATTTTGGGCCTGTTTGATTCTTTAAATATTGTATTCAAACACTGTTTTGGATATGGAAATATATGGGCACACTGTTCAATATTGTCCCTCAGTTGAGTACCTCAAATGCTAGACTTTATAAAATGTGTTTTTCTCCTATTCTTTCTACAATCTTGTAAAAATATAAAAGCCATTACTTACTCCCAAGATCTGCAAAAGGGTTCAAGCATTGGGCTGGGGCTGGCCTGTGGTTTGACCCCTGTATAAGAAGAAGCTGAAAAATGCCAGAGACAAGGTGAGGAGGGTCTGTTTTCTCTCTCAACAAAGAAATAGAAAGGAATTTCAAAACTCTAGGCAAGCAAAACAAAAACAAAGAAAACTATCCAAGGTAGTCATGGTCCACATGGGAAACTCACTAACTGTGGTATAATTTTGAACAATCTATGAACGGAAGAGCATCAGTATTTATAGAAGAGAGCTCTTTTCATTTGCTACTTTGCATGGTTATTTATCTATTTAGCAGATACTCATGAAGCTAAAAATAAGGTTGGATTTCTGCTACCTAATTGAAGAATAACAAACCAGTTATAAAAAATTGACTTGTTATTTCCACTTTTTTATATGCAACAGGAGACTCTCCAACATACAAAGCGATCACAACTGTATTAGTGAGCTTTCCACTGCTGTGATAAAATACCTGAGAAAATCAATGTAAAAGGAGGAAAGATTTAATGTGGCTCATGGTTTCAGAGGTTTGGTCCATGGTGAAGCGGTTCTGTTGCTTTTGAGCTTGTGGCCAGGGAGAGAGAGACAGAGAGAGAGAGAGGGAGAAAGAGAGAGAGAGAGAGAGAGAGAGAGAATATTCCTTTCAAAAACACACACCCAGTGACCTGACTTCCTTTCATTAAGACCCATGTCCCAAAAGTTCTACCACATCCTAATAGAGCCTAAGAAACTGATACAGGTTTCAACTCAATTTTCTGAAAACTGGTCAAGCTGGTCATAAACTCCTACTAAAGCATAAAAGACCAAAATTAAACAGGAGTGAGGAAGAGGAGGCGTGCTGGTGCCATCCAATATGAAGACTGGTGTAAAGCTGTAATTATAGAAGCAGTTGTGATATTGATTGGCATGAGAATTTTCTAGGATGGACTCCGAGAAACCAATTTAGGAATATGTAGGACTTGAAATGACAGATGGGCATTAAAAATACTGGAACAGGATGAATTAGTCAATAATAGTGCTAAAACATAGGTTAAGTTAGAATCTTATGTCACATGTAATGGGAAACTGAAAAATATTAAATATTTAAATTAGAAAACCAAAATTTAATTATGTAGAATAAAATACATAAGAATATTTGATCTCAGATTGGTGAGGATTTTTGTGATAAAAAGACACAATGAAAAAATAAATTAGGTTATGTTAAGATTTAAAACGCTCACTAAAAGACAGCGTGAAGTATAAAGAAAATCCACAGAACAAATTGATAATCCATATTACTAAGATCTAAAGAGAACTTCTAAAAGTCAATAAGGCAAAGCAAAATATCTTGTGGAAAATGGACAAGTGATACAACAGATCAGTTCTCAGGAGGTGAAACTAGTGGTTAAGCAACTTACAAATTATTCTCAACCTCACAATAATCTGGACAAAGAAAATTAAAAGGATAATGATATCTCTTTTATTCCTATAAGATAGGGAAATCTTGAATGTCTCAATAACAAGTCCTAAGGAAGAGATATGGATAAAGGAATGTTTGTTTGCTTTTTTTTTTTCATACTGGGAATTGAACTCGGGAACTTGCACTTGTGTGGCAGGCGCCAGAACCACGGAGCTAAATCCCCAGCCCTGGATAAAGGAATGTTTATCCCTTGCTGTTGGGTAGGTAAACTGAAAGAACCATCTTGGAAAACAATTTGGCACATGCTAGTAAAACTGAACTGAGACTTCAACAGCTGCATTTCTCGGTATCCATCCCAAGAAACCCACATGTGTGAACAGAGGCAGGAATGGTCATTCATTTCATTAGGGGAATGAACATGTAACATCATGGGCATCTACGGGATGGTTGAAAGTCATTATGGTAGATCTCATCTATCTTCAGCTGTATCTTAAAAATACAAATATTGAACCGGGGAAAAGGCAACAAAGGGAGATGAACAGCGCGATTCCCCCACACTTACCTGGGGCTTGAGGTCCAGGCTGACTCTCTCATGTGGTGGTTGCTGGTGGCTATGGGCTGGGGAACTTGGAGGGTCCCACTGAGATGACAGGACCTGGCATCTACACATGACGGGCTCAGGTCAGCTTTCCAAGGGGGTGGAGATAGAAACCGCAAGACCCCTTGAGGCTTAGGCTTTAAGGTCACATGGTGTCACCTCTACTGCCTTCTATTGGTCAGAGCAAATCACCAGGCTCTTTCAGATTCAAGAGTTGGAGAAGTCACAGTGCATGAGAGAATGGAGACAGGGATGAGAAAAAAGTGTGTGAGTTTTTGTAATTTCCTTCCATATACAAAGCTGAACTCTCAGCCTTCCTGATCTAAACTGATGAGAATCTGTGCTTTCTGATTGCTCAAGTGAGAAACCAAGGATTCGTCCTGGCTGCTCTCTTTCTCTCACATCCCATGCCCTATCCTTATGAGGGAGTGTTAGAAATATGTCCAGCATTTTACCACTTCTCATGCTCTCACCATGAACGGCATGAGCCACCAAAAACTCTCAACTGGATAGTGATATAGCTTCTTGATTGTTTTCCTTACCTCTACAAAATCCCTTTTAAATGACACACTCAATTATGTCACTTGTGACTGACTATCACCCCAAACTGATTAATGGCCTCTGGAGATGTCCACATTCTAACCCCGGGAGCTGTGAATATGTAAATCACATGGCAAAAGGCACTTTACCGATGTGACCTCAGGATGGCCCATGGCAATGACAACAGCCAGGAGAAGGAGGAAGCAGGGTTAGGGAGATAAGACAATTTGGTGATGTTAGCAGGTGTAGCACAGCTGGCTCTGAAGGCAGAGGACAGAGCTATGATCCAAGGAAGGGGCACTGCTGCTGGCAGGCCAGGCAGGGACCCCAAATCTGACCCAAAGGCTCTGCAGAAGGAACCGTCCCAAACAGCTGGGCTTTGGCCCAGAGACAATAACTTCGGGTTTCTGATCTGCAGAACTGTAAGATAATAAATCTGAGTTTTGAAAAGCCACAAGGTTCATGGTAATTTGTTACAGCAGCAGTAAGAACCAAGCATGTCACTCATTTTTCTCAACACCTGGACACAGCCTGCACCTCCTCCCCGCCATCCACCAGCACCCTGATTGCACCCTCTCTTCTCCTTTTTCTTTCTTGCCTGAAGGAGCCTCTTGGCCCTTCTTCACATTTCCTTCTTCACATTTCCCTATTTTCCAGTCCTCATTTTATGCTTCCCTTCCTTCAATTTCTCTTCTCCCTGATATCTTCTTGGCATAACATCTCCACCCACCGTTCTCACTTACCTTGCTCAACATTTTCTTTTTTAATAACACTTATTATCTTTCAACATGCTATTTGGCTGACTTATTTGTAATATTTATGCTTTATTATATGTCCCACCTCCACTGCCTCCCAGCTAGTAGGTAAGCAGGAGGGTCTTGGTTGGTTTTATTCACGGAGGATCCTAAGTACCAGTGCCTAAGATGTAGGAGAGACTCAATACAGCTGCTCTTTGTTGTACAGTGGGGCGATGTTCTATTGTACATTGACAACACCAGGAATGGTAGTACGTTTCTGCACCTCACCCATCAAACATCGTAGCAGCACAGAGTGCTGTAGGTAGAGCCAGCATCTCAAAAAAGGATTGTACAGCATATCATCCTGCATGTCCCAGAGAAAGATCACATCTCAAGATCGGTGGCACACTGTAATCTCAGCACTCTGAGAGGCTGAGGCAGGAGAACGTCGAGTTTCAGCCTAGCACGGGCAACATAGCAACTTAGTGAGACCCTATCAAAAAGTTTGAAAAGGACTAGGGATAGAGCTCAGTGTGAAGGCCGTAAGTCCAATCCCCAGTACCACACATATGCAAAAAATTCCAAGTATAACTTCTCCTGCGTGCATGTTTTTCATTTTGGTAAAATGGAAAAATCGAAAGTCAAATCATCATAAATCTGACTGATTAAATTGTAACTGAATATCAAGTAGATACAATACAGTATATAGATATGGATGTAAATAAATACAATGAATACCAGTGTATCTAGCAATCAGTTTAATAAAAACTAGCACAGCTATTACCTTTGCAGTCCTGCTGTACACCTCCCTGAACCATATCCTCTTTTGTAAGCCCTCAGAAGAATCTGGCATTTTAGTTTTATCATTCCTTTGATTTTCTTCACTTTTGCCAAATATATTAGCTTCCTTACACAATGCAGTGTTCAGATTTACAAGGGATGATAAAAATATGATGAATGTTTATTTTTAAAACTATTACAGTAAATTGGCATTAATCGCCCTCAAAATCTCCCCCCTCACCTTGAACACATTTATCCCATTGTTCATGCCACTCTCTGATGCAGTTCTGGAAGTCCTCTTTCGTGAGTGTCTTTATAAGATGTGATAAAAAAATATAGTGAACACTGCTGCCATGTCCCAGCCAACAGAAAGGGAGGCTCTTAACAAATATTCTAATGAGTCCTCATCCACCTTATCCACCAGATCTGGCACCATGCAACTGTTGACCCTTCCCCAAAGTCCAAATGACCATGAAAGGTAAATGTTTTGAATTAATTCAGGACATCAAAGCAGCCACAACAGTTCAACTAAAGATACTTATGAAAGAGGTCTTCCAGAACAGCGTCAGAAAGTGGCAAGAATGATGGGATGTGTTAGAAGTAAGGGGGAATATTTTGAGGTGAAACAATATCAATGTGTCTTTTACTGTAATCAATTTTTAAAATTTATGCATTCACTATATCTTTCGATCATATCACATAGGTTTATTTGTTGTGTATGTCTTGTATATGAACAGGTGTATATGTGTATCATCACATAATACTGTAAATTTTTTGACTTACTTTTTGTTTTATTTTTTATTTTTTTATTTTTTGGTACTGGGGATCGAACTCGGGTCCTTGCACTTGCACAGCAGGCAGCGAAACAACTGAGCTAAATCCCTGGCCCTTGACTTACTTTTTAAAATATTAATTTCTCTATCTTTTGTTTTTCAATTTTATCATGGTTAGAACACTTAACATGAGACTCACCCTCTTAGGTTTTTAAAGCATACAATGCAGTGTTACTATATTCTTTAATAGATCTCAGAACTTGTGCCTCTTGCATTGCTAAAACTTTTCCCCTATTTTCCGCCTCCCTCTTCCCCTGAAAAACCACTATTCATTCTACTCTTAATTTGCTTTCCTTGCTAATGTTCCTAAACTTTAGCTTTGCTGTGTCATGTAACTGTAATTCACTTGCTGCTCAAAAACGTATTTTGTAAGGAAGTAGCCCAAGGCTTTAGTGAGAATAGCATTGTGGACAAAGACTTGTTTCTACTTCATTACTATTACTGCGGCTACTCTGCCATTCTCTCAGATGTGTCCTGGGTGGGTGTGGCTGTCTCTAGGGTACAATCTAAGAGTGAAATCGCTGGGCCATACAGCTTGAACATCTTGAGCTTTGCTAATAATGCCAAATTGTGTTCACCAGTAGCTGGGCCAATTTGCACGTCTCTCACACTTTCATCTTTCACCTCTTTGTAGAAACTTGGTGTAGGAAGACTTTTAAACTTCTGCCAGTATTATAAATTATTTCTTATGATTACCAAAATTGATCATATTTCCCCTTACATTTAAAATGGGCTATTTTGCTTTTCTCTACCACAAAGTGACTGAATATTTTGGCCATTTTTCTTTTGGGTCATTTTTAACTTGTAGAAAATCTTTAAATATTAATATATGTGCTGAGACTATTGTTTCTTAGTTTGTAATGTAATTTTTCACTCTTTCAATGGTGCCTTTCAGTTAATGGAAGTTCTTAATTTTAATGTAGTCTTTTATAACTTGCAGTTTTTCTTACATAGGCCATCTTCTCCTACCCCAAGGTAATAAATATATTACCCCATATGGATCTCTGCAAGGGTTATAGTTTTGCCCTTCACAGTTAAGTCTTTAATCTACCTGGAGTTGATTTTTGTGAATTGTGTGAGATGGGGGTCCAATCTCAGTTTTTCTTGATGGATATCCAGTCTATACAGCCACATCTCTCTCCATTGGTTTGCAGAGTTGGTTCTGGTATAAATCAAGTTCCTGTTATTCTGTTCTCTTCGTCAATGTGTGCATCCACTGCCTGATGACTGGAGGGAAGCCCTTCTACTGCATTCTTCAAGAATGTGCTAGCTGTTACTGGTCCTTTGCTCTCCCATTGACATTTTTAGGATCATGTGTTTGTACGTGAAGATAGTAACACTTGTGTGCTCCTAATTCTTTCTCTCCACTACTATAGCACATCTCCCATTGATATAGGTCTTTAAATAACATTTTTGTATTTTCTCCACATTTGGATGTACACCTTTTGTAGATATATTCTTAGGTACATCTTTATATTTTTAGGCGATTATAAATATTCTTGCTTTTAAAATTGTGTTTTGTATCTTTTTGTTGCTGATGCACAGCACTAGAGTTTTCTAGAGATATAATTCACTCAAAAATTTTAGGACTAGGATTTTTTTAAAGTAGACTTTATTTTTTAGAGAAGCTTAAGGTTCACAATAAAATGTAACAGAGGATTCAGAGATTTTCCATATCCACTTGACCCCAAGAATGACCAGCTTTCCCTATCATCAAGACCCCTTACGAGGCTGGCACGTTTGCTACAACCAAGGAATCTACACTCATACTGTCCTCAGCCAACGGTCAAGATTCACATTAGGGTTCAATCTCGGTGTTGTACAGACTATGGGTTAGGACAAATGTATGATGCCATGTATTCACCACGATCTTATCCCACGGAACCGTGTCACTGCCCTAAAAGTCCTCTGGCTCCGCCTATTCATCCATTTCCTGGCAACCACTGGTCTTTTCACTGTCTCCATAGTTTCACCTTTTCTGGAATGTCTTGAACTTGGCATTGTACGACACGTAGGTTTTTCAGACTGGTTTCTTTCACTTGGTAATTTGGATTTGAGATTTCTCCATGTGTTTTCATGGCTGGGTTGTTCATTTCTTTTTAGTGTTGAATAATATTCCATTGTCCGAATGTCCCACAGTTTTTTTGTTAACCTACTGCAGGACACCTTGGCTATTTCGATTTTACCAGTTGTCAATATATCTGCTGTAAACATCAATTTACAGTTTTTGTGTGTTGATGGTGTGTTTGATTTTTTTCAACATTGACTTACTGTCTATCCAACGTCATTGCTAACTTCTCAATAACTCTCATGATTTACCTGCGCAGTTTTCTCCATAGACAAGCACATTACCCATGGATAACATCCTCTCCTCCTCCTCTTCTTCCTGTTCCTCTCCTCCCCCTCTTCTTTCCTCTTCTTTCTGCCCTCTCCCTCTCCTCCTGCTCTCCCCCTTCCTTCTCCCTTTTCTTTATGAAGGGATTGAACCTAGGATCTTTACCCCGAGCTACATCCACAGCTTTCTATTTTTTTATTCTGAGACAGAATCTTGTTAAGTTGCTAAACTGCCTAGGCTGGGCTCAACCCATGATCCTCCTTGCCTCAGCCTCCTAGAGTGCAGGGATTGTGCCATCCTGCCTGGCTAACAATTTTTTATTTACCTATAATCCCCTTATATCTTTTATTTTTGTACATAACTGTGCTGTATATGATGTCCAAAATAATGTTGAACCAAAGTGGTAATAGTGGGTAATAGGGTCACTTCTTTCAAGAGGAAAGATTTCAAAGTTTCATATTTAAATCTGATGTTTACTCCTCAAGTTTTTCAAGAAACATTTCCTTTGGGAAAGATTTTTTTTTTTTTTTTTGAGACAGGATCTCACTATGTAGTTCAGGTCAGGCTGGCCTTGAACTCACAGCAACCCTCCTGCCTCAGCCTCCTGAGTACTGGGATTACAGGTGTGTGCCACCACACCCAGCTGGGGAAGGATATTTCTTTATATGGTATTAGTAGTTTGCTGAGCTTTAATTATGGATGCATGTTTAATTTTATCATCTTTTCTACATATATTGGAATGATGAGATTTTCCTCACTCCCTTAGTTGTGATGCAAATTGTATTAATTTTCTTATGTTAAAAATCTTGCATTCTTGGGATGAACCAAACTTAGCTATAATGTATTATCTTCTTTTCTCATATGCTGATTTGATCTAATTTTATAGGATTTTTCACAAACTTTTTTTTGTGAATAAGATTTAGCTGAGGTTTTCCTTTCTCCCTTGCCAAGTTTTGTATCTTGGTTATGCTAAACTCTTAATATGATTTGAGGAGTATCATCTCTTTTTCTATGCCCTAGATTATTTGGGGTAAGGCTGAGTTCTGTTGGAGTGCTTGAGATGATCACATATACCTGATGTCTGTGTTTTTGTTTTTGCTTTGTTCTGTTTGTGTGTACAATAACTTTTGGTCACTGATTCTTCTTTTACCAGCTACAGAATATTCGGGTTTGCTCTTTATTTTTCACAGAGTTGTGATATTATAATTTTATAACAAATTATAATGTGCTATGTAATTTTAAGCTTTAAACATAACAAACTTATTCATAATATTCTCTTAATGCCTTCTTAGGCTTTGCAGTTTCTACAGTTAACATTTGCCTTTTCCCACCTTATATTGTGATGGCTTTCTGTTTTGTTTTTTCCTTCATGCTTTTTTAGTGATAAATATTACCAAATGTTTGTCAATTTTGTTAGTTTGTTACTTTAAAAAACTCTTTGACTTTATTTTCTATTGTATCTATTAATTTTTATCATTATTATATTTTCTATTTTCTTCAGGTGTATTTTATTTTTCCTGTTTATAGAGTAGGGTTGGATTCATAGATAATTAATTTTTTAGTTTTTCTTCTTTCCGAATATTTACTTTGCTGTACTCACAATTTTTTTGGTATTGGGGATGCACAAGCTAGGCAAGCACTCTACTGCTGAGGTACATCACCACCCCCAATATTCATATATTATGATGTGTCCTATTTTGTTATTGTTCTCTTTTTATCAATGGAACCATGTGTTCTTATGATAAAGATCTACACACCCAATGTGACTGAATTTAGACACAGGACCTAAAAGGACATATTAAGATCAAGTGATGTCATGAGGATGGGGCCCTGATTTACAGTGTTAGTGTCCTTATGAGAGACACCAGAGTATTTGCCTTCTCCTTCATCCTCTCCTGCTCTCTGCCCTGTGGCTCTCTCTAAACCAGGAAGAGCACCCTCACCAGAAACCAAACTCTGCCAGCTTTTATGATCTTCTATTTGTCTTTGGCACTCTGCAGTTTCCTCATATTGCAACTGATTGTAGGTTTCTTTCTATTTTTCCTATTTTTTTCTTTCTGGATCCTTTGAACTGGATTCTTTTTATAAGTTATGAAAAATCTTCAGATTTTATTCCTTAAGATACTCTCTCTTTCCTAATGTAGCTCTCCTGTTGTTGTCTGGTCAAACACTTCCAACATTCAATGTCACAGATAGACATTTCCATTCCAAAAGGAACAAATAGGGGGATACCAAGAAATGTGGCCAAAGCAAGTCCAAAATCCAGCAGGGCAAACATTAACTCCTCTAGTTCCATGTCCAGCATCTGAGATAATCTGTGGCAAGATGTGAACTCCAAAGGGCTTGGGTGGCTCCAACCTTATGGCACTGTCAATGGTTGTAGCTCCCACAGCTTCTCTCTTGGGTCAGCTCTGCTCCCTCCTTGCAGTTTTCCTCAGATGATCCATATTCCTGGCTTCTCTAAACTTCTGGGTTCTCCACAGAACCTTTAGCTTCACATTCATAGCTTTACCACTGCCTTCAAAGGGGCATGCTGCCTGGCCTCCCAGGCCTTCTTCTGAAATCTGTGTGGAAAACTTCCTGACTCCACACCTCTTATATTCTGCATGCACCTAAAACCAGCACCATGTGGATGATGCCAAGGTCTGCTGCCAACTTGGAGCAGTAGCCAGACTTCCTCCTCTCTTCACTGGAGGAGTGGAGTGCCTAGGAATCAAATCTCAAGCAACAACTTGCTTAGGTTGCCATCATTCTGAAACATGGTGCTCTGGAGCTTTCTTCTCAAGGCAAAGTCTTTCACTTTGGCAACCTTGAGGCTTCAAAGGCTAGAGTCCTGCTGTCCTTGTGTTGTCCTCAGGCCATCTTTTTTATGTTGTCTTTTTCTGAAATACTTGGCTTTTTCTTGCTAGTCTTTCCAGCAACCATTTTCTCCTCTGTTCCATCTTTTCAGGCTCCACTTTACTGGAGCTTCCTTTCCAGCTAAACTCACAGCATTTTAAATCATTCTACTGGCCTCTTTGCTCTTGATTCTCAACATAAATGTAGCTAAAAGTCCCCAACAGTATTCATGCCATAGCCTCAACATTAGACTGCCTTGAAATTTCTTCTACAATATTAATTAGTCTGCCACCCTTAATTTCAGTCTCAAGCAATGTCTCTGGACAAGAGTGAAATTCAGACAAACTTTCTGCCAATCCATAACACACATCATCTGGAGTCCATCAGCCAGTGCAGTCCTTCACAGAAGAAACCTCCCAAGCCTGGTCTTTACCAGTAACTTTTCTATCAGCATCCTGGTCTGACTTCTGACCAGAATCCACTATCAAGTTCAGCCTAAGGCACTCCAGCTCTACTTTTTAAGCCATCATCTCCAACCCTTTCCTAACTCTTTCTCTTCCTACAAGGCAGCTCCAAAGGCTCCTAAACCACTTGGTCAGGTATAGTCACAGCAACAACCCCACTTCTCTGTCTTAATTATTTTTATCATTAGTGAGACAAAATACCTGCCATCCAAAGTTAAAGGAGGAAAGGTTTATTTGGCTCATAGTTTGTAGAGCTTTTAGTCCATAATAGGCTGGCTCCAAGGCAAGGCGGCATGGTAGACAGGCATTGCAAGGAGAAACAGTTCATGGTGGGCAGAAGGTAGCAAAGCAAGCAAGCAAGGGACCCTAGCAGCTTCTTTCTGCCCCTTTTATACTTTCTAAACTACCAGGATTAAGGCCATTCAATGGAGTGATTTAGTAATCACACCCTTAATCCCAGCATCACACACTCAAGTGCAGCAACCTCTAAAAAAGCCCCACCTTGGAGGTGTTAGGGGGACATCTAGACACAAACCATAACAGTCATGAAATATTTATCTTTTAAAGTTGTATTTGGTTCTTTATCAAAACTGAGGATTCCTTTCAGAACAGACTTACCTGTGTGCTGTTTGTGCTCATTTCTCTCCTAGTGCTTTGTTCTATTGTGTATTTTCTGATTTGGCCCTCATATTTCTTAGAAATTTATCCTAGGGAATTCTGTGAGAATTGAATTTAAGGTAAATACTTTCAAGAAGAAATTTTCATTAGTTTCTTCCAGGCATTTGGGAGGCCTTTCTAGCTCAGCAACACTCTAAATTCCTCGTCAGAGATAGTGTGTCTTCAGCCTGAAAATGTGTATATCCTTTTTCTTATTATTAATTCCCAAGGAGAATTTTCTCTTTCTTCTTCACTTTGCATCAAAGTTTTGAAACAAATAACTTTTCACATAGTCCTGTGGGAGACCTAGAGAAAGCAGGTGAATTTCTAATTCACCATGAAATGAAGGCAAAACTCTTTGAGGTCCTAGTTCTCTGCAACAGATGCCTTTTTTGGACCTTATTTTTTGTCTTCCATCAGTCCTGGCACCATGACAATGAGGTACCACATAAACCAGGCTTAGTAAATGTCCTCAAATCACAGTCCAGGTTTGAGACCTCTATAACCTCTCCAGACCCCTATTTTCGGGTAGCTTTTGACACCTGAGTATTCTTCAATAATTGAACAACTCATAAACATGCTTAGAGAAAGTGTTTCTTTTAAAAATTAGTTTTTACTTTTTAAAATCTGAAGTGTGATTTATGCCCGGTTCATAGTGTAGTTTTACGCATTTTGACAGACACAAATATAGTCAAGAATCCACCACCACAGTGAAGATAAAGAAGAGTTTCAGCTCCTCCAAAATTCTCTCCTGTGGACCCTTATGTAGACAGGTCCTTCTCTGGTCCCATCCCCTGGCAATCATTGGGAAGTGTTCTATCCCACTAGGGTTTTATTTAATGTGTGTGTGTGTGTGTGTGTGTGTGTGTGGTGACAGAGACTGAGACTATGGGCTTGCAATGCTGGGGAAGCACTCTACCATGGAACTGCATCCCCCCACTTTTTATTTTTTTATTTTGAGACAGAGTCTCACTAAGCTGTGTAGGTTGGGCTTTGAACTTGCCATCCTCCTGCTTCAGCCTACTGAGTAGCTGCGATTACAGGCATGTACCATTGTCCCCACCTCCTCTAGCTGTCCCCAGAATGTCATATATATGAAATAATGCAGTATGCAGCCATTTGAGTTTGGCTTCTTTGACTTAGTATATTGCACTTGAATTTGTAAGGAAGGGGACATACAATATTTTATCAAATAGTTTTAGTTGTGTGGAGGGTGAGGGTGTATGGGGACATTGGTATCTGCTCAAGGAAGCCACATTCTGCTGCCCAAAGTCCTCTAGACTGTCTAGAGCTCTCTCTCTTGTTAGCTTGTCTGTTATTCTTAAAGTCTCTAGCTCACTTACTGGGGGGCTGGTTATTTGTCACGTCAATGTTATCTTTCTAACTAGCTAGTAAGTTAGCTGAAGTCAGGGACCATGTTTCAGCCAGCATAATCTCAAAGCATTGTTTCACTGAGTCAGTTCTCTGCTCAGTATTTTTCAGTGGTTATAAATTGATATGATGAAATTTTATGTTGACATGAGGTGATGGATGATTAACTTTCTGTGTATTATTTTTCCTGAAGCAAAACTTGAAAGTGTGTATTCAGGGACCCCCACCCCTAATTTAAAAGTTCCTGATTTCCCTTCATGAACTGATCTTCCTTGCCTCAGGGTTTACATGTTTGTAGGTGGAGCTTGCTTTATTCCTATGGCCTAAGTCAAAAGGCTTTGTGTTGAGTTAATTATCTAGTAATTATATAAAGCCATTATCAGCCATTTAAATATAAAGAGTAACTGAGTTTATCATATCCTTTCCCAAGGGACTGTTTTGTTTAAGGGGTTATAAAGGAAGAAGTGGCCTACACACCTGGAAGCCCCTGCCCCCAAATATACTGGATCACTGCACGGAGCATGGGAGAAGGGGAGGAAAGCCCTGACAGGAGTGGACAGGCTCCCACTTAACAGTGGTTGGGCTTGGTGGGGGTCTTGTCTTGAGGACTCCTTCTCACACTGTGTTGCCTTATTTCTGAGCTCTGCTCCTGGGCAGAGCCAATCTGGGATTTGACTGAGGGAGGTGACTTGTTCCAAAGTGCACAAGGCTGGGTGGGAAAGGGAATGAGTTTGCTCAGAAGTGGTGTTGAGAGGATAAACAGAGGGGATCAAGATGACCTTGATACAACAGGTCCAACCCTCTGGCTGGGCATGTGTTCTCAGCAGAGTGGCCTTGCTGGCATGGGGCTGGGGGACAGATGCCTGCCAGATGCTGGAGGGCTCCACTGTTCACTGCCTCCCTATCTTCTTTGGCTTGGCAACCTCCCGCCAAGCTCCAGCTGAGGACGGAAACCTGGTGGGCTCATATAACACTCACTTCTATCCTTTACAACTTCAACCTGTTTTTAGTAAAGTCTACCACACTGGTGAATGCTTTGCATGAAAGTTTTGTGTTGCTTTAAGCAATCAAGAAAAAGCTTGAGTTTCACTTCTGCAGTGAAGAACAGACAATACTTATAGAAACAATAAAAGGAGCCCACTGGGAGTTAGCAAACATTTTGCTGAGGGTTTGGATTTGGCAAGGTGCATTGGCTAGGATTGGCTAGAGGAGGAGAATCAATATAAATATACAGGTAGGTGTGTGTGTGTGTGTGTGTGTGTGTGTGTTTACACAAGGAATATATTAGGAAGGCTTACAGGATCAGAACGGGAAGAGTCCCAGTGGCCATCTGTGGAATCAGAGGCAGAAGACTCCAAAATGGCGGTCTATGTGATAGAGAGCTAGAGGATTCAATAGCAGTCAAAGGTCAAGGCCTGGAAACTCACTGCAGAATTACTAATGTAGGTCTATGTCAGAAAGCCAAAGAGTCTTCTCTGGTAACCTGAAAGGACTGGAGATCAATGTCCAAAGACAATGGGGAGGACCAGATCTCCTCCATGAAAAAGGAGCTAACTTCTTTCTTCTTTCCCTTTTTATCTCATGTAGGCTACAAGCCTATTGACTCATGCCATCTAGATCCTGGCGGGTCTTCCCTCCTCAGTTTTTGGTTCACATATCAGTCATCCAGACACCCAGAGCTTTACAAGCCTGCAAAGCATTTCTTAAGTCAAGTTGACATATCGCAATTAATGATCACACAGGGCATGAGTGGTAGTTTGAGATGAGCTTATCCTGCTCTCAGGGGCCCGGACACTTCAGTTAAGCCAGCATTTGCATCATACGTAGTACATTAAGGGTACTTTCATAGTTATCCATTTGCCCTATCATCATCATTTCCTTTGATCTTATTTACCAGCTGTGTGAACAAATGCTTTGGTTAGGTTGGACAAATTTAATTCAACCTGCATTGGGTTAGGTCTTTATTAACTAATAAAGAAAGCCTTACTTTCCTTGGCAGAAAAATTTCTCCATGGGTCATTGCTCCCTTTCACAGCACTCAAAGGTCTAATAGCCATGGAAAAGTCTTAAAATGTTTATGTCTTTGAACATTTTCTGCTCTTAAGAAAGATGGAGAAAAACCAAATAGTCATAAAACATCGAAATTCAGCTTTTTCTGAATCACTCTCTGTAGTCCAAATTTATTTTTGGGTGGGGGGCTTTTCTTGGATAAGGCATTGGCAAAGAGCAAACTGGTTAAACGGGCTTTTTCCTACTTCATGCCTCTCCCAGGACTGAGAGACTCAACTGAAAATCAATCAATATATGTTTCATTTTTGTTTTCTGTATAAATAGTTGTCTTATCTGAAATGCCCTTTTTTCCAGGAGCTAATAGCCATAAATTTTTGCAGTTGGACATGTTTAGAAATGCCTCTTGGCTATTTTTGTTGATTTATTTTCTTTGTCTGTATTTGTGCAATCCAGCTTTGGGCATGGAAGCAAGCAGCCCTGGTCTCCGGTCCCTCTCCCTGGATGATTTAAACTCAGAAGACATAGTCCTTCTCCTATGGGAAAGGCTCCATATGGAATCCCATGGAGTGAGAGCTCAGCCCAGTAGAAATTATTGTATCTTGGAGACTTATCCTCAGTTCTCTTTGTGGTAAGTTTTTCTATACTTTCTCCCTGAGTCTATTTTCAAATCTATCTATCTACCCATCTACCTACCTACAACTTCCACATCCAATAATATGGTGGTTGTATATTATGGTATATTAACTCACTGGTATATGAAATAGTAACCAAAAAAAATGCTAATGCAAACATCATTTGTAATGGAACTTCGTGGAAAAACATTCATAAAATATATTAAGTGACTGTTCCATATATTTATAGTGTGCAAAATTTATGTATACATCAGATAAAGCTTAGATATTTTCTCAAGAAAAGGAAAATTAACCGGCAATGCTTGATGACCTGCTACATGCTGAGTTTATCTTGTTTGATCCTTAGAACAAGTCTATAAATAAGGAACTATGTCCTTCATTTGATGATGAAAAATTTGAGTTTCAGTAAGGTCAAATAACTTGTATAAAGTCACACAATCAATATGGAGATAGAGTCAGGATTCTGGTGGCTCCTAGAGGTAGAACCCATGCTTTCTGCATGATACCATGCTACATTTAGGGAAGCCTGTATAATTAATGATTTAGGTGAAGGGCTTAGAATCATGTCATTTTGGGTTTTGTTTTTGTTTTGGTACCTGGGATCGAACTCGGGTCCTTGTGCTTGCGAGGCAGGTTGCGGAAACACTGAACTAAATCCCTGGCCCAGAATCATGTCATTTTGGATTAAAAATACACATGAAGGTTATTTGTCTCCTTCTATATTCACTAGATTACTAGTTTCTGAGTGGGAGGAAAGGAAATGGAAATGGAACAATACAGAGAAAGCAGCATCTTGTCTGTTCTTCCACTTCTACAACAGTAAGCTCCTTTTCCAGGCAGCAATACACACAATCTGAGGTCTGAAGTAAAAAAAGATTCCAGAAGACAAATTAATACAATAGTTTAATCCCAGAACATAAGACCGATCTATAAGACGATCAGGATTATTTGACTTATAAACATAGCTAAACTTAAATAAAATTTATAAGTGGAATTTTTTTCTCAAGCCTCAAGCCTTCCTTTTTGTGCTTTCTCCTTTTGTTCTGACCTATTTTCTGTGTTATATGCTGTGTCTGTTGAAATTAATAAAATTATTCATAAGGGGATAAGTAATGCATTGTGTTTAATTCATTACTTATCCCAGGAACATTCATATTTTAACTGGAGATGAATTTTTAAGGTTCAGGAATGAATGTCTATGGGTGGAATTTCAGATATCAGTGACCAGCTAGCAATCAATCAATCAATCAATCAATCAATCTCCATTGTCCCTTTCACAGTGGCTTGTTTCCCTTATGAATCAGAGATGGAAACTGTAGAACTAATTTGATTTGATTTACAACCAGAAGGATTAATTTCTCCTTTTAACAGAGGAGCAGCTGAAATTCAGAGGAGCAGCTGGAATTCCGAGGAGCTGGAGTGGTTTGCCCTGTCCTACAGGTCGATGTTAGGTGGATGATAGCCCAATACTTCTGTCTAGAATGCTAGACTTAGATGCCTAGTAAGGCTCGTAGAGGTCCAGATAATTGTCAGTTTCAAGGAACCTTCCCACTGACAGAGAACCCACAGCAACCCAGGGATTTTTTTTCAGACATTGCTGATGTGACCATTATGTCACCTTGAAGATCCACATAGAGCAACACATAAAAAATGTAATTCTCCTCTCTGACTGCCCCTAGCCCTGACTTCCGCTTTCGAGGTTAAACCTTGGTTTCTTCAGCTCTTCTTCATGTGACACTTTCCTACCTTTGCTTCATCCCAATTATGCTCTTCTGAACTTGCTAGAGTTTCTCTCAAAGCACATTTAGAGCGGAACCTAGCACCCTAGGTGCACTCTGGGCTCATTCATTCATTCATTCATTTAGCAGGAGTTTTTGCTCAGTGTCAAATTTCTGTCTGATTGTTGTGGAATGGGGAGAGGATGCTTAGCTCTGTTTTCTGGGACATCACTCACTTTTGGTTGCTGCTCAAGATCAAAGTAGTTTGCAGTTTTTTTGGAATTTATGGTCAGGTAGCTCTTCTGAGTCCTTTCTTGTCTGTTCTCCACCAGGATGCTTCTGTGTGCAAAGCTGGCCCTACTGGTATGCAAGCGCATCCTGCCTCTCTGGGACATGTGCCTGCACAGGACCTTATAAAACCTATTTGGGGCGTAATGAGAACACCTCTCTTCAGATCCTGGTCCAGCTTCTGTTCCTTCCTGAAGCCGAAGTTGACATGTCCCCAGTCTGTCTCCATAATAAAACCTAATCTCCAGGACACGGAGCCATCTCTGTGCTCAGGGGTCAACTGGGAGCCAAGGAGGGGAGTCAGAGCCCTTGCCATAGCACGTGGAGAACTACCCACTTGGCTCTGCCCGCTGCTCCCTTTGGTCTCTGACTTCCCACCTCCCTCTCAGGTCCTTCGCATGCAGTTCAGCTGACTCAGAGGGAAGAAGAGCAGCAAGCCCGGCACACAGTGGAAATCAAGGCTGAAAGGGCATTTCTGGAGTCAGAATGCTGGAGTGAGGAGGCTGCTCTGAAATCTCTGCTACTGCGGTCTTTAATGTGCCTCCCTTTGCCCATGCTGTCAGCCCTCACCTTGTTCCCTTTCTTTTCTCTGTGTGCAGAGCTCTTTCAATCAGAATATTCCTGTTTTCTTCTTTGGCAGCACCAGAATTTTCTAATGCGATTTGCACTTTTACAGAGGGCCTTGCCTCCCCATTTTACAGATAAGGACAATTAAAAACTCAGAGAGGTTTTCATTGGTGGAAATCACACTGAGGTGCAAGCTGCAAGCTTATCCAGGGTCTCATCATCAATTCCTCCCCATTGGTTTGTGTGTTTCACTCAGAGGGTAAGGCAAGGCAAATCTGCAGCCTCTGTGGCTGTCTGGCTTCTCTCATTCAATTCAAAAGCCTGTTGTGCTGATATCTTCATTACGCTGACTTTTTTCCACAGGAAGGCGATGTAGACCATCCAAGCAGAGCTGTGTTGGAGCTAAATAAGCACCTTTTCATGAATCTTTACTCACAGTGGTACTGCCATGCTCACTCACTGCCCACGCCTTTGCAAGTCACAAGAGCCTGCCCACCATGTGCCTTTGATAGCTCAGATCCCCCCTTAAATGGAAAAAACCCCATCTAGGACCTAAATGTAAACAAGTACCTATGGAGCGAGGGACAGATTCTCTCCATGAGGGAACGCCATTCCCTCTCCAACCCCAAGTCCCTACAATGAACATTCCCTGTATTTTTTTTAAAATAAAAAAAACTAAATTAAAGAATGTTTCAATCACTTCCATTGTTAAATGTGCTAAGCTCAAGTTGAAACTTTTCTGGCTTAATTCTAATGCCAATTCTGCATTTGGTGCATGCGAAGTTTAGTCCAAAACCATATTTCCACAAGGCAGCTTCCTCCCCTCCTTGTGCAACCTCCTCCCTCATGCATCTCTGCACACCTTTTAGAAAGAAAGGTTAATGTTACCAACTTGGCAGAAGGAAGTGTAAATGTTATGTCAGTGGTAAGATGCGATTTAATCCCAAGAGATGAGTGCTCGAGGAAGCGTGACCTAATTGACAGCCTTTAAATGGCACCTTCTGCGGTTCCCAGTGAGGCACAAACAGGTCCTGTGGCCGAAAACACCCCGGCAGGTTAACTGTGAGTTTTCTCCTCCATGGGGCGCAGACTGAGTTGTCAGTCTGGGTGGAGCTGGGTAATAAACTCATCCGGATAATGGGTTTGCAAACACTCACATGATGTGGGTCTCTTCAGCTTTGAGTGAGGGTTTTTCTAGAATGAGCTGGGCCTTCCCAATTACAGAGAGCTTTCGATGATATCAGAAATTCACAAAGGAGGATGCTTGGGAAGAAAATAAGAAAAGATGCACATTTGCTCTCTGTACAAAGAGAGAGCAAGGCAAAGAAGTGGGAGGTCCTCTCCACACTCTTCCTGGCTAGAACCTTCCAGTAGCTCTCTCTTGTCCTGGTGCCTTGAGGGCTGGAGGCTGAGGGGGCAAACCCACTTGGAAGAAGTCACTAAGCAAGTGACTTGTCACTGTGGGCTTCAACATTAAGAAAATACTGACTCCTGAGCCCTACTTCCAGAGATCATGGCACAGTGCATGGTTAGTGGGGTTGGGCTTTCATCTGTTTTTTCTAAAGTTTCCCAAGAAACGCTAATGTGTTCTGGATCAAGGGGCATCCTGCCAATGCATGAGAATGTGGGCACTACCGGCACTGGAGACTAAATTCTGCTGGACCTCTGCCTTTAAGAAAGCAAAATCAGGGGGCTGGGGATTTAGTTCAGTGGTGCTGCCACCTGCCTCGAAAGGGCAAGGTCCTGAGTTCTATCCCTGGTACCAAAAAAAGAAAGCAAAATCAGCATTTATTCTCCCAACCACCATCATGCATTTCTAGGTTTTAAATAAATATAAGTATTCTCTTAGTCTTTTTGGCATTGCTATAACAAAATACTCAGTGCTAGGTGGTTTGTAAAGGAAAAAGGTTTAACTTGGCTCATAGTTTTGGAGGCCCAAGAGTATAGTGCCAGGCTTGGCTTCTGGTGAGGGACACATGGCAGATGGCATTGTGTGGCAGGAGTATGTGTAAGATGTCACAGAGCAAGATAGGAAGGAAGAGACTAGGGAGGGGCCAGGTTCCCCCTTCTATAACAACCCATTCTCAGGGGAAAGAATCCAGTCTCACGGGGACTAGATCCGCCCCCGTGAGAAAGCATTCCTAAGGGTGGAACCCCCATGAGTTAATTACTTTCCACTAAATCCTACCTCTTAGCAATTCTACCAACTTGACACCACCCCATGGGGCCCAAGCTCCCAGCATTTGAGCCTCTGGGGCACAAACTACATCCAAACCAAGCCAGCATCTGAGTCTCTTTCCCATGAGGAAGTGAGACTTATCCCTGTGCCACCTTTTCTCCCATAAGCTCCCCAGTGAGGGCTGTCCTCATAAATAAACTGGAAAGAGGTGGAGACTTCCCAGTTAGAAGAGGATACACCGGGAATCTACCCTAAATCTCTATCCTAACCCCTAGTGCAAGCTCAGGAAAGGAGTCAAGACCACACCTGGAGGCTTTGCAGAGGTGAGGGCAGGAGACACCTTGGAAAATGGGATTCTTCACCTTTTCCTTGCAGACTTTAAATCAGCCTTTCCACGGGCTACTCTGTCTGGGAAAGTCTGCTGGGAAGCCAAGTCTATGGCTAAACTAGGAGCCCTCATGTCCCAGGACTCTCATTTCTGCCCTTTTTCTTAAGCAGTAAATAACTCTCTGCTTTGGAAAACATGTCCGGGTGACACGTTGGCCACGGAAGGGGCAGAGTCTGGATGTCTGAGTCAGAACGCAGAGCTGTACGCCTGTGCTGCTCCTCTGGACTCAGATTTCCCAAGGTAGCAAATGGTGGTGACCATAGCCCTGAGAGTGACCAGGGAGACAATCCTATCTGTGTCTTGGAGTGGATTTCATGGTGCTCCACAGGGTCTCCCCAAAGGGGGCTGACACCTCACACCACCAGCAGCTGGTGGGGACCTTAGTGTATCTGTGTCCCTCCATGGCCAGTGGCCATTGCCCTTCACACAAAAAAACTGCAATGGCCAGGTTGCCTCCCACTTTTAGGGGGTGGCTGATGCTCATCCCACTTTCTTCCAAGTAGGACATACATCTCAAGCTGCCTGAAGCACTGAATTAGGCCTCAGTTGAAGCCTGCTATGGATCAGTTTTGGTCTTTCCCCAACGCTGCCTTCCTCACTTGCACCTTTGGAAAGGTTCTGCAGTGACTCTCCCTCGCGGGGCTCTGTTTCCTGGACACCCAAGCCAAGCGACTTCCTCTCTGTGGGCCCTGTCCCCTCTGAGGCCAGCTTGGAGATGCATGATATTAATATTCCCTGAGACAAATAATGTGCTCTGTGGTTCGAAGGGAAACATTTTAATTTGTCAGTCTCTGGCATTTATTTTCCTTTCTGGCAGTCTAAGGGAGTCCTGGGGAGGAGCAGCAGTAGCAGAAGTAACAAAACTCTGGTGCTAGAAAATTACACCAGAAGCAACTTGAGCAGCAGGTTGAAAAGGAGTTCTAAATAGCATGAGCATGTGGCATTCTGAGGAGGCTTGCTGGGAGAAGATGGGTGTGAGATTAGCAGAGATGTCAGGGTAAGTTGGAAAAGGGGCAAAAAAGAGGAGGCAGAGGGGGCTTTCTAAAGAGATGAGAGACTTTTGTTTAATTTCCTGGATTAGTTACTTTTAAATGGTTCCTCTCCTCCCTACTCAAAAAATCCACATCTGTTAATTTACTGCAAGAGCCTTTGTAATTGGAGAGCTAATGGCCTTCCAGGGAGGGAGGTAGCTAGAGACTTGTGCAAAGAATTAAACCTCATGATGTGAGCGTGCTATGAGAAGCCCCACCTGTGTGTACAATGTACTTAAAGGATTAGAGCACACTTTGAAATTATGATATGTTTTACCTAAAGTAAGCACCTTATTCTTTAAGCTTCTATTTCCTTTAAGAGGCAGGGGAGAAAAAACCATCAGTTCTCCCAGGTAATCAGGTGCACGAGACACTGGTTGTGGGATTTAATGAAGGCTTAAGCACAGGGAGATGAAGGATGTGGTATGTATATATTTTAATACAATAATAAATCTTATTTCCAATGCTTGTGATTTAATTAAAAGGTGTCGCTTGCAAGAGGTCTATTGGCTTTGGGTGCGGATAACACTTTTTAGCGAGACATGGGAGTGAGAGGAACAGAAAAGATGTGGTGTGAGGTGCTGACAGGACCTGAAAGGGGACTTTTTAAATGAAAAAGTGCGTGGTCTCCACGTTTCCTTTGTGATCTTATAGAAACACAGGTAAATACCTGATGGCCTTTGTTCATTAGCTACCAGCTAAGCTGCTGCTTTTGATGCTTTGGTGGCTACAGGTCTGTCAGGCTGCTGAGGGTAAGAGGAGACAGTAACCAGAAATATGTAAGTTAAATAGCAAGGAATCTTTCGGAGTCTGAAAATCACACACGGATATCTCTAACAAACACATAGAGACTTTATTATTAAAATGCTCATATGTTGCAAAAAATACATAGAAAAATAAAGCTTGGGACATTTTAGTAAACTTCAAGTCACAAATTTTTACGTTACAGATCACAACAGGGTCTGTTAATTAATTTATTAAACAGGATAGAAACGGGTATCCAGGTAAAACGGTCTGGAGTACTGTCCTGGTCACTTGCTGAAGACCAGCAGATTAATTCTGGAAATGTTTTTCTCCCAGGTCCAGGGTGGGTGAATGACTTGCTCCAGGTTGGAGGAGGGGCAAGATGAATACAAAATTTTAAGCAGAAACTTTCTTTGCAACACAGTGTATTTATTACAGACAATGTTTAATCCTTGCAGAAGCTCAGGTTGAAAGAATTCAATTCAGAGGGTGGGAAGAGAAAAGAGTACTGGGTAGGAGCGAGCACTGCACACTTATCTTAGAAGCCGTAGCAAAAGGAGAAGAATGTGGGCTCCTCTGCCCTTTGGGTCATCTAGCTCTGTTGTGGGGGACACCACCTGTGGCCTTGAACAATATCTCAATGTGCAGCTCACACCATAGAAAAATGGGGTGAAACCAGCCAACTTTCTATCAACTCACTTTGGCCACCAATCGTGAATTGGCCCTTTTAATAGGAGGAAATTCAGAGGTTTCTCACTGCACAGAAATAAGTAGTGGAATCAAAAGACTTTCCAGTAATAGTCATGCCCCTCCCCTTAGGCACACACCTGATGGCTCTGCTGCTACCAGTTCAACTGAGATAATCAGGTAGAAGGGTAGAGGTAAATTTCTCCTTTGCTCGCTGCTCATTCTCTCAGAAGTCACATCATGGAGTCTGAACACAGCTCCCCTAGCATTTAGACAGTTTGTTTTTCTGGTGACAGAAGCCATAGTAAAACAGTGCTTTATAAACAATTTCCTTCCTCTCAGTCTCTTCCTGCCAAGTGCATCGGCCGCTCTGCTTTCTCAGTGGCCTGGCTGGCTGCCTTTACTTCCATGCCCCACCTGGGAGCCCACCGCTTTCCCTGAGCAGCTCAGTGCTGCCTGTCCTTCATGGGTGCTGTGTTCTTCCTTCCGTGTGGAAACCCCGAGACCTCTTACCTCCTCCACCTGCAGGGATCTCCAAGACTCGATGGACTTTGCATTCTAGCAACAGAACCACCAGATAAAGCAGCAGCGAGCTTCTGGAGCTGTCAGGTCTTTAAAGAGGGATTTAATGCTGTATATTTTTAAGGGAAAGAATTAAGAGTTGCTAGTTTTTAAAAAATTTTGTCTTTTGGCTAATTCCGAATCTACCTCTCTGCTTTTTTTTTTTTTTTTAACCCATGAAACATCAGCTGGAGGTAGAGGGAGGAAAAGGAAAAAGATCAAATCTCAGGGTAAATAAGAAAGGTAAAAGTTAGGTATAGCCAGACTAAAAGCCTGGACTGAAAGGAGGTCCTTCTGTTGATTGCTGTAGACAAAGAACAAAAAATAAAAGAGGAAAGAAAGAAACGTACCCCCCCCCATATGCCATCTCTTTCATAATGCAATACAAATTCTAGCCTGAATACTCCTGGAACTTCTGATTCTAAATTCTCCCACCAGGGTAGAAAAGGTTAGCAGAGGCCTCTCCACTTTTTGGTAATAAACAAGGCAATGGCCTAGCAAGGAGTGTGGAGGAACCCTGCTCTTTAGGCTTCTGTCTTGGACAAGCAGAAGCTTCTAGCAGGCCCCTACTCCTTGCAGTATGGTCCTGTTTATACAGCGTGTCTTAAAAACCACGGTGAGTGCACCTTGTTCTTCTGAGGCCACCCAGTAAACACGTAAAGGAGCACACTTTTGGAAAAGGAACGAGCAGCTGATGTTTTCACCCCTCCCCACTGCCCATGTCCCATGCCAAATGCCCAGAGCGGTTCTTTGAAACCCTTATGTGCCCTCATTTTTACAGGGACACAGAGAGACCTTGGCCATATCCCAAGGCCAACAAGAGGGCTTTGAACTTCAGTTTAATTCGGTAGGCAACATCTTCTCTCACTTTAGGTTGGCCCTTTCCAAGGTCACGCTGGGTTACCCAAAGAGGAAGGAGCTGCAGGGGCGGAATCCTGAGGAGCAGTTCCAACAGCTCATCCAAAGCTGTGCAAAGTGCTGTAAACAGCACCTGACCATCTCCCTCTCCCCTTCCTACAGGGTGCTGAAAGCAACAATGCCCTACAGTATGCACTGGGGGAACTGTTTAGATATTAAACTAGTCTTTCATTGGCTCACCAGTGCAGATTTCCTTACAAACCTCCAACAGCTTGGATGTGTACACCTCTCTGTCCTCAGCACTCCCGACCTCCGTCTCTCCTGCCCTGGGGAAGGCAATTTCCCACCACACAAGGTTGACATCTGAGCTGCATTACCAGAAAGCGGGGCTCCAGCCGCCCAGACAGTAAAGGTAGGGGTAGTAAGGGTAGCTGTTGTACACGGAGACCAGAGAGGCCCGGGAGAGGGCGTCGTCCCTCGGGCCTGGCGGGGAGGAGTGCTTCTCCAGGTCCCCCAGGTCCGAGGACAGCTGCTTCCGCTTAGTCTTATAGCGTCTGTTCTGGAACCATATTTTCACTTGGGTCTCAGTGAGCTTGAGGTTCTTGGCCAGGTGGGCCCTTTCGGGGGCCGACAGGTACTTCTGGTGGCTGAACTTCCTCTCTAACTCGATGACTTGAGTGTGGGAGAAGGCGGCCCGGGAGCGCTTCTGCGTCTGCTTGGGTGTCTGGGGAAGGCTTGGTAAGGCGCCAGGAGAGGGCTCACAGTCCAAAAGATAAGTTTCGAAGTGCCTATCTGGAAAACAGAGGGCAGAGGCGGGTGCAAGAAGAGTTACATGTGAGCGCAGCATTCAATCCGCCCTTATCTCTTCAGAGGATGAACAAACAGCCCACTGTTAGCTTGGATACATTTCTCTTTTTTCGCATGGCTAAGGAGCTCTACATAGGGAGGAAGGACTAGCCCCGAGTACTAGGTATTGGTTTTCTAATAATCAGCAGGAACCCGAAATCACAGGCGTCCAGTGTGGTGGACTTTAGGCCATACGGTCGAGTACAATTAAAGGGGGATCTGTGTACTTTAGGGATGCGAGGGAGAGCTGGGGGGCTCGGGAATAACGCTCTCTCAAAAGGCATCCGGCGCGAGCATCCGGGTGGGCAAGAGAGGGCTTGTGCGACCGGGAGGCGGCCAGGGCTAATGGCAAGTTCGCTCTCTGGCTTAATCCCCTTCTCTCTCAATGAGGCGTTAGGCTGCCGCCTAGGAAGGGATGGGCAGAGACTAAGCCTGGGCCAAGCGTTCCAGCGGTGTCTTCCCCCTGGAGACCGAAAGGAACACACAAGTGTGCGATTTACAGATCCGGGGATGGAGATGCCCAGGGAGCCTTAGATGGCCAAACCTCGTTTATTAATCGTAATAAGTTATTATTATTTCTCCGAGGGCACCCACCGGGCAAGTCAAGCCGGTGTCACAATCGTGCGCCGCCCTGCGCTGGGACTCGGGGTCTCTTCTGTCACCGGGGCCCGCACCCCTGCACCCCGAGCTCCAGGAGGCGCGCCTGGGCCCCGCCGCCTTCCTTACCTGGTCCGGCCTCCGCCAGCGTCTCTGCCTCCCCGGGCGCCTCGGCTCTGCCTCGTCTTCCCCCGGGCTCGGGCGCGGGGTCCCGCCGCGGGTCCGACTGGCGCAGGGGCTGCGGGCGCCCGGGGTGGCCGCCGCGCCGCTCTGCGCCGTCCCGCAGGATGTCCTGGATGAAGAAGGAGGTGAGGCGCTTGGACGCGGTCGGCCGCGCGGCCCGGGGGCTGCAGCCGGCCGCCTCCGCCTCCGCCTCCGCCTCCGCCTCCGCCTCCCCCGGTCGCGGCTCCGGCGGCGCCCGGAGCATCCCTGCGGCTCGGTTCGCGGCGGCCACTTTCGCTTTGCTTCGCCCGCGCACCCTTATAGCCGGGGAGCGCGCCGCGCCGCCTTCCCATTGGCTGCGGGGACCGGGCCTCGCCGCCGATTGGCTGCCCCGCGCTCCCGGTGACCCCGCGCAAAGGCCGGGCCTCCTGCGGTCCAGCTCCGCTCCGCCCGCCCGGGAGATCAGCCCTTCCTTCCCGGCCTCCTCGCCTTCCTCGGGGCGCCTCCCTCGGCCGGCCCTGAGTCGTTTCCCAGGCTGCGCGCGAAAACCAAAGCCACCAGCGCTGCAACCCACTCGCCGCAGGAACAAGGACACTGGCCACTCAGCTCTTACGGACGGTCGGGGCGCCTCCGATCGCGGAGATGTGCAGGTCAGTCGCTGCCCTCCGCCTCCCAGGAGGGAACTGGGGTCCCCTGGAGGGGAGGGATTGCCAGCTGCCAAAGCCATATCTATTAACCCAAGAGAGAGACACAGCTAGGTGCAGCACCTGATCCCAGGCCATGGAAGAAAAGTGGAAGAAGGAAGGTCAAAGTGTTGAATCTGTGTTAAGATGACTGCAGTTGAACTCTGCTGTGACTGTGAGACAATGTTCTTAGGAAACACACTGAAGTGGAGGCAAAGGCTCTGGGTGTCTGCGGCTGGCTCTCAAGTGGTTCGGAGGCGGTGACACACAGAGGTAAACAGATTTCGCATGATAAAGCCAGGGGCTTACAGTGTTAACACTTGGAGAGTCAGGAAAGCTATGTGGAGGCTCCTTCAGCTACGTTGGTGCTACTTGTGTGTCTGTCCCGGTCTAAGGCATCTTCTGGTCCGCTGGAACCCTTGCAAAAAGATATGTTGTATGCCTGAGAGGAAGGAAGAGAATTAGGTTATAAGACAGCAGGGGCCAAAGAGAACTACCTCCTGCAACCGGAAGGCCTTTGCAAAGCTGCTTTTCTTCTTTCATCTTTTTTTAGACCTTTATTCCTTAAAAAAAATTTTTTTAAAAATTTTCTTTTGAAATAGTTGTAGATTCACAGGAAGATGCAAAAATAGGATCTTCTGTGTCCCCCATAATGAGACTTAATCTTATGTAACTGTAGGAAAGATTTTTAAAAAGAAAAATGGACAGTTAATTGTTAGATTACAGATTTTATTTTATTTTCATTTAAAAACCTACATTCACTGTGTGTGTGTGTGTGTGTGTGTGTCTGGGTAATTGTACCACAGGTGTAGATTTTTATGACCATCACAATCAAAACACAGAATTAGGGCTGGAGATTTAACTCAGTGGTTCCACCGCCTGCCTCACAAGCTCAAGGCCCTGAGTTCGATCTCCGGTACAAAAAAAACAAAACAAAACCCAAAAACTCACAGAATTATTTTGTCACCACGAAACAGTTCCCCAGTGCTGTCTCTGTGTTTGCTCATCCATCCCCTTCTCTCCAGGCCTGACCCTGGTAACCCCTAGCTTGGGCCCCACCCCAGTGGTTTCACATTCAGAGAAAGTGATATAAAGGGACTCACACACCCCACAGTTCATAACCTTTGGGGATTGGCTTCTAAAACTAAGCTTAGCACTTCTGAGGTCCAGTCAGTGTGCTGCATATATTATTAATTCATCATTTTTTACTGCTGAATAGTATTTGATTGTGTAGATCTACTGGAGTTTGTTCAGCTGTGTCCTCTTTGAAGGACACTGGAGTTCTTCTTGCTATGATAAATGAAAGTGCTGTGAACTCGTGCGAACACAAGTTCTGTGGTTGGACCAGTGTCTCCCAAAAGGTCTATGTATAGAGGCTTGCTTCCCAGGGGGGCGCCACTAGGAGCTGTGGTGGGGGTCCTTAGGTCATGGATGGAGGGTCACTGGAAAGAGTGAGAGGCCTTGGTGCTCTCTCTCACCCTCTCTGCTTGCTGGCTCATGAGGTGAACTCTCTCCCTCCGACGCACGCTTCTGTCACATTGTGCTTCCCTCTCTGAGGCCCAAACCAAAGAGGACAGCTGGTCTTAGACCTGGACCTCCAGAACCAGAAACCAAAATATACCCGTCTTTGCTTCATAAATAGCCTGTGTCCGGTATGTGGCCGAAGAGACAGAAAGCTGACTAATACAACAAGGTTTATTTTTCTGGGGTAAACATCCAGGACAGCAACTGCTGGGTCACATGGTAACTACATGTTTAGTGTTGTAAGAAACTGCTCAAGTATTTTCCAGAGTGGTTGTGCCATTTTACATTTCCATGAGCAGTGTGTCAGACTGTCAGATTCTTCACAGCCTCATCAGCATTTGGTATTATCATTTTTATTTTATCCATTAATAGCTTGTATAGGGCTATCTTCATTGTAGCTTTAATTTTTAATTTGCATTTGACAAATGGCTAATGATGTTGAACATCTTTTCATGCACCTATTTGACAGCCACATCTTCTCTCTGGTGAAATATCTGTCCAAGTTTTGGGTGCATGTTTTATTTAGATTTTCTGGGGGTTTTTTCTGTTGAGTTTTGATAGTTCTTTTATAATTCTATATATGAACCTTTGTTGGCTATGTGGTTTGCAAATATTCACTCCACTTTGTAGAGGTGTTTTCATTCCTTTACCAGGATCTTTCACAGCACAAAAGTTTTAAACTTTGGTGAGGTTCAGTTTATTAACTTTCTATTTTACAGATTGTGATTTTGAATCACTTCTTGGCCTTTTGGCTAAGATCAAGTGCAGATTGTGATTTTGGTGTTGTGACAATAACTCTTTGCTTAGCCCTAGTACTGCAGATAAACTCTTCTGTTACCTTCTCAAAGTTTCATACTTTCCTCTTAAATCTGTGCTTCATTCTGAATTACCCTTGTGTATGGTGTGAGATTTGGCTTAAAGTGGGCTTCTTTTCATTCTGAAAATTTAGAGCAGACCCTACCTGATTGGTTAATGATTAACTTAGCTCATTACTAGGGACAACAAGGAAGGGTCTTTTCAGGGGCCTTTTACATCTTAGGGCCAAGGTGCTTTTTCCTTTTGATCTTAGCAAACCAGGCTTTGCAGGGTACAGCATGAAGAGGAGGTGTATCCTCAGCAGACTGTCAGCTTTTTATGGGTGGTTAAGCCTGTTCTGCCAGCTATCTGAAGTCCTTTGGGGAGGGGCTCATCTCTCCCTGCCTAGGGGTCTCTATCCCTACAGGGCTATAGGCTTTTCTATTATGTGGAGACTCAGGTTATGACACCCCAGGACATGAGGTCGCTTCCTTGGCAACATCTCCAAACAGAACTTGGAACTCTTGCTACTGGCTTATAACTGCCATCTCCCAAGCTCACTTGGCCAGAGACGGTCAACAGCGAACGTGCTGAGCTGCTTCTCCACTTCGAAAGGCCGCAGCCTCAAGACCCCAGGTAGAGAATGTATCTGTGAAAGAATAAGAAGACGGCTGACTCCATCCAGATGCCGCAGGCCATGCTGCAGCAGCTGCACGACTGTCACAGACACCCCAGGGACGGTCTCCCCGGGAGTGAGCACCAGTGATCTACCAAAATCAAGGTACCCCAGTGAAGTCTCCCTAAGCCTAAATAATGGCACAGAAACTGGGACGAGTGTGGGGCAAGTATCACCAGGCCCAGAAACATGCAGTAGCTCTGGGCAGGTCTCCCCAGAGCTGGGCACAAAAAACCTAGAGAGTCAAAGTCCAGGGGGGGAGACCAAAGTCACAGCCACTGGCCCCCGAGAGACACTGAGAAGCCTGGTGTACATCCGTCCAGGCCTGGCCGGCATTATTGGAAACAGCTTCACAGAGAGCCTTGCAGAATCCTGGCCAGTGTGGTCCCTGCAGTCAGTCAGACCGCTCTCGTTCTCTGAGCCCTGCCTGCCTGTTTCCCTGGGCAACCAACCCGTCTATGGTCCCTTCTTCCCAGGCACCTCCGCCACCCACACCTCTACCCGATCGGCCCTGATTTTGGGAAGGGACATCATGACAAGATCACTTGAGAATTCCATCCCCTTTGAGGGCCTGTGTGATAAAGATCAAGATGTGTGGTGTTTGGACAATAAACATCTTTTCACCACAGACTGGGTAGAGGAAGGAGGAGACCCAGACACTGTGTCACCTCAGTTGGAGTTAGAAGAGGCCATTAGGGTTTCTAAGCTAAAGAAAGATTCTGAGCTTTTAATTCATTCATCGCCTTCTATACCAGAGCATCCTAAAGTGCCTTGTCCAGAAGAGCAATCCATCCACCACAGAGCTGCAGGCTGCTGGAGAAATCTGTATTATGTGAATGGCCACACTTTTCAGGCCACACGCTTCAGCAGGCGAGCTCACTGTGCTGTCTGTACAGACTGTGTAGGGGGACTTGGCCACCAGGTGTATAAGTGCACCAACTGTAAACTCCCAGTTCACAAGAAGTGCCACAAACATATTACAATTGAATGTGGGCAGTGTTCTTTACCATCAGAGCCCACGATGCCAGTCGATCCATCATCCTTGGCTTCAGACCCTGCACACACAGCGATCCCACATAACCTTTCAACTCATGAGACTTTAGAACAAGTTGATGAAAAGAATGAGGCAGGGAACACTGGGGAAAGTGGCAAAGCTTCATCTGGCTTAGGGTTTGAGGACTTTGATTTGCTCCGAGTGAATGGCAGAGGAAGTTATGGGAAAGAACTGTTAGTCCAACAGAAAGAATCAAATTGTATGTATACCATGAAAGCAGTGAAAAAGGATTTTCTAAACAAATACCCAAAAGAACGACTGGGTTGTCGTCCTCACAGGGGCTTTGGTGATACTCAGGAGCATCCATTCTTTCAAAATGTGGACTGGGACATGATGGAACAAAAGCAGGTGGTGCCTCCATTTAAACCAAATATCTCAGGTAGCAGGTTCGGCTGTGCGGGGCCCCGCACATCAGCGGAAGAAGGTCATGGTCAAGGTTTCACTGATGGGGTATATCAAGGGAAACAGCTTTTTCAGTGTGATGAAGATTATGCAGGCCCAGTGGACACAATGCAGGTTGAACTCCCCCCTTTGGAAATAAACTCCAGAGTTTCTTTGAAGGTTGGAAAAACTATAGAATCTGGAACAGTTATATTCTGTGATGTTTTGCCAGGTAAAGAGAGCTTAGGATATTTTG
>NW_004624758.1:18896342-19025535 GCF_000247695.1 Heterocephalus glaber
TAAATATATTTCAAAGTCTCCTGGGGAGGCACAACTACGCCAAGTTCATGCTTTGTCCACACATGCTGTGATTCTGTCCTCTGTGAAGTCCCTTGATGTTGCATTTGCCAATTCAGAAAGACAAAAAGAAAAAGAGGCTGAGTGTGGTGATGCAGGCCTGTAATCCCAGCACTCTGGTAGGCTGAGGCAGGAGAACTGCAAATCTGAGATCAGCGTGGGCAACTTACGACTGAGTGACACCCTATCTCAAACATAAAACAGAAAAGGTTGGAGATGTAGCTCGTTGTGAAGGCCCTAGGTTCAGTCCCCAGTATCACGAAAAAGAAAAGAAAGGAAAAACAAATGAAAAGAAAGAAAAAAGAAATGAAAGTAGGGGAGAAAGGAGAAAGGGAGGGAGGAATCAATCATCACAACTATATATGGGTCCAGACAGGGGGAGGAGAGGTGGAGGGGCAATCCAAGGTCCACACAGCTGATAGCACAGCTGGAAAGTAGAGGTCCAGCTGCCCCAAAGGCTCCAGCTCTGACAGACAACTTCATTCTTCTTATTCCTCTTCCCTTTGATATTCCCACCTCAGTCCCATGTTCCATTACCTAGTTCTGCCTGGAGCTGGGTGGGCCTCCATGAGAATTTCTCACAGTAAAGATCCCCTTGTTCTCAACACAACACATCTTGACACAGCGCTTCTTGAATCTGAGTTTTGGGGTCATGGTAGGAGAACATTCGCATTGGGTTCTTGGAAGTGCAGTGATACTGGAGTTCAGGTTTGTTTCTTCATTATCTTTTGGGGCTGGAATAGAACCTTACTAGAAAGCATCCTGTCCATTTTTCCATTCTTGTGTCCTTCCTCCAGAGAAGCCAAAGACTTTGTAGTCCACATGGAGAAAGGAACCATTTGGAAGGTGCTTCAGGGCATCGGATGTGGCTTGAAACCCAGGATGGGGGTGGAGGGTGGGCATGGGATTCTTGTTCCTTCCGGTGCCAGGGGATGACTGTGTGCTGCCATGCAGCCTCCAGCGAGTGAGCTCACCTTGCTAGGAGCCTGTTTCCTTGTGCAAAATGGGTGCAATGATAGCATCACCCTCAAGTATTATTAGAGGAACAATAAAGTCACTCACATTGAAGTGCATCGTACCTTGGAATACAGAGATGGGTGAATTCTAATTTAGACTTACCTTCTGCAGGGACACCCTGTGAAGAGGCAAAACAAGTAGAACCCTAAATCCAAGACTCCCTAATACAACCAGGAAGAGGGGCAGTTGGGAGTAGCCTGAGTGAATGAACATGCATCAGATCCCATTTGGTGGTGCTTCCCTGCCTTAGTCACTTTCTCATTGCTAAGACACAATACCTGGCACCCAAAATTGAAAGGAGGATTATTTTGGCTCAGTCCAGGGCCAGCCAGGTCCAAAGAAGAGATAGCATGGCAGGGGGGCATGGCAGAGGAGAGCTGCTCATGGCATGGTGGACAGGAAGCAGAGAGCAAGAAGGGAGGAGGCAGGGAGGGAGAGGAACCCATCCAAGCCACACCCCCCGTGAGCCCACCTCCTCAGACCAGCTCCTGCCTCCCAAGAGCCACACAGCCTGCACAGTACAGAACCTTCCAAACACACTAGGCTTGGGGACCACTTTATACCTAAACCAGAGCACTCACCATACCGTCATTTTCTCACAGTTCTGGAGGAGGCTGGGAAGGCCAAGATCAAAGTGCTGGCAGGTTTGGTATCTGAGGAGGGCTGCTGTCCATTCCAAGATGGCACCCTGTGCTGCATCCTCTGGCAGGGAGGAATACAGTGTCCTCACCAGGCAGCCAGGCAAGTAAGCAGAGCCCCACATGACAACTTAGGGGTGTCTCCACTTCTTCTCCTGCAGCACGCCAGGAAGGGGAGAGAAGACTGACATCTATTGAAGGCTTCCTCTGGCCTCGAGATGGTATGGCTATGGCTCACTAAACATTTAATCCATGCTGCAGCCCAGCCCGGGGGGTAGGGGCTTACTCGAACAGACACAGAGCCTGAGCCTTGGTGACAGCAGGCAGCGTGCCCAGTTTTCACAGCTGCCCAGGGCCTTCCTCACTGTGCCACGGACTAGGCCCACAGTGGGTGCTCAGTGAGCACCTAGCATCTTGGCCAATGAGAAATTGCTTTGAAAACAAGTCAGGTTCATTCTGCTGTTTTGGTTGACATTGGGGAAAGAGAATATATATATGCGCTCCAGTTTCATACAGTGTGGAAGTCAGATTGAACTATCCTGTAGGCCACATCCCTTAGGGTTGCAGCTGGTTCCTGCGGCTTTCCTACAATTTGTTGCTCACTCCCTCCCCCCCACCCCCCACACACATGGATGATAGCAGAGTCATGGAAAGGAGAGACAAGGGTTTGAACGAAACCACCCTCTGCAAAGTTAGCCCAGCTCACAGGCAGCTGCTTCCCTGGAGTGATTCCAGGGTGCTGCCTCCCCCTGATCTTACTCCATGCCCCAAATAGTTCCATATGGCATTTGGGTTAAGATGATTGTCATGCATTAATGTGAAAATGCTACATGCGTTGGGTGACATTTAGCTTCCCTCAGCTGTTTACCGACTGGCATGAATTCGTATGGCCTTTATTTTGCATCTGGTGTTTGGTGGACTGCAGGTCTATGGACATGGAGGTGTGGTGTAAAAGGGGAGGCTACAAGAGCAGCCGGGAGCCCAGGAAATCTAGCCTGGTGTCTTAGCCCATTTTCTGCTCCTCTAACAGGCCTAATTATGCGAGATAGTTTATTTGACTCATGGTTCTGGAAGCCGTGCAGTTTAAGACTGAGGTGCTGCATCTGCCACCCACGGCCTTCTTGCTTATTTGTAGCAGGGCAGAAGCATCATGGAGAGAGAGAGAGAGAGAGAGAGAGAGAGAGAGAGAGAGAGGGGTGATCCTTTTATCAGGAATCCATTTCTTCTACAGTAACAGAATTAATTCATTCATGACCCTCAGACCTAGGCACAGCCCTGATGACTTGGTGTCCTCTTAAGGGTGCCACTTCTTAATGCTGCTGAGTCAGTGCCAACATGAGCTTTGGAGGACACCTTCCAACCACAGCACCTGGGCAGAGGAGGCAGGGGCTGTGCTACAGCAGCCCTTCTGAGACTGTGAGGATCCTGCTAATCGCACACTCTGTTTCAGTGGTCCATGGGTCAGTGTCTAACAAGCTCCCAAGTGGTGCCAATGCTACTAGTTCAAGGCACCGTCACCTTTGAGTATCGGGGTGCCAAGGGCACTGAGCAGCTCTCTAGGGGAGAGCGGATGTGGCTTGGAGACTGGGGAGGCTGGGGCACGCATGTGTGCTGGCTCTGCATTTTCTTTGGGAGTCTCCAGATCTTCTTGGGGCCTTTATCTCACTTTGAACCCACTGGTGCTTCACACCCCCCACTTGTCTGAAGGTCTTGCTCGCTCCATCCTGAGAGCTGTTGAAGTGACTCCCGAGGTGTGGCTGTGCTCGCAGCGTTCCCTGCAGGCTGCCTGCACAGTCCAGGGGAGGGGAAGTGTCAGAGCAGATAATAACTCCACCTCGCCATGCCCCTCCTCAGTGCCGATTCCCCACGGAAAGCCACCGGGGAAGATTTATAGGGCAATAGGAGCCCGAGAGTATTTTGCTAACGGTGCCCTGGTCACCCCTGTCAGCCCCTCCACACCTGCCGGGCTGCATCTGCAGAAGTGTCCTTGCCCTCTAACTGGGTGGCCAAGGGCCTTCCTGGCCTGGTCTGCTCAACAGCTTAGCAGAGCTTAGCAGCTTGTCACCTGGGGGACACATTGGGAATGTTTGTCTAGGGGAGGGGCTCTGACCTTCCCCTCCGTGCTGGCAATCTGAGACCCTCCTTCCTCTGGTTCTCAGTGTCCCCCTCCCCAAAGCTGAGTAGGTTGTCATAGCCTGGTGGTGCCCCGACACGGTGGCACCAGGTGGATGACCACCAGAGAAGGCAGCAGAGCGATTTCTAGTCAGGGGGTGGGCGCAGACCCCTACGGGGGAGGTGGTGGGGGTTGGGGTTGCTGTGTGGCTCTCCCAAGCTTTCTCCTGACCCTGGAACTACATAGGGCCTCGGATCTGGACAGGCTGTCCCAAAAGGAAACTGCCTTCCTCCTAGACTGCTGACCAGGGCTCCTGGGACAGGCACTTTCCCAAAGGTTACTTTAGAGAGCACAGCCTTGGCCCACCAGGCAGGGAGGGGCTGCTCAGCCAGCAGGTCCAGTGTGGCCAGAGGGGAGCTGGGGCCTGGAGCTCCTCATTCCTGAGAGGCAGACCAGGTCCCCTGGTGTTTGCACAGCGCCTCAAGGAAGTGGCCACCCAGGTTCAGGGGAAGGACAGAGGGAAGACCCTCAAGACCACCCTGCCAGCGCCCTGTTGCTGAGACACTTTGGGCTCCCACAAAGCCTTGCATTGCATCGGTGCATTTGCCCAGGTGCCCTCTGCTCTGAGGGGCTTGGGAGAGGAAAGAAAGGAGATGGAGGAGAAGCTGGAAGGTATGGAAACAGCATAGTGGAGAGGAGGGGCTGTCCAGAGACAGGAAGTAACCAGGAGTCTTGGAGACTCCAGTTGATGAGCTGTGCTTAAGGCCCCCGAGAAACGTGCCCAATGGACATGGTGGATCCAGCACATCCCTGTCTCTGTCAAGCAGGGTCAGAAGTGGTTTGGTGCCACCTGAGGTCTGAGCATGAGAAGTGTTGGGAGACAGCTAGGATGGGCAAGCTCAGAGGAAAGGGAAGGAGCAGGCCAGGTGAGGCACCTGGTCCTAACAGACAGCCTCACTGGGCCCCTCTCCATAGGAACTCAGCACCGGGGCAAGGAGGCAGCTCCACATCCAGGTGATGCAGGGATGCGGGAGGCCTGCAAAACAGGTTCCTCTGAATAGTGACATCCAGCCATCCAGGAACCCTGCACCTGGCACTGAAATGATAGTAGGATAGTAGTTAATACACAGCTGGTGCTTTGAATGTGCTGCTCAAAGCCCTGTGCTTCTATGAACTTGATCTCACTGCAACCACATGCCTGACACTGTTATACCCCACTCTACAGAAAAGGAAACAAGCAGAAAGGAGTTCACTGCTTTTCTTGTGGCCACTCATATACTAAGTGGCAAAGCCAAGATGCACACCATCTGGCCCTGGTTCTAGCCACGTTTGGCCACCAGGCATTGCCCTCTTCGGCTGGCATCACCCCTGGTCACAGGCTCCTGGAGGAGGGGCTGTCACATCCTGAAGGGTTGAGTAAGAATTGTCCCTGGATTTGCATTGTGACTTATGGTGGGAACCATAGCTCACGCTTCTACCCTCGAGGAGCAGAGGAAGCAAGACACATGTGGAAAAGCAGCCTTTGTTCCTGGGTTGCTGAGAGTATGTATTCAAGTTGCAGAAAGATGTGAGCCCTGATGCTGCACTGAAACTCAGGAAACCTAAGCTGGCTAGCATAGCAGGGCATACATAGGGCATTACCTGTGGAACTTATGCTACCAGGCTGCCTCCACTGCCCCTGTTCTTCATTTGTTGTCTCCAAGATGCCAGTGTGAACCTCAGGGACAGGAGGAAGTGATGCAAAGTGCTATCTGTCCCCGGGAACTAATCTGTAGGTTGCTTCCTTTAAAATGTGTGGACTGTTGGACACATGGAGGCCCTCACTCTCTCTGAAGAGGAGGAGGAGGAGTGTGAACATACCGAATGGCAGACCCCTGTCCCCCTTCCTCACTGTGACCCTCCTCTTGTAAGGCACTGTTGAGACTGCGTTGGAAGATTAAGCGAGGAAATCAGCATATCCCTGGAGGAGGAGGGGTTCAGCAGCTGAGGCTGACTTTCCAGAAGCACTTTGTGTCAGTTAGGGTTCACCAGAGGAACAGATTTTATATATTTATATAGGTATTGAACACGAGCGATATTTGCTAGATATATCCTAAATAAAGGAATTGCAAGGTAGGCTTCCAATGGCCACTGCAGAGTCAGATGTGGAAGAATGAAAAAGAGCCATCTGCATGTTTGAGGGCTGAAGGAGTCAATCCAATATCGAAAGCCTGGGGCTCAATTCAGGGACCCACAAGAGTCCCTGACAGGAAGCTGACGTCCACAGGTGACGGTGAAGACTAGAGCTCATCCAGAGAAGCAAAAGCGAGACTTCCTTCTTTCCCTTTTTATTCCATCCAGGCTACCAGCCTATTGGTTGGTGCCACCCACAAACAGGGTGGGGGTTCCCTCTTCAGTGAGCCCATCGTCTAAAACTGTGCTAAACCAATTCGCTAGGCATTTCTTGTTCAAGTTGACACCACAACTAACTCTCATACACTCTCTTCGTCTTGCAGGATGCTCCCTACCCATGTGATGAAGGGGAGTTCACTTGGTGTCTCAGCCTGGAGGTGGCAGGGGGTGTCATTTCCTCTCTGGGTTCGGAGCCACAGGGGCATGACTTTGTGCTGCTTTTAGCTGTATCTGGCTATCAGCTCAGCCAGTTTTCGATACTGAAGCTGACCAGGAAGAGAGGTGGAAGAGAAGGTAGAGGAGGAGCCATTGAGTGGCTTGAGTCCTGGATTCAGTCATCCCCACGCCCAGCTCTGTCTTAATCCTCTTGCCATTGAGCTATGTGGGTCAAGAAGTTGCCTTGAATTTTTATTAGTGCCTCTGTGAGTTGGGTGTTTTTCACTTACAACCCAAAGCTGGTTTAACCCAGTCCATTTTACCCAGGATGAAGACTGGAGAGACGAAGCACCTGCCATCCTGCATCTGGCCTCACCTCCCAACACACAGCTGCCCAGGGGCAGAGCCAAGAAGAATCCAGTAGGGCCAATGACTCAGGGACAGCTGGAGACTCTGCTCTGAGTCGAGAACAGTTCGAGCGAAGGAGCTGATCAGGTGGATCATTTTCCCTGCAGGGCACCTGAGCCAGGGAAGGCAGAGAGTCCCAGGCAGATCTATTGGCAAAGTTTACTTTACAAACCTTTCAGGGTTTGTTTCTAAAAACAGGGGTTTCATATATATATATATACAAAGTCATCCTTGCACCTGTAAACAGGATTCATGGGTCTATATTCTGACTGATCTACAAGCTGAGTGACCTTGGATAAGTCCCTTAGTGTCCTTAATTTCATCCACTTTGAGAACAATACTTTCTCAAGTGGCATTTAAATGAGCCAAGGTTTGGAGAATATCTGTGCACTGTGAAGGACACCGGTGATCACAGGACCCAGCATCGTCACACTGAAACCACTGCCAGCAACACCTGTGTCCGTGCAATCCTGATCTACTGATGCTTCATCTCCTGCTCGTGCCCAGGTGTCAATATCCAGACAGGAGGGCAAGGGGCTGGACCTGGAAAATAAACCTGAAGCATTGCTCAAAGCCTGAGGCAGAGGCTTTGGGGGAGTCCCAGGGGATGTGGGGATTCCCTTTCCCACAGGGGAAACTGGAGCCAATGATGTCCCCTGGTGGGCAGTTTAAATTCTGCAAGCAATGTGTGTTTCTAGCACAAAAGCTCGTGGCTGTTGCAGGGAACATCTCTCTCTTTGTAAGGAAATTAGAGGACTGATCTGAATGCAGATGTCCCTGGGGGAGGATCTCCGTTCTACCGGCACTTTGAGATCTCATCCACCTCACAATCTGAAGGTGCTCTTTGGACCAGACGCTTTCCCTCCTGATTTACTCTCTCTGGGGCTGGGATGGAAGAGCAGAAAGGTGCACACCACCCCATGGATCAGAAAGCAAGGGCCGGGTGCTGAACCATTAGCGAACACAGCTGTTACGTTTAGGTAGTTAAATAACAGCAGGAACAGCACCTTGCAGTGATTATAAAAAGGCAGAGAATATAATGGAGCAGATGGACTTTGGAGGCTCATCTTCTACCTTTAGTGGTGTTGATTTAGAATAAGTTTTTAGGCACCCTGAGCCTCACCATCCTCATGTGGGAGTCATGTCACCTCACCCAAGCCTTCGTTTTCCACGCACTTTGTGCTCCGTGTCCCCCTGTGCACCCCTCTATGTAAACTCCCTGTCCTCACCTCCACCCACCCAAATCCTAGTCCCCCTTCCCATGGGCTTTTCTGAACCCCTATCCTCCGATAGTGCTCTCCTGGGCCGCTTTGGCTGGAACTCTTTCTTTTGTGAACATCTACTGTACTCACACGCATGGACTTTCTCATTACTTGCTGTCATTAATTGAGACCCATGTTGAGTTGCTGTAACAAAGGCCAAAATTATGATGGCTTCAAAAAGACAAAACAATTTTTTTTACATAAGCTTTGGAGTGTAAGCACAGGAAACTCCTATGATGATTTCATAGTGTTAGAAAGAGGTTTCTTCCTATCTTGTTGATCTGTTACCATCTACGATAATTGCTATTGCTCTCACCATTTTCTCTGTATTCCCACAAGCAGGAATAAAAGAAGTGGAAGGAAGGTCCCTTCCCTTGAAGGCTGTGTCCCTGAAGGTGCACTCATTACTTCTGTTTACATCCCTTTAGCCAGAACTTCTTTACTTGACTATGAGGGTGAAGGAATGGATTATGGATGATAGCTAAACATCTCTCTCTATTGCTTGTGTCCCCAGTATAAGCAAGGAGTGATTTACTGCAGTCAGAAAGCATTGTCCCCTGTGCCCACCTAGCATGTGCCTTTTCGCTCCTGGGCTGTCATAACCTTGAGGACAGGAGCTCTGCTCCGTGCATTCATGTCTCTGTCACTTGCCTCCTGCTCAGTGCTGGGAAGAGCACTTTACTCCTGGCAGTGGGTCCTTCCTGCTGGTTTTCAGTGAGACTGTTCTTATGTTCCCCTAAGATGCTCAGCTGAATATGCCTTGGTCCTTGCTAATTAAAGTTCACTTGACCTACAAGAGAATCGCTCCAGGGACTTTCCTTCTTTCCATGGTCCTGGCTGATAGAAATTCCTAGGGTCTCTATTACTGGGGCTCAGGAGCCAGATCCCTATTTTCAGAGAGAAAGGATTTCTTCTAGAGGGTTCTGACTGCCAAGGTCAGAGCCTGAGTCTTCCCTGCAGAATGTGTGGGACCATTCGAGGAAGCCAATGGCAGCTACTAATGCTTTGATCACATGACCAGGCGGAAAAGGGTATGGAGCCCCTAGCTAGGCCAGGCACAGTGTGGGCTAGAAATATGCTGGCCAGACATGGGCTCATTGTTTAGAAGGACAACCAACATGAAGGTCAGTACTTTATGATGGGAAATCCAAGTGGCTGCAGAAGCATGTACCTGGGAGCCCAATCCAATCTGGGCTTTAAGACAGGATTCCCATGGGGCATGTCTAGGGCTCTGTGAAGGGCTCCAGACAGAATGACTGACACCAGGAGCCATGACAGGCCAGGTGCCCTTGGGCCCCTTATATTGTCACTTAGAATTCCAATTTCCTGGGCCCATGAGTTTCAGGCTATTAGGTTGAGCTGGTGACAAGAGGAAGCAGGAATCACTGAGGCCTGGATGGGGAGAAGACAGGTTTGATAGAGACCAGTTTTGAGACCTGTCCCTTGGGTATGGTGGTACAAAGCGCACTGAGGTGTGCGGTGGGGCCGCAGGGCATATCTTTGCTTTTCTTACGGGGGAATCTGGACTCTGTCACTAGGATCACATCTTTCTCTTGGGCTGAAGTGGGAGGGGCTGTGCTGGAGGAGTCTAAACAAAGTCAGCGGAAGGCAGATTGCTTCCCACAAAGCTCTCTTGGCTGGGGGAGAGGGGAGGGCTGCTGAGGAGGGCTGCTCAGGGACTGAATGCTCTGCTCTCAAGAGCTGGTCCAAGGGATGGATGAGCCAGTGTCCCTCAAAGTGCAGCAGAAAATGTGGACAGAACAGGAAGGGGGACTGCAGAAGCCAGAGTCTTCAATATGGTTTGCCCTTCATCTTGGGTACTTGAGGTGCAATGATCTCTTCTGCCCCCTACCACCTTCTCTGGCATCTTGCTCCATATGTATCCACTCTTGATTGTTTATAGCATGCTCGCCATCCAGCTGAGCTATACCACTAACCCATGCATCTCCCAGTCTTATGTGTTTTTCACTTAGGGCATAAAGAAAACAAAGCCACTACATAGTTAAAATCTGATTTGTGTGTGGACCTGAACTTCCTGCTGAGCACTCAGTGGAAGTATACAGGGCTGGAGGGCTTTGGATGCAGTTCTGTCTCTAACTCAGTGTGGCTGTCACCTTTCTGGACCTTAAGAGACTTTGGGAGCAGTCATGTATACACAGTTGTCCCTTGGTATCTTGTGTGTGTGTGTGTGTGTGGGAGGTGGTGGTAGTTCCAGATACCATCCTCTTTGGATGCCAAAAACTAGGAATGCTCAAATCTCTTGAATAAAGAGATGTAGTGTTAGCATAGAACCTACAAACATCGTCCTGTATACTTTAAATCATCTCTAGACTACTACATACAGGGCTCACACCTCATTTCATTCTTATGGATTCAGTGTAGATCTCATGGCAAGGCAAATTCAAGAGTGAAATCATACAGTAGTTACAAGGGTATGCTAGTGCAGGGTGTTGTTACATAAATAGAAGTCTATCAGAATATGGATCCTTGTCCAGCAATTCATAACAGCAAGAGAGCACAGGACAAATTCCAGCTGTAGGATACTGCTATTCCTGGGAGAAAGACACTGCTAGCACAAGTCTTTCTTCCAGTCTCTAGCTGGAAACTGCCTAGATTTTCAATTAATACATACTTCGAAGTACATGTATTTAATGTAATATAATACAGCAATAAAAATGAGCAAACTACTAAAGCTACCCACAACAGCATGGATAAATCCCACAGACATCAGGTTGAATAAAAAATGCAAATCACCAAAGGATACCTGCAGGATTATTCCACTTATGTAACATTTTAAAACAGGCAAAATTAAATCACTTTGTTCATATGAGTCAATCCATAAGGAAAAGCCTGGAAATTCTTATCTAAGAAGTCCGAAGAGCCAGTACCCACTCTGGGAAAAGGAGAAGGGGTTTGCATTCTAGGAGAGGTGTGTGGAAGAGGGTTTTGGGGAGCTGCTGGCACCCCGTGTTTCTTGCCTCTAGTGGGAATTCTGTGTTTACAGCTAATTTTTAAACTGTATATACACATTTTCTGTAGTCTTCTGCATCTACAATTTTAAAAGTTAAAGGCATATGAAGTGAACAGGGAAACACTCAAAATTAGAATGAGAGTCTGAGACCCAGCTCCTTGATTTTATAGATGTGGAAACAGGCCCAAAGAAGTTAGGAGGCTGGTTCAAGGTCACACAGCTTGTTCTTAGTCAGCCCGGGACCAGAGTGAGCCGCCCCCCAGCCCATCATCACCATCTCTCCGTGGAGGTCCTCCGTTCTGCAGTTCTGCAGGAAAAGAGGAGAGAGGAACGCAGCACTTAAACCAGAGACTTGAGAAGGGGCCAGCTGGCAAGCTGGTAGAAGGCAGAACTCGTAAAAATGCTGCACATTCTCAAATACATCCCATCTAATCATGACGATAATGGTAATAACGGTTACTACATAAGCACAAGTGCCGAAAATCTCTGGCAGCTCTTTCTCCATGTGACTTGCAGATGGTATCAGAAGAAGCTGGCTGGAGGGGGCTGGGGAGAGGCACAGGGAGCCAGGAAGTCTGCAGATTTATTGACTTATCCACCTGGACTAGGTGAGACCCTGGCCCTGGGACAGTCAGGAAAGGAACCTCTGCTATCTCTCTGAGAGCTTTTTTGTTTTGTTTAGAGGTCAATTACTTCCCATTTGGGGAACTTGTGAACATTAAGAGGTGACTGGAGTGATGGGACTGAATGATGTAGATAAGAGGCTGATTGCTTACAGAGCAGCTCCCTGGTAAAAGCCCTGCTGAGGTTAAGCAGTTGCCAGTAAGAGACACACAAAGAGGGGCAACTTTCGGTGGGGAGGAGAGATTACAAGAGACAGAAGAGTGGCAGCTGGGGGTGGGTGTGATGGGGTGGGAGGATGGCTTTAAAGTGGTCCTGTCAGGCAGAGTGAGCAGACAGGGGAGTTTTCCTGCGCTTGCCTTTTCCTTTAGGAAAGAAGTCTTTGGTGTCTTATGATGCTCAGACTTCTTCGCTAGCAAAAAGAAAATCTACGTGGGCTGCGCATGGACCAGGGCTTTTTGTTATAGCTTTTAACTTTTTAACTTTTTATTTTGGTACCAGGGATTGAACTCGGGTCCTTGCACTTGTGAGGCAGGCGATGGAATCACTGAGCTAAATCCCAGGCCCCTAGTTTTTATCTTTTAAATGGTATCCACATATGCACGCTACAGCAGCAGCGTGGAGAGCATAACAAAAGATGTGGGTCCTATTGTGGTCCACGGCGGCTGGGTCTTCATGGTGTCACGTGAGAGATGCATCTCTCAAGTCTGACTTTGCCTCTGGCACCTTGTCCTTTTGACAGGAAGATGGGGAGGGGGAGGGGAAGAGGAGGAGGGAGGGGGAGGGGGAGAGAGGTGCTTGCCCAAAGACTATCTCAGGGATCTAGGGTATACAAGTAAGCAAACCCCATGCCCCATTCAGTCACTAAATGCAATTTAAGAATTACCAAACCACTCTAAGATTCAACTCTGCCTTTGGCACATGCCCCCCTTCACTTGTCTCTATTCCAAAGTCCTAGACCTCTCCGGGAACCTGTCCTAGTAAAAAAAAAAAAAAGGACGCTCCCACACTAACCCACCTCTTCTACGAAGCTTCCCTAAGCAGCCAGCGAGGATTTTCTTTCTCTAGAGTGAGCTTATTGCCAGTCCTACTTGACCTGCAGCATTATATCACCTTGTATTTTTAGGCGCCCTTCTCATGGTCTTTGCAATTCCAGTTAGATAATAAATTCCGTAAGGGCCAGGGAGGCAGCTGAAATTTAGTTTCTCAGTATTCCTGCCAGGAATGCGCACGATGACTGAACCGAGCCTTCCTCCTGTGTCCCCTTCGCTCAGAGTCTTGCACATCACTTTCTTCCGGTGCTTTTCCAGGTGACACACAAAAGTGTGGACCCCAAAGGGACACTCCCCACCCTATGTCTTAAATCCCAGTAAAAACAAAGTCAAAAAATCGAGGAAAAGTACCCCCAAAGTGTCACCAGGGTGTGGAAGTCTTTACTTGCCCTAACTCAGGAGATTTACAAGAATTAACATACATTATTTTGGAATCTGATCTCAGAAAAATTTAATACAATTACATAGATAACAACTGACAGGCAACATTGCATTTAACACTATGACAATTCTCACACGAAGATTTTAATTAACCTCTGTCTCTGCTTAGTTTAATTGAATTTGAAATATATTTACTGCACTTTTTAAATCCTGGGGCACAACTAAAACACAGGTATTCTAAATACACTTTGGTTAGCAGTGGAAATGGGGAAATAAAAGGAAGAAGTGCTGAAAACGAAAAAAGGAGAAATGTAAGGAAATAGTTTTGTTTCTTTTAGCTTAAGCATATAAACTTTAAGGGACAGTCAGGTAGCATTTACACACAATCAAACACCGTTGCTCACTTCAGTAAAAATCGGGGCATACTCAGGAGAGCAGAAGCACGTGCAGTACATTTTAATTAAACACGAAAATTTATTAAATAACAATAAACCTTTGTTAAGTTAAGAAGAATAAAGAACCAGAGATTTCATGGTCTAAAAATGTAATCCAATGCGGGGGGGAGGGGGCTAGATTTTCCTACTAAACTTGACCTTCCAAGGACAATTTCCGAATGGATCCCGTGTTCCCATTAATATACTGAATTTGTTTTCTGTCTTCAGTTTGGATGACCTCAGGATGCTGCAGCGGGGCTGTCAAATTTTCATAATTTCAGGGAGCTGAAAAGTTAGGTTTTCTCTAGGATTTACAGCCTTGTCTGGACCTTCTTTCCACATGCATTATTTAGAGACCGATCAGGTTCCAAAAGAAAACCTACGGAGAGGGAAAGGGGAGCGAGAGAGATGAAGTCAGGTACCGCACCTCCGGGGGCGGGCGGGGGCGGCTGGATCACCTTTGTCTCCCTGGAGCTTCTGCTTCCATTCCAAGTTACCCAGAGCAGACCCAGAAAATGCGTTCTCAGGGCCACGCAGTCTTCTCACTCGAGGCGCTGCTGGGTAGGCAACAGAAAACGCAGGCCATGTGGGGACGAACTGGCGTGGAGACGCTACTTCCGGAGCGCGAGCGTAGCCGGAAGCGCGCTCTTCCTGGGTCACCAACGTCCTGGAGCGCAGCGGCCCGAGGTTCAACCCGCAGCAGGGCGTGGCTCGCAGCCTCAGCTCCCCTCCACCTCTGGAGCTTCCTACTCCCTGCACTTCGTCCCCTTCTCTCACTCCTGTCCCCACCCTACCCCCCAACAAGTTCCTTGGCTGGGAGGATGGAGGCCCTCTAGACCGCTCCCTCTCCACCGCCCAGGGCGCGCGGGCTGCCCACGCAATCAAGAGCCGCTAAGGAACTCCTCAACCCCCCGAAAAGTCACCAGCCTCAGAGCTGGTGGGACACTCGAGACTTCCAGCCACCTTCGATTTTTTGTCCTCGCGGTGCTGCTTCCTGCGCGACTGGCGAAGCCCCCGTTAGGTCTCTGGGGAGGAACATCCTCAGCGCCGGCGGAGGGCGGCTGGTCTGGGGCAGTCCCAGTCCCAGTCCCAGAGAGCGCGACCCGGGAGCGAGGGAGGGGCCGAGCTCCGGCCCCGGTGACGCCGCCGAGCCGAACGGAGGCGCCTCACCAGGCCCGGACGCCCTGCAGCGTGGCGGCCAGATGGCCTGGCGGGGTGGCGCTCCGGCCGCTGTGCCGGAAGCCGGAGCTGGCCAGTGGCGTGGGCGTAGCTGGTCCCGGCCCCGCGTAGCCGCTACTGTATCCTGCTCCGTAGGGGGAGCTCACAAACCCACCGTAGCAAGAATAGGGCGCCGCAGCCGCGGCATAGGGGCTGGGGAAGGCAGGCGCGCCCGGTCCCAAGCAGGGCCTGCCGTCGCGCACCAGCACAGGCACTGCCACCCGGCGTGGCGCCAGCGGGCGGCCGGCTAGTTCCAGCGACTTGTCCTGGCGCTGCCTCTTGCACTTGTAGCGCCTGTTCTGGAACCAGATCTTGACCTGCGTGGACGTGAGCTGCAGCGCGCTGGCCAGGTGCTCGCGCTCCGGGGCCGACAGGTACCGCTGCTGCTTGAAGCGCCGCTCCAGGGCCAGCACCTGCGCCTGCGAGAAGAGCACGCGTGGCTTCCGCCGCGGTCGCGTCTTGGGCTGCTCGGGGCCGACACCGCGCACGCGGTCGTCGCTGTGGCCCACGCTGCGCTCCGGCTCCCCGCTGTTCCCACCGCCGAGGGGCAAGACCGCGCCCAGGTCGGGCTCTAGAAGCACAGGAAAGAGCTACTTAGCACCGGAGCGGTTCTTACCTGGTTTTCGAGAAGACCCCCGCCCGAGCCTCACTGCGCACCCATTCCCCGGGCCCCAAGCCCCTGGCCACGCCCGTTTGGATGTCCTTTCCTCCTGCCAGAGCATAACTGCCACTCTGGCCAGGCCATTTTCTTCTTGTGAGGTGGTCGAGTTTGACGAAAGTTTTGCTTCGAGGATCCAGGGGGAGTGTGTGGGCCTGTCCGACTGGGGCTGGCACCGGGAATGCGTTGTTCTGAATCCAAATTAACAGAACGAAATGAAATATTTTCTGACCTCTGACTCTTGGCTTGGAAACAGCTTCTCTGAGGGACATGGAGATGAAATCCACACTTGGCTTTTTAAAGGAGCAGCCTCTTCCTCCTTTGGGGTCTTTCTGGCAAGCCGCGGCTTGGGTGTCACCTCGAAGTCCTCTTTCCCGGCGCGACTTTGGACGGTGACACTGTGCCCGACGCCCACCGAGAGGCAGCATTTCCTCCCCTGCTTCACCCCTCCCTCCTGTCTTGGTTTAAGCCCTGTTTTACTCGCAGGACAGGTACAGAGGAAACGATGAATTTTCGTGGAAATTCAGGCCAGGGGGAGCAGGCACACGGAGCCGCGAGTTCTAGCGAGGTGCAGGTTCTTTCCTCCGGGCAGACCTCGAACAGTTGGACTCTGGGTTTGGTATTAAAAATTTGAGGACAGGGAAACTTCCTTCAGAGGCACCTGTGCTCAGAGAAACCAAAGAATATCGAAAAAAAGGGGAAATGCTGACGGGGGTGGTTTTCTCAGCAAATGGAAATGTGACTGACCTTCAGCGACGCTGGGGAGCAAGCAAGACACCATTCAGCAGCCACTGACCGCGAGGGCCACGGAGCCGGCCGAACCCCGGGCGCGCTCCGGGCCCGGATCTGGAGTCGCTTCTACATTGCATCCCTGAAGGCAGGATGGCTCGGCTGGGGACGTGTGAGGCGGGGAAGCCCACCAGGACAGTCCCTTTTCCGCTTGTCGTCAGCGCCGCCGGGCCGTCAGCTCGGTTCCCGCGGCTCCAGACGGGTGGCAGTGCGTGGCTCGCGCTGGGACACAGCAGTGACCAGGAAAGTGAGCTTTTCTCGGCCAAGCCCCAGGGAACGCCGAGTTGGCAGAGCAATACCCAGGGAGGTGAGTGTTTAGAGTCCGCTGCACAAAACCCAGGAGCTTTTAGAACACAACAAAGCGTAGGGTCCTCCAGGCTTCTGGAATCAGTGAATAACCAACCTGCTAGTCGACAAATATCTCCGAAAGAGTCTTTTCATTTTATTTAGTTGGCTAGTTAGGATTTAACTAAAGGCGCCCAGTACAGCCTAGCAGGGGAGGTCCCCAGCTGGGCGCTGAGCGAGGTACAGAGGGTTGGGGAGTGGAAGGTGGCCTTTTCCTCCCCGGGAATTCAGGCCTTTGGGGCCCAAGTCTCGTGGGTCACAACCCGAAAAGCAGTACAACTCTCCGCTTTGCCTTCTCCTTTTCCTGCAATCTGCTCGCAGGGGCCAGGGCCTCGAAAGGCGTCAGGTCTCAGCCAGAGAGGTCTCCCGCCAGCTGAAGCCTTTAACGTGTCCCTGATTCGAGGACCCAGCCTCAGCGCCCTTGGGGGCTCTGCATCGAAGGACCCAGACACCCCCTGGTCATCGCCGCAGGATTTCCGAGCCGGGGAATGGGGAGGGGCCGGCCAGGCAGAAATTCCACCGCGTTTGTGACCTCCGGGCTTTTGTTTTGCTTTCGGACGGTTTAGGGTAGGCAGGGCCCGGCGGTGTGGGTGGAGCACAGCTGCGATACTGTAGCGGATTCTACTTGGGAGCGAGGAACCCGAGGGGCTGGCGTGGGAAGAGTGAACCCCGAAGACTCAGGGCTTTGCTTTCATTAGGACTCGTGAAGTACAGTGGGGGTGAGTGTGTGTGTGGGGGGAGGGCAGCTCCGAGCCCTGTCTTTTGGATTCCTCAAATGAGGGGGCGCAATAGGGTGAGGTCCTGGAACTCAGGAGTCTAGGAGACACGACGACCCGCTCCCTCCTTATCCCAAAGGAAAGCCGACGGCGCGTTTACTCACGTGGCCCCCCGACCCGTTCCGCGTCCATCTGTACCACTGCCTCGCAGGGACTCCCAGGAGCCTCGGAGCGCTCCTGCCCTCTGCCGCCCCTACTACAGATGTGGTGAAACACCTCTGGTCCTCGCGGTTCCAGGCCCACTCCCAGGTACCGAGGGTTTTCCGGGCTCCTCCGCAACCCCCATTGTGGTGAGAACTCGGCCTGCTCGCGCTCCAGCCGCAGGATGTCACTGACGGAGAAGGGGGTGGAGGCGACCCGGCTCAGCAGCATCGCGGAGGCAGAGGGGCGGGGCCGAGGAGTCCGCTTCCCCGCGCGGCCCGGGGTCCTGAGCTCCCTCCGGGCGCTGCAGGTCTCGGAGACGGATCCACGCTCTGGGACGCGCAGCCAGCGTCCCCTACGGCGCCTCCTCTGGGCGCTCGCTGCGGGCTGGGGGCCCAGGGCCGGGGACCAGACCGCGGCCCCCCATTGGTTCCTGCAGAAACCACGTGCTGCCCCCGCACCTTCCTCTCCAAGCGCGCTCTTTCCGCCCCCTATAATCCTCCCAAATCCCTAGTCACCTTCCGGGGACATTGGTTGGAACTGATGCTTCTAAAATCAAGGAAGCCTGGCGAGGTGGGGCTGCGCGCGGCTCCCACCGCGGTCCACACGGTTTGGGGAGGGGGCTTCTAAGGTCAACCCGGGTTCCCTGGGGCCCTCCCAGAGGGTGTGCGCGAAGGGGGTGGAGTCCTTTCCGTGCCTCCGGGCCGGTCGGCCGGGCTGGGCTGCGATCCTCCAGGCTTCACTCTTAGGTAGAGGCAGCCGGGGGCGGCGAATTGAGGTGCTTGTGGAGGTCTGAGCGGACCTGGGCCGGAGCGCGGGCGGCCGGGAGCCCCTTCCAGGAGGTCCGTGGGATCCGACCCAGCCCTGGCAGCGAGAACGGGACGCGGGGCTGCACTTGGGGGAGCCGGGTCCTCCGCGAGGACTCCGGAGCGGAGCGAAGATAGCAGCCCCGGGCCTTGAGGAGGTTAGGGAGGGGGGCTCGCCTCGCCTTTCTGGTCGCGGTTTCTTCTTTTCCTCCCTCTTCTCCGCCCTCAGACCGCTTGCCTTGAGCGTGCGTGCGCGTGCTTGCGCGAGGCCTGCGCGGAGAGACGCGGCGCCGCCTAAGGGCTGGAAGGTTTGGTCAGCGTCAGGCTCGCTGTTGGGACGCGGCTGACGTAGAGACACAGTGGGCTGATCTGGTCTCTGCTCGGCCACAGAACTACGGGCTTTGGGGCAAAGTATTAAGCTGTCATGCTTTATTTTCATAAAAACTGGAGATAAATTGGTCCTGGTGGCCGACATCTGCAACACCCTATTTAAAAATAAAAGATTAAAAGAGGGGAGGTGGGGATGTAGCTCAGTATGACGACCCTGAGTTCAGTCCCCAGTACCAAAAAGGAGTAAAATGGAGAGAGTAGTATGTCCATCATCGGATTCCTGGGAGAATTTAGTGGGAGAATGTGTGTGAAATCATCAATGAACGCTCACTGCTGCTGTTACTACCAGGAAACATGATTTGGCGCCAAGGGATTTGGAATCTATGGAGTTTTAAAAAATGAGATTTCACTAGAGTTGCTTTTGGGATTTCAGATCCAGTGTTTCTTAACCCTTTTATGGGGTTTCAATGTTGGGAGAGTTGTCTGGGTGCTGCTGTTCCCCGATATCCACGGAAGCCCAACTCCTCCCTCCTCCCCACGAAAGTCCGCACAGCACTGCGCGAAAAAATGCACGCACATTTTCAACGTGTTTGCTCCTGCTGCTACCAGGCCACGGTTTCGTGCACATGGTGCCTTGTAATCTTCACTTTAAAGCGGTATCCACAGGGCACCCCACATCACCCCATCGGGAGGAGTGGAGGCGACTCCTAAGGTGACCTCTCTTCTTGTCCCCACGGTGTCCCTGACAGCATCTTGCCAAAGAAATACACCTTTTAAAAACTCCCTTCCTTCCTTCCTTTTTTTCTTAATAGCTACCCTTTTCTCTCAAGAGATCTCAAAATCTTGTAACGAGTCATGTATTTATTTCAATTTTATTTTTCTGACTTAAAACCATCATGTGCACCTTGGAAAAAATCTGAAAATAGAAAAAAGCTGGAACGAAAACATTCATCGGGAGATACCATTTTAATGTATTTCTGTCATATTTTTGCATATATGAGCTCACAGGCTGTATGCATTTGTATATATTCAAATTTAATTCGGAAGGATGTCCAGTACTTCATTTTTTCTTCAAGTATGATTTAAAATAGCAACCTAATATTCTGTGTAATGAATGGACCGTAACCAACGGTGTTGATGCTTTCAGATCATTAGTGGCTATTTTTTTCACCACTGTTTACTTTTGTGTCTTCACGCTTGTGCCTGTAATCTTTGTACCATAACCTTTGTCCATATTTTGATTATTTCCTCGGATGTAAAAGAAACATTAATGAATCGAATGTCAGCGCTCACTAAACGCATTGTCCCACAACTTTCTAGAAAACCCTGCCCTCCCCCGGTGCAGAGCGGCGTCCGGTGGACGCAGAAGCGGGGCGATGTGTGCTGGTTGCGGGCAGGCGCTGGGCTCCCGGACTGCAGGGACCCCGGACGAGCTGGGCTTGGGCCCCGCCTTCCAAGGGCTGGGGGCGGGCGGCCTCGGGTTAAAACAAAAAGCCCCAGGAAAACCTGCTGGTTATTACAGGGTGGGATTCTCGCCGCGGACTTTTGCGCTGCTAGAAAGTCGTCGACAGAGAAGGCACCCTGGGAGGTGACACTACCAGCCCCGAGTTCAAATGACAGCCTTAGATTCCCGCTCTTGCTTTCTTGGGGAACAGCTGAGATCCGGGAGGTAGAACGGCTTGCTGGCCCCCCCAGAGCGGCGCAAACACAAGCTCCCGCTCCAGACACGGCTGTCTGGGGTCAGGCTCGCATCTGCGAAGCCGGGTCCCTGGGGAGCGCGCGGTCTGGTCTCCGCGTTTTGTCCTCTGAGTCACCTCCCTCCCGCGGCTCGAGACACGGGGGGGGGGGTGCTGGGGCCCCGCGCCCGCCCTCCTTTCTCTCCTTTCAGCGCTGAGCAGGGCGGGATACAGCCACTGACTCTAATTTCGCCCACTGCGGGCGAATTGGGGCTCCATTAGCGGCTGTCCAGCTGCGCAGTGGCCGCGCGACCCAGCCCCGCTCACCGGACGCCCCCAGCGGGAGGCGAGGCGTCACCTCCGCGGGGCTGGAGCGGGAAAGCCCTGGAATCCCAGTGCTGTGCGGTGCAGTGTGCAGCGCGCGCGCCTGTCCCTTGCTCATGAGTGGAGATGTCGTCACTTGTGTTCCTAATGTGAAGTGGGGACGGCCTCTGCTAAGTTGGGAGTGGGTGTCATGTGCCCTCCACGTCTCCGATATAACTCGCAAACCAATACTTAGGTCCTCTGAGTAATTTGGGCGCCTAGAATGGGCTAGCTGGGCCGGAGCTCTGAAGTCACGAAGGAAAGAAGGGTCCCAGGGCCTTCCTCTGAACTTACACCCTTGCACTAGAGACAGAATTTTAAATGAGTCCCGACAGGGCGATAACTTGAACAATCATATGGAATTGGGCACGATATTTATAGACCCCTTCTCTCCCAGAGGTCGTTTTCTCTTGTTCTTTGTTCAGTCTTATGGGTGTGTGTGTGTGTGTGTGTGTGTGTGTGGTAGCTACACATGCTTTAAAGCACCACGACAGATGACAGTGAGGTCTCCCAGTGAGGTCTGGCACTGGTGGACACCGTGGGCTTCCAGGGAATCTAGATTTTAACGTGCGTGCACATTTCCGCTGGACTAACTAGACCGGACTTAGCTCTGGGTCTCTGCTCACAGCCCTGTCCCCACAGCTTAGACTAAAAACACTGGCACACAGCAAGTTTCCAGGAAATATTTGTTGGATAAAGGTTTTTGGTGTGTTTGGCTGGTGACAAGCCCTTGGGTACTCTGGGGAGGGACCCCAGGGGGGTGTGGCCCACCCAGGTCACTTCTTGCTTTGCCATGCATGAGTCCCTTTGCTGAGACATTTTCTAATATTATAACAATAAGTTTGCTTGTGAAACATTAACATGGTTCTAAAGTCAAAAGTGTGCGAAGAGATGTACTTTAAGAAGTGACAGTATACTTATCCCTCCTATTTCTGTTCCCATTCCCCTTTCCTAGTTAGTACACATTCCCAGTTTATCCTTTGTGGGCTTTGTTTTTATGAATGAACAGATGCCTGTATGTTTTCCCATTTTGATTCTTTGTATGGAAAGATAGCTTAACATGGTTACTCTTTCTTGTTGTAAATTTGTGATATTAATTTTTTGTATTTATATCATGCTTCTGGTTACTACCTGTGTGTAATCACTGCTTCATAACACAGAGGATGTCGCAGCAACAAGGGCTGAGGGTGTAGCTTAGTGGCAAAGTGCTTTTGTGTGGCCCTGCAAAAACAAGCAGCACCTGTAACGATAACACCTGTGCCACTTTCTACCTGTCTCTGCTTTGGTCAGATTAGGCTAACGCATGTCCTACAATTAGGATACAAAGAATCTCCTACCACTCGTGACTTTTGGCATACTATAATTTTAAATATTTAATGGTATAAATCATTTTAAACGTCAAGTTTCTTGGAGACCAGTTTACATATTGTTGTCCCCATTTGTAGCACAGAACATAGATGTTACCTATGGCTCAAGATCACACAGATACTGAACATCAGAGGAGAATTAGAAGCCAGTTTTACCATAGCTTTTTACCCTCTGTGGTCTTTGCTTCCACCTTAATTTCCTCTACAGTGGAAAAAGTGATTGGAAAAATATCGGGCCACTTTGGCATGCAGACCTAGACTATTTTATGTATATTTTACAGGATTGGTTCTCAACTCAGTCAGTCATGTAAAGCAGTGATTATCCAGGCAAATAAATGAGGAAACCAAAAGAAAGAAGAGCAAAGAAACATGTTTTGGGAACACATCTGTCTCCTTATTTCCAGCATGGTGCTCTTTCATGGACTAAGATCCATGAAGTTGTTTCACGATCTTTTCTTATGTTTCTACCTGCTTCTTTGTTCAGTACACCTTAGAATCTTTGTTTCTAAGGAAAAAAATCATTGATAAATTCCCGTGAAACTATTACATTGACCAGTTCCAAATTATTCTGTTCAATTCATTAGCTATTTCCTGAGTGCCTTTTTCATATGAGAAGTTTATCATATGATAGGACATGCAAACTGGGACATGTTTAGGACAGGAAACTGGATGAGAGGTCAGGCATAAAGCACAACTGTCCGGGCAAAGGGGAACATGTGGTCACTTTGTAAAACATGCAGGACACAAGAATAAGTAGAATACATTCTAAGACCCTCTGGGAGCAGCTGAGGAGAAGACACGTGGAATGGTGCCAGAACACCTGTTTACCAGATCCACGTTAATTTCACTCAGTAAATAAGAGGTGTTTCCATTTACAGTGACACTTTGATCATCAAAATCTACGATGTGGATCTGATTATTCTGTGTAAGAGCCTGTTTGACCACTTTGTGGATCCTTTATCTGCTGCCACAAGGGTATCCCTCCTTGGTCACACACACAGCTGAAATTCTGTCACTAGCACAGGCCCCTCTCCACACCTGGCTGCTCACAGGACCCATTCATTATTATTCAGTTATTATTTTACAACTTGCTTTCCCCCCCACTTAACAATAGATCCTAGAAATCACAGCATATTGGTTCAAAGGTTTCCTTGTTCTTACCTCTGGTTGCCTTGTTTCCACTGTGTGAACAAACCATAGTGTTTTCAACAAGGCTCCTGTGAACTCACTACAGAGTATCAATTCCTAAGTGCCAACCACGCTTCTATGAGTCTGCACCGTCCCAGTGTTCCAAAATTACAGACCATAATGAGAGTGTATGTAGACACATCTCTTCAGAGTATTCCTAGAAGTGGGATTGTGGGTCAAAAGTAAATGCATGTCATTTTTTAAGGTGTTTTCCTCTCTAGAAGAGTTATGCAGGTTTGCATTCCACCAACATTGTATGGAAGTGCATACCTCCCAGGCAGCCGGGGCAACACGATGCATGATTACTTCTCTTAATTTTCACCAGTCGCATAGGTAACAAATGGCATTTCAGTGTTTTAATGTGCATTTGTCTAATTATGAGCACCATTAATTAATGGAGCACCATTTTATATGTTTGAGATATATACATATATATGTACCACTACCTATACATATGTAATGTGCATATAAATAGGAAGCATGACAATGTATTAACATGAATACATGTGCATAAATTATATCTTTCTTTCGTCAGTCGGCTTATTTTTGTTTTCTCTGCATCAGTGATTTTGGCTATCTGTTGCAAATATTTTCTTCTTCTTCACCCTTGACTCCTTCTGCAGAGCTCATTGCTGTACATTTAAAAATGTAGCCACCTGTGGTATTCTTTATTTTTATTGCCTTTGGATTTGGGTCATAGTGAGGAGATTTTCCCTATACCAAGACTGAAGCAGAAACCACCCATATTTTCTAGGATTTGTATGAGTTCATAATTCACATTCTAGGGAATCTGAATGTATGGTGGGAATTAAGGATTTATTATTGTTGTTCATATTATTATCATCAGTATTGACCTGGGGATTGAACCTTGGACCTTTGATACATTCCTCACTCCTTTTTTTTTTTTTTTTTCATTTGTTTGAGACAGTTTTGTTAAATTGCTTCATCTGGGTTCAAACTTGCAATCTTCCTCACTCAGCCTCGGGAGTAGCTGGGGTTAGAAGGTGTGTGCCCCTGCTCCCGGCTTAATATTATTATTATACAGATGGTTATGCAGAGGCCATTTTAACTGTTTTCCTACTGTCACTTTGGAGGGCTGTCTGTGCACCCTCGAAAATCAGTTCAAAATGGGGGCCAGAGGAGGGGATGGGTGGTGTGAAAGTGGGGTAGGAGGGAGGAGATTTCTTTTACTAATTGTTTTAACAAATAGAACACTTAAAAAAGTCGCCTTTTACTTTATCACTTGGTGGGCAACTGAATTTCCCAAGTCACCTTCCCACAACCCCTTTCTGGGCTCCGCTCTGAGTGGCAAGAACAGCAGGAACTCCGTACACTCCACACCTTCCAGACGTTAAGAAATCAGTAGAAAGAAGCTGGGCGTGGTGGCACAGGCCTATAATCCCAGCACTCCAGAGGCTGAGGCAGGAGGATCGCCAAGAGTTGGAGGCCAGCCCGAACTACATAGTGAGACCCTGGGGGGAAAACAAGGAAAGAAAGAAATCCTTAGAGTCCTTGAGCCAGGCGGGGCCCCCCAACTCAGGGCCTTCCCCGAGGGCAGGAAGAGGGAGTGGGAAGGATGCGGGACACTCAGGCTGCGCTTATCAGCGAGGGCCCCAGTGCCCCATCAATTAACATTCCAGCGCCCGCAGAGCGCCGGCCACCTACCCAGGGGCGGGCTCAGAGCCCTAACCCCTGGAAAAATAAACTCCAGACGGGGCGGCTGTGTGTGTGTGTGTGTGTGTGTGTGTGTGTGTGTGTGTGTGTGTGTGCAGGCTCTCCTGAAACCCAGATCAAATAAACAGCGCTGCCCTGAGCGGTGGTCCAGGCCTGGGAACTTGGGGTCCGGTAGCTGAGAAGCAGCGAGATCTCCACGCTGCAGATCGGGGTCCGCGAAGCTGCGAGCCGAACCCCTGGTCTGGCAGAGTCGCTGCAATCCCGTCCATGCCGAGCTGAGAGCCCAGAGGAGCGTCTCACACACGCCACGCTCGCTTGAGGTCTGTACCGTGATCTCACCGATGTCCCCGCTAGATAAATGAGCAGAGTCATTATCTTCATGCTAGGGACGCGATGTCACGGCTCAGAGGGGCCCACTAACTTGTTTACAGCCATCTGCCCAGCCAGGGGACCGCGGCCGCTCTGGCACTCAGTGTTTCCTGGGCGCATTGCTGTCAGTGAGTCTCTAGTGCCGTTATTGTTCTCTGCAAAGGTCCAAGATGTCAACCCTTCCTCATAGGTAGACTGAGTGTCGTGTCGGATCAGCTCTGAACTAGGTGTACATGTGTGCAGGTCCATAGGAGGCAACTTTAACTGGAATCTTCCTACAGAAGGGTTGCCTCAACCACACACACACACACACACACACACACACACACACGCACACCCTCTTTAATTTCTTTAATAGAATTGCAAGTTGCCTAAGGATTCCACTATCCAGAGGTCTTCTATTGCCTGCTGGCTTCTGACTTAGTTTTTCCTAGTTAAAAACTTTTTGAAAAGTCTGCTATGGTGGAGCACATCTGTAATCCCAGCGTGCTGGGTGGCTGAAACAGGACAATTTGAAAGTTGGGGGGTAGGGGTGGGAATGCAGTCCCCAGTACCACAAAAACTAGAAACGAAAAACTGTTCTGAATAATATAGATAAATGAATTGTTTTGTAAGTTTAATTTTCTAAAGATAGTTTAAGCACACCCCTTAAAATGCACTCCTTAGGAAAACTGTAAACCTGCCGAGGTCAGTGAAGGTCGGGCTAGACTGGAAGCAGGGATAAGAGAGTTGGGAGCAGTTCCTTAAACAACAGCTTTCCCGGATTCTGGGGCTCCTGTCTGAAGGGACGCGAGAACCGGGCGCCAGGCCTTCGTTCAGCACGTGCCGCCCGCCCCTGCACAGCATGACTGAGGCATTTGTCTGTCTGTTGCCCCTGAGGTAAGAACCACAACCAAGCCCACAGCCACCTGTGGGCCACCTTTCCTGGAGAGCGCTCTGAGGTAGGGAATTTGTTATAGAGTCATAGGCTTCGTGGCTCTTCCTCCTTCCCCCTTTCCCCCACCCTACTTCCTTTTTCTTTTTCTTTTTGCAGTATTGGGAACTGAACCCAGGGCCTTCTCATTGAGCTATATCTGACATCCATTTTTTAATTTTTCATTTTGAAACAGGGCTTTGCTTACTGACTTGCCCAGGCTGGCCTTGAGCTTTCCATCCTCCTGCTTCAGCCTCCCAGAGTGCTGGGGTTACATGTTTGTGCCACTGGGCCCAACTAGCTTCTGTTATTCTTAACTCTGGATAAATGCTTGGGAATGCTAGAAACTCTTCTGAGATTTCCTCGGGAGCTGATGGGCCTTTCTCTCAAAAGAGCGGGAGAAGGGGTTAGTGCATTGGGGGAGAGGCGGGTGTGGGGGGCTGCTGGAGTGAGATCCATTACTCTGTCCCCAGTGGCCACTCCCTGTGTGTACGTGGCAGTGAGGGTGGGCAGCCACAGGGACAAAGCTAGAGCAGGCAGGCCCACTGCATGTCGGTAGTTGGTGCCCTGTAGATAAATTGTTCCGATAGCCAAGTGTGTTTCCCCTCTGTCTCCTCCCCAGACAGTCTGACGCTGAGTGGAAGCATTAGCAAGCAGGATGGCTCCTTCGAAAGCTGCCTGGGAAGGACTCCTGTCTTGAGCAGAGCCACACTACTTAGGAGAGTGAGGCTCAGAAGGCCCTCCCCGTGCCAGGGAGCCTGGGATCCAGCCCCTCTGGCAGGATTTCTGTGGTCTCTAAGGACAACCTCCAGGGCAAGGTCCAACCACAGGGCCTGGGTGTGCTTGGGGCAGGGTGGAGGATGGAGAGAAACAAATTCACCCCACAATAAACTGGTAGTTTATTGACCTTTCCTCTTTAGAGATCAAGAGAGACTGGAGAACAGTGGTTTTAAGAAAAAGTCTATACACTGTGGAAATCAGTATGGAGATACCTCAAAGAACTAGGACTAGAGGTCCCATTTGACCCCGCTATTCCTCTGCTGGGGATCTTCCCCAAAGAATTAAAAGAATCATACCACAGCGATATATGTGCACCCATGTTCATAGCAGCACAGTTTGTATTAGCTAAAGCTTGGAAACAGCCCAAGTGCCCATCAACTGGAGACTGGATAAAGAAGATGTGGTTTTTTTGTTTGTTTTTTTACAAAATGGAGTACTACTCAGCCATAAAGAACAAGAAACTAGAGACATTTATAGCTAAATGGATGCACACAATAGTTTCACAATAGTTTCTCTAGTGTGAGAAACTGAAAGTGTAAATAAGGATTAAAATGAATAATTGATAATTTGAAATAGGAAGAAAAGGTCCAAAGGAGTAGGGGAAGTGGGAGGGGAAGGGGAAAGGGAAGAAGGGAAAGGAAAAAATATGAGAAAAGGAAAAAATGGAAACAAAGTCTTTGCCAATAGGGAAGGGTGGAGGGGGTGAAGGGAGGGCAGGGAATGGGGGAAAAAATAAGAACCAAGACACATCAGGTACAGGTAAAAGCACCCAATGATAAATGTAAACATATTGTATGCCTAAAATGTATCAATAAAAGAATTTAAACAAAGAAAAGAGTAAAAGAGTATAAAACATTTGACTCTGATTAGTCACGGACTGTTAAATATTGAAATGTTAATTTTTTTTTTTTACTTTGTACTTCATTTTGATCTCTCTGGGCATGTGGGGACAGACAGGAAGGGAGGTGGTGAAACTGCTGGTTAAAATACACAGGAGAAAGGCCCTTAAAAGTGGAATAATGCAGGGCCGAGGATTTAGCTCAGTGGCTTCGCTGCCTGCTGCGCAAGTGCAAGGAACTGAGTTCAATCCCCGGTACCAAAAAAACCCCCCAAAAAGTGGAATAATGGTCTGTGAGCACATCATTAGAAGCAAAGGACCAGGGCTTCTGTTTGGCTGGGGCTGCTGGATTCCAAACTCTATCTCCTTGGCATGTGTTGCCTATGGAGATGGATTTTATGCTTTCCCTCTTCTCCAGTGCCTTCCTATTGAGTAACTTTAAATAAATATAGTTGGTTTAGTAATAATCCATTTATTTAAATTCATAGCATTACTTTCCTACCTTGAGTGATAGGCTGGGGCTACATATTAATAAAAGCCAGCACTATTTAATGTTCACCTTGTGCTTTCCTCATGCATGCGTGCAACCCATACCCGCGCTCTGGGCAGACACGTTGCTTGGTCTTGCTCTGAATGCTCATGGCTCCTTCCAGTGTTCACTCAGATCACCTTGATTTCACCCCCCAGGGAGCTTACATAGGTGAAGGAGCAGAAGATAATGTAACCCATAGTCAAAACGTGTAGCATGTTAGAAGGTGACGAGGGGTATGAGTGAAGGGTAAGGGGCATCGGGAATGTGGGCATGTGTACACGGAGGTGGACAATTACAATTTTTTGTAGTATTGGAGATTGAACTCAGATGTGCTCTACCACCAGTTACACCCTCAACCCTTTCTATTTTTTGAGACAGAGTCTTGCTGTGTTGCCCAGGCTGGCCTTGGACTTCTGATCCACTTGCCTCAGGCTCCTAAGTAGTTAGGATTACAGAGGAGCTCCACTGTACAGCTTGGACAATTTAGAAGGGAGGCTGCAACAAGCCTCTTTGAGAAAGCACCGCTGTGGCAAGGACTCAGAGAGGAGAGGAAGGGAGACCTGTAGGTGTCTAGAGGGAGAGCACACAGGTATACAAATGGGCTGGGATCCTGCTTGGTTCAAGAGGATTCCTGTGCAGCACTGAGAATACAGAGTTCAGTGAGCTGGAGGTGTGGAGAATAGTCAGGCCAGAGGTGAGGTCACAGAGGTAAGGTCCTTGGTGGGCTAGGGAAGGTGTTTGCTTTCCCTTTTGAGGGAAACTGAGAACCTTGGATGGTTTTGGCTGGAGGAGTAATATAATTTAATTCGATTTGAACAGATTCGTGGCTTCTGTGTTCAGGAAAGTAGAGGTGAGAGGAGGAACCTACTTGGAGGTTGTTGCAATTATCTAGAGAGCAGTGACAGTTGCAGACTGCGTGGAGGGGGGGCAATGAAGGTGGTGAGAAGTGATTAGATTCTGGGGCTTTTCTGAAGGTCGAGTGATCAGGATTTCCGGACAGATGGGATATGGAGCTGTGGAGTGGATTAAATATGGATGGAGAGCGATGCAGTTTGTTTGTTTGTTTTGGTACCGGAATCGGATGGAACTCGGGTCCTTGCGCTTGAGCATCAGGAGGCAAAACCCACTGAGCTAAATCCCTGATCCCAAGCGATGCAGTTTTAGAGGGAGCATTAGGGATTCCCCCCCCCCGCTCCCTCCCTCTCCCTCCCCCTCCCCCTTTCCTTTTCCTTTTTAAGTCTGTGCATGTATTAAGTGCATTAAAAGACTTGTCACTGGTCTTACCCCAGGAATCGCCTCTGCTCTGGGTTTTCTGGGGACACAGATCTGGCCTGGGAGCCGACTGCCTGGAAACCAGGATTGGTGACAGATCTGTCCTCACCCCAACAAAGCACAGTAGTTTGGAAACATCTTGAGTCAGTTTCCTGTCCTTCTTTCTTTTTCTCCCTCTTCTGCTTTTTCTTCAAAAGTAACCAGATTCTTAAAGCAGCGTGTGCTGTCTTTATTCATAGAAGACAGAGGAAAATATAAAAAATAAGGAAAATAAACATTTTTCTAATCTCACTACCTTGCTTGGAGGGAAAACATTTCAATATAATCTCTTTATTCTATGTTTGCATAGATGTATAATTAGTTCTTTTTGAAGAAATAAGGATTGGGTATATAGCTTCTAATCTGCCCTTTCCTCTTAATATTATGAAAACTTTTTGCTGTTATTCTTTAACACTATTTTGAGTAACTATATAGAGTATGTTATCCTACACATATGTAGAATTCTAAAAGCTAGATTTCTTTTAATTTAATTTTCTTCCAAGGTTCCTTTTTGTAAGTAACATTGCTACCCACTTTCCTATAACAAGTATTTTTCTCCCTTCTCAGATTTGTCTCCTTGGATACGAGGCGAGGGGATTGAAGGGCATCAGTTCTTCCAGAAGGGGGCGCCCATCGGCAGAGCCCGCAGAAGAAACGGAAATCCCCGGAGAGCGTCCAGGACACGCCTCTGCGCTTGCCACCGGCGCCTGCCGCCCCGAGCGGCGGCCCTGGGAAGAGGATGCACCTTGGGGATCCGAGCACAAAGGGTTCCTTCACTTCTGGATTCGCGACTCTCCCGGGAGACCCAGGTTTGCAGAGGACTCGGTCCCGCGGGGAGAAGCAGACGCGGCAGCAAGCGTGGTGAGCGGCTTGGAGCGCACTGCAGGCCTGGCCCTCGGGAGTTCCCCGGTGTCCGTGTCTGCGAGACCGAAGCGCACCCTCCCCGGCTTCTGGCCCTTTTCCCGAATTGCTTTGGGGACATCAGAGGCAAACCAGGAGTTTACCAGCGACTTGGCTTTGGAAGTAGAGCTCGGCTTGAGCTTGGTTACACCGAAGTTCCTGGGAGAATGCATTTCCCTTGGCTGCCTGGGGCTTGCCCACGCGGCTGCCCAGGCCGAGAAAAAGGGGAGGTTACTGAAGCCACCACCGGATTCCTGGGAGTATTTGCCCCACATCGCAGAATTCCTGGCAGGCGAGTTTCAGGCTATGACTCAAAACCTCACTGTTATCCCTGCTTGTGAAACGCTAAATGTTCAGAGTTCTAAAAAATTATACAGAAGGTCATTTTAATGAACTCGGGGCAGGGAAGGATTTCTTGCAATAGGCACAATGTATAAAGGAAAAGACTGGTTACGTGTAAGGCATTTTGGTCGTAGAAAGCATGCTAGACATCATTAGTTGAATATTTCAAGATGGTTAGTGGAGAGGCTGTGGAATGCTCCAAACAGGAATGATGAATTTCTGCGATGATAGATAAGCCACTTAGCCTGACTTGATCATTGTGCTTGCGTACATGTAATGTCACACTCTGACCCATCTATAGGTAAAATTATTATGTGTCAATTAAAAAAGGCCCACCGCAATCCAGTGGAAAAGTAACCAGAGTAGATTGTTTTGCAGCCCGTCATGGCGTGAGGGCTGGTATCCAGAATACGGATCAAACTCTTGTAAGTCAATATCACAGTAGAAAAATGGGCAAATGACATTCTTTTTCACAAAGAAGAAATCTGAACAGCCAATAAGCAGGAGAACGGATAGTCAACCTCAGCAGGCGAAATTGGCTGGAAGTTTGGTCTGACTCTATGACTGAGGGCTGGGATATGGAGCAAGGTGTGTGTCTGTGTGTGTGTGTCTATGTGTACGTGTGTATCTACGCACTGCCCTTGGGGAAATCTGGCTGGCAATATTTAATAGTGCCATTTAATCCATTTACTCTGTGACCCCTCCATCCTATCTGTATGCAAAACGTCATGGAAATGTGAACCTGTACTCAAAGAGGCACTTCTGCTGACGATTGTAGCAGCTTAAATGCCATAGCTGCATGTGGAAAGCGTCGAAGTGTCCACCAGTGGTAAAACTGGTTAAAACAAATTGTGGTATAGTCAAGGAAAGATATGTACGAAATAATACAGAAGTATTAAGTAAATAAGAAATAGGAAATGTTATATGCCAAGCTGGGTTGGGTGGAGCACTCCTGTAATTCCAGCTAAGTAAGGGCTAAGGCAGGAAGATTCAAGCCCAGCCCTGGCAACTTTTGTGGCCTTGTCTCAAAAACAAACAAAACAAATCAAAAAAGGAGGGTGGGAGACTGGTCACTTGTCTAATGTGTTTCAGGCCCTGGATTAGATTCCCCAGTGGGGGCGGGGAAGAGGGGAGAGAGAGAGAGAGAGAGAGAGAGGGAGAGGAGGGGCACGAGCACACGCATGTGTTGCACAGTGTACACAGGAGGGAAGAATCTGAAAGGCAGAATGCTGACCCAAATCAAACACAAAGCACATGTAGTAAATTATTGTATTTGAACGAGGATTTAAAAATAGGCAAAATTAAACTATTTTATATATTTTTAGGGATACCCAGGTAATGCAACTATTAAATGAAAAAATAGAAAAACAGAGAAAGGAACATCAGAAAAAGAAGGTGGTGATTATTACTAAGGAAGGGGAGGGCAAGGTTTATCGATTGTGAGGGCTTCTGGGATGCCCTGGTCAGGGGGAGTTATCCGTGTTTGCTTTATAATTCATGTTTTATACACTTTGTTGTATGTTTGTTGTATTTTGTACCCCTGTCCAGTAAAAAAAGCGGCAACGATTATGTGGAGCAGCAGTTAGGGGAACCCTCACTATGTTCCTGGAGGAATGGAAGGATAAAATTTGGCTGTCTTCAGCCATGGGTAGTAAAGTGAACTATGCTAACAGTAAGAATTGTGGATGCCACATTGTTTCCTGTAGAGACTCTTTAACAGCCAGTTCACTTCTGTGGTAAAGAGGGTGAATTTCTATTTATTTGACTGTAAGGAAATTATCAAGGCTTAACCTGAAACAATGCTTCGATTTTATGACAGGTGCTCACCGATTAAATGTTAATCATCATCTTTGCATTGACTAAATATGTTTGTCATGGTTAGGGATACAATACTTAATGCTCTTATTTTTGTTTGTTTTCTTCTCAAAACTTTTTGTCAACAAATAGATTGAAGTAGAATTCAAGTAAGTCCCTGCCCCAAAGGAGGTGTGTTTTGAGCGAAGGAGAGCCGGCTGCCTGCTGGTAAAGCCAGTAGGTGGCAGCTCCCACGCCACTTCCCTGTCCTCTCCCGGAAGGAAGTTGCTTATTTCTACAGGGATTACTGGAAAGGTAATGTTCAGTAGGGAAAGAATTCTGTAGCAAAATTAGGGAAGCACAGGGAACTAGAAAATTAGGAGCTAAGTTCCCAGGCAAGGATGAACTTACTGGATGATTGGAATTTTAAAAGAATGTCACAGACATTGCATAATAAAATGACAACAAATCCACCTTCCGAGCGCTCAAAAAATGTAACGTGATAAGCCCTGGTGGTCCCAGCAAAAATATTTCTATACAGTTTACTTATATTTTGCACCTCTGCATGCTATATGTGTTTATTATTATTTTGTTGCAGAAATCTCGGAAAGAAATACACAGAGACACAGAATTCGGATAAAATAATAAAATTTCTTTTCGCGAGCGGACGGGAATGCCAGAAACCAGTCTGGTCAGTATCCGAGCCTCCTTTGTTCAGCATTTCCCTTTTTATATCCTTTTTAGCCATTATCTCATCCCTAGTGGTCTTTGATGTGTAAATACAATTCCAGTCCCTATTTACAAGCCACGGACACAAGATAGGCCATATACATTGTAAATTCACCCTGGCATGGCAACTTTGTTAGGTTAATGAAGTTACTGGTTAGAGTCAGATAATCCTCACCTTAAACAAGGAGTTACAGGAAAAGCAAATCTTAAAAGAACACATTATTTATTTTGCTTCTACAACTACCTTAACATTCAATCTATTGTTATCTACAACTTTTCCGTATCGATTTTAATGGAGGAGTCATACACTGAAGTCTATATTCTGAACTAGACACCTTGGGTTTTACATGGAAACCTGCCAAGGTAGCCTGTGGAAAAATAACCCATTTCCTTTCTAGATCTTAGCGAAACTGGTTCTTTGACACCTGATAAGGACAGCGTTTGTGTGTCTGCACCGGCACGGTCCCAGAGTGTGAAGTCGCTGAAGCCTCAATTTACAGAGAAAGAGGCCCAGTCCCTCGGGGCTCGAGGCTGGTTCTGCACTGGGTCCTTAACACCACCGGGCTCCGGGCTCAGCCCGACCCGGGCAGCATCCTCGGCCCAGCGGACTTCCTGAACTAGGAGTCGGGCGACCCCAGCCTGGACCTAGAGGGCCAGGTGCCCTTCGTGTGGCGCCGATGCTGCTGACAAAGGGTAGCAACAAAGACACTACGTGGAGCGACACACGAACTCAGAGATGGCTCTGAAATCTTGGTCCCCGCGCAGGGCGTTTCTCAGAGACGCGAGGCTGTGGCCCCCCGATTTGAGACCCACTCCCGGGTGGATCTGGGTGCGGGCCATGCCACTCCCCGCCCTTCTCCAGCCTGCTCCCCCTCACCTGGGAGCCCGGGAGGGCTGTCTCCAAGCGCAGCGCTGGCCGCGGGGACCCTGGGCGGCGTCCGCCGTCCCTGCGAGGCCCACTAGTACCGACCAGCAAGGACCTATTGGCGATTACTGCGTCCAGCTAAGTCCGGGACCCGTTCCCGTCCTTTTGCCCCGTACCCCACTGCGCTGCGTACTGTTTACTTAACACTTTAGGTCCATTCGATTTTTCAGAAAATGCAAACATTTAATTTAATTTTTTCTTTTTGGTACCGGGGATCGAACTCGGGTCCTTGGGCTTGCGAAGCAGGCGGCGGAACCACTGAGCTAAATCGCCGGCCCCTAATTTAATTTAAGTCCGCATAACACTATCCGCTGCAGCACAGCCCTGAGGGGTTATGCGCACTTACTGTATTTGAAAGGCCAGGAAACGTGGGGTTCTGATCGCGGATGGAAACGTTCTGGTCTCTGCTCCCGGCCTTCCAGGCCATCTGTGGTCTGTGCACCGCTCTGGAGAGGTTGGTTTGCCTTCTTTTACGGCCCCCTCCCTACCCAGCACCGCTGCACAGACTGGGGCGACTTGCGCTGCCCCAGGCGGTGGGGTTTCCTGCTTCCCGGGGTGCTGGAGAAGGTTGTCACAGGCCTTTGTCCACTCCACCAGTCTGGGGAGGGAGGGGAGAGGCACGGGGTCTCCGTGGAGAGGGTTTCTAATGCTTTGTAGATGAGCCAGGAAACCGATCCCCTGTCTGTTGACAGTCTAGCCTCTGGTCCCAGGGCGCTGTCCCACCTCACTCCCCAGGGCTACCCTAGGGCCATCCCAGAGCTCCCCCACCCAGATGTCCTCTGCTGCAGCTGTCACCACTACCCAGCCTCACCTGCTCATAGAGGTGTCCTACACATTCCCCTTTGCAAAACAATTCACCTGGCAAGCTGGATGGCTTGGCTATCTGGCCTAAAGTCTCCCACTTCCTATATTCACTTGATGAGGGGCAGATCTGGCTGGAGAGCACACCTTTCTCTAAAGGGCGGAGCATCTACACCATGGCTTCTCGGATTTTAATGTGCCTACTTGGGGCCTTAGCAAAATGGATGTGCTAGCCAAGTGTGGTGGTACACATCTGTAATCCAAACAGTCTGGGAGGCTGATGAGGGAAGATCCCAAATTCAAGCCCAGCCTGGGTAATTCAGTGGCTTAGCAAGACCCTGTCTCAAAGTAAAAAATTATAAAAAGGGTAGCGATGTAACTCAGAACAAAGGCTTTGGGTTCAATTCCCAGTGTGTATTCCTATTTAATAGCTGCGGTCTGAGATTCTGTGTTTCCCACAGGCTGGTGCTCCTCTCATTGTACTTTGAGAAAGGAGGATCAAACTCTAAAGGATTCAGATTTCTGGGCCGGCTCAAGGAGCAAAAAAATTTGAAGCATTTGCTCCTTTCTATGCCCGACTATTTGTATAACCTTACTTTTGCTCAGGGATGATTAGAAAGGCAATGAGACACATGCTGAAGAGCAGACGTCTTCAAGACCACATGTTTGTGTTACTGCATGAACTTGGCTAAATTACAAAACTGCTGTGGGCTTTAGTTTTCTTATCTATAAAATTGGCATAGTAAGCTGTATCATTGGGTTTATGGGAAGATTATGCAGCAGACCCCACATGAATGTGCTTTTTCAAGGTATAAAAATATTGACAGCCTATTAGCCATTTTTTGTTACTATAACAATATACCTGAAGCTGGGTGATATTATAAAGAAAAGAGGTTGATTTAGCTCATAGTTCTGGAGCTTCAAGGATGTCAGTGTGGATTTGGTGAGGCCCTCCAGGCAGCTGGCATGCAGTGGTGGGTGCATGCAGTAATGAGACACTGTAACGCTAGACAGGAAGCCAGACAGAACTGCAGGGATTGGGCTTTCTCTGACAACTCGCTCTCAAGAACCAGCAGGAACACAGTAGTCTCTTGCAGGAGCAGAGCCCTCAAAGCCCCAGACCCCCCAAAGTGGCCCCACTTCTTAGGGAGTCACGTCTCTCCCAGCATCATTAAGTATCGGAGTTATTAAAGGCCACTTATCATCTCTTGTTTCTTTTTCTGAAAATAGCTCTTCCATGTGTGCTGTCAATCTTAGATGGTGAGCTTGGTTTACACTGTTTTTTGTGAATTAATAGACTTTATTGTTTGTATCTTTAGAGATACGGGAAAATTAAGCAGAAATCACAGAGTTCTCTTATACCATTTCTACCCAGTTTCTCTTACTATTAACATTCTGCATTAGTGTGGTGCATTTAGTATAACTGACAAACTAATGTTGATATCTTATTAAAGCTCACATTTTATGATTCACTCTTGGTGCTGTACATTTTATGGGTTTCATTCAACACACTATATAATGACACATATCCACTATCACAGTGTCATGCAGAATAATTTTACTATTGTGAGAATCCTATGAGCTTCAGTCTGTGTATTTATTCCTCCATTCTTCCTCTGAATCCCTGGCAATGTGTGAATTTTTATGTCTCTATAACCCTGCTTTTTCTAGAATGTCATAGGCCTCAATCATATGCTATGTAGTCTTTTCAAACTAGCTTCTTTTACTTCACAATATGCATTTAAGTTTCTTCCACATCTTTTCATGTTTTGATAGCCTATTTAAAAAAATAAAATCAGCAAGTAATATTCCAGTGTTAGGATATACCACAGTTTATCTTTTGCTAATTGAAGGCTATCTTAGTTGCTTCCAGTCCTTGAAATTATGAACAAGGTAACTGTAGATATCAGCATGCAGGTTTTTGAACATCCATATACTTTTAATTCATCTGGCTAAATACCTAGGAATGTGAATCCTGAACTATTTGGTAAGATATAGTTAGTTTTATAAGCAGCTGCCAAACTTCTTCCACAGTGCTTGTCATTTTACATTCTCACTAGTAATGAGTGAGAGTTTTTATTACTCCACATCCTCACCAGTATTTAGTGTTGTCAACATTTTGATTTTAGCCATTCTAATGATATCTCATTTCAGTTGATTAGCCATATTAGTGGTATCTCACTATGAGTTTAATTTGGAAATTTGTTAACAGCAAATGACTTGGACACTTTTCATTTGCTTATTTGCCATCTGTGTATCTTCTTTAGTGAGGCATTTGCTCATATCCTTTGCTATCAAGAACTCAAAAAATAACAAATGCTGGAGAGGCTTTAGGTAAAAGGAACCTTTCTACACTACTGATGGGGATGTAAACCCGTATAACCATGATGGAAGTAAGTATGGAGATACCTCAAAAATGTAAAAACAGGAATTCCATTTGACCCAGCTAGTCCCCTTCTAGATATCTTCTCAAAAGAGTTAAAGACATCATATTACAGTGATACATACCTGTTTTACATGTTTTTATTTCTTTTTAGTACTGGGGATCGAACTCGGGACCTTGTGCTTGCAAGGCAGGCAGCAGAACCACTGAGCTAAATCCCCAGCCTGATACATACCTGTTTTAAAATGGTTTGTTTTCTTATTGTAAATGAAAAGTTCTTTGTATAATTTGGATACAAGTTGTTTATCAGATACATATTTTGGAAATATTTTCTCAGTGCCTCTGGCTTCTCTATTCATTCTCTTAACAATACCTTGAACAGAGCAGCTTTTAATTTTAATGAAGTCTATCTTAATTTTTTTTCATAGATTGTGTTTTTCGTATTGTCTCTAAGAAGTCATTGCCTGGTCCACATTATATTTTGAAATATTGGAATGTGAGCTGATAGTTTAAAAGTGGAAGCTGGGTGTGCTAGCGCACACCTATAATCCCAGCACTTTGGGAGGCTGAGGATTCAAGTTCAAGCCCAGCCATGGCAATTTAGCAACTTAGTGAGACCCTGTTTCAAAATAAAAAAGGGCTGGTGATAAACCATAGTGTAAAGGCTCTGTGTTTAACCCCCAGTTGGAAAAATTAAAAACAAATCTGATGTTTCACAAACACAAATTGAGGGATAGCTTATAAAATAACAGACTTTGACCTGGGCATTGTGGCCATGTAACCAATAATCCCCAAACTTAAAGACACAAATTAATCATTCATTATATTCACAGCTTCTGTGGGTAGCTGAGCCCTAAGGCCATTCTGACTCTGCAGGTCTAAGACATTGTCTGGGCTCAAGAAAAGAATAGAGTGGGATGATGTTGGATTTGAACTAAAATACACTTCAAACAAGCCTGGTCTCACATGGGGATATAAGTGAGGATTTTATCTCACATTTCTGAGACCAGTTTTTCTCTCACAGAAAAATCTTTTGGCAAAACATTTATTGGTACATTTTAGATATGCATAATGATAACATTTATCATAGGGAATTTGTACCAGGGTATGATATATCTTGGTTTTTTCCCATTCCCCTTGTATTAAATATTTTAAAATGTACTTGCTGTCTGTGCATAAAATATATAATTCTCAGAAGTAAACAAACAAAACAAAATAAATACATAAAAAATAACTCAAACAAGTGAAAGCAGGAACTCAGAGACCTAAGACTAACATTGGAGACAGCTTTCACCCAGAAGCTATTGCTAAATAACTGTGAACTTGAGTTTCAGTTTTTATGGCACAAGAGACAAGAATTAAAACTTAGGGAAAACTGGGCATAAGCTGTAGATGACTTTCTACACAAAGGAGGGACACCTTTTGTGAGAATGATGACATTCTCTGTGCAAGAGTGAGTTAGAAAGCCAAGCCTGGGGAGACACACCTGTAACCCAGCACTCAGAAGGCTGAGGCAGGAGAATCGCTGAGAGTTCAAGGCCAGACAGGGCTACATAGTGAGATCAAGTCCAGCCTGAACTACGTATGAGACTCTGTCTCAAAAAAAACAACAAAAAAAGAGTGAATTAGAAAAGAAGACACATGTTAACTTAACTATCAAGGCAGAGAATAAAAAGCACACAACCTGAAAACTCAAGTTTGACACTTTCATTCACAAAGGCTTGGAGCTCAAATTGATACCTGTTGTAGTATATGACTGTGGCAGTGCAGAGGATGAAAGATTACTTGGGGATGAGACTTAGTCCAATCAATGAGAGCCCAGAGGGGCCAACTCAACCGAGAGCATTTAGCAATAGGGAGACTCCCAGGAGTAGCACCAAAGCCAAGAACTCTCTGGATTTTATTTAGAATATCAATGTAAGAGAGAAAAAAGAAGAAAAGCAATTTGGGCAAGGAATTGTCTCAAGACTAGGCAGTTTTCTTGGGGAAGGGGAAGGACAATGGCCAGACACAACATGATTCATTAATCTAAATTTCTTGTTGTTTAACCATTCACTCATCACAGAGCCCATGTGCTTTTGCCCTAAAGTTTAACCATTCACTTGTCAGCCAAGTCCCCCATCTCCCTGCCATCAGGAGGGTTTGAATGTAAGCTGACTGTTTAGTTTGGTTAAACACTCATAGAGATTGGCAGTACCTTCAGGCTTCTGTGGATGCAAATGTAGATGCTCACCAGTAGAACGCAGCAGAAATCAAAACACACACACACACACACACACACCCCACTAGCACCATCACCATCACCATGAACTAGAGCCAATGAAAACAATAGACAGAAAAATGAGGCTCACAAAAATTTCAGATGTCAGAATGATCAGACTTATACTATAGGCAAATGTTTATTTTTATCATTAATTAAATTTATTGGTACAATTTAGATATACATAATGATCACATTCATTGTATGTAATTTGTACCTGTACATGATATATCTTGATTCATATTTTCATATTTTTTCCCATTCCCTTCTCCCTTCTACCCCTTATTTACCCCTCTCCCCCTTCTTATTTACAAGAGCTTTGTTTCCATTTTATCTTTCTTTTCCCATTTTTTCTTTTTCCTTCTTTCCTTTCCCTCTCTCCCCTTCCTCTGGCCCTTCCCATTTGAAAATGTTTTTCTATTTCACAATGTCTATTATACATTTTGGTCGTTATTTACACTTTCAGTTTCTCACACCAGAGAAATTGAAATTTATTTACACATGTTTCTGATTTATTTCACTTAAGAATATGGTCTTTTTGTGCATTCATTGAGCTAGAAATGTCTCAAGTTTATCATCTTTATAGCAGAGTAATACTTCATTGTATTAAAAACCCCCACATCTTTTTTATCCATTAATCAGTTGATGGGCATTTGGATTGTTTCTAAGATTTAGCTATTACAAACTGCTGCTATGAACATGGGTGTGCATATATCTCTGTGGTATGATGGTTTTAATTCTTTCAGGAAGATATGGAGGAAGGGGGATAGCTGGGTCAAGTGGAACCTCTGGTCCTAGTTTTTTGAGAAATCTGCACACTGATTTTCACAGTGGTTGCACCAGTCTACCCTCCCATCAACAGTGGAAACATTAAACCAGAAACACTAAATCTGCTAGAAGAGAGAATAGGTGGAACTCTTGAAGACATAGGTATAGGCAAAGATTTTATGAACAAAGCCCTGATTGCATGGGAATTATTACAAAGAACCGACAACTGGGATCTCATCTTAAGCAAAATATATCACCAACAGAATATAGAGACAACCAATAGAGTGGGACATAATTTTTACCAGCTGTTCCTCAGACAAAAGACTAATATCTAGAATATATAAAGAACTGAAAAAAATCACCCCCCATTTAAAGACCCAATCCAAAAATGGGCATCTGAAATGAATACACAGTTTTCAGATGAAGAAGTACAAATGGCAAATAAATATATGAAAACAATTTTCAACATCATTGGTCATTTGAGAGATGCAAATTGAAACAACCCTGAGATTCCATCTCACTCCAGAAAGAATGGGTGCTCTCAAGAAATCAACCAATAACAAATGCTGGCAGCACTGTGGGGAAAAAGTAAATATGCTTAATATGTACAAACCCCCTAAAAATTTCAGGAGAAACTATTGAGAAAAATGCAGTTGCTGAAATCTAAAAGCTGGCCTGAAACTTGATGGACCATAGATGATTTCACAGAACATCAATATCACATAAGGCCATTCTGCTACCATTCCTGATGTAGGCAAAAGAAAGACCAGTCCACAGTCGTGTCTGACAAAATATGAATGTTGTGTAGCTCAGTGGTGCTGTTGTCTGCCTTGCAAGTGCAAGGTCCTGAGTTCGATCCCTGGTACCAAAAAGAAAAAAAAATGAATGTTGTCCTAGTAGCAACAATGAGAAAACATCTCTTGTCTTGGCTAATATGACTGGGTGCAGTTGTGGCTTTAGTCTTGGTCAAGTCTTTCATAGTTTTGGGTTAGATTTATTGATATCCAGTCATAGAGTAATTCCTGCTTCCTGAAAGCACCCAGCACAGAGAAAAGTCCTGCTTTCTTACCACCCCCAATCACCCAGCCCAAGTTCAAATCTTTTAACAGGTCTTTTCTACCACTCTCCCAGTGGCATGCAATTCCCTCACTGCAATGAGCAATAAATCCAACTTGCTCAGCCACAAGTATGTTCTCGGTTGTCTTTACCTGGAGAACACTGATAATATAACAGTCAAGCCAATGTGAAAAATAACCTGACAGTACTTCTAGAAATAAAAATACAACTTCAGAAACTCATTGGTTACTTCTGACAGCAGCTTGGAGATGAGAGAGAGAATTTGCGATCTGGAAGATTTATTTGAAGAACTTACTGATTATGCACATAAAATGACAGATGGGGAGAGAATATATAAAAGTCAGAAAAAGTTCTAACTATAGTTCATCGAAGCTCCAGAGGTTCCCAAATGTGAGGCGAGAGAATGAGAGCAGCAGAATACTCATGGAGATACCACTGACAATGTCCTCAAATGGCAAAGATATTAATTCTCAGATTAGAGTTCCAGTAAATCCAAATCATAAAATATAAACAGAAACACACGTCTAGACACATCAGGGAAAGCTGCAGAGATGCATCTAGGAAAACTGAGAATGCAAAATTCAGAGAAAACCTTAAAGGTAAACATAAGGAAAAGATAGATTACCTAACAATGATGAGGCTGATTGCTAAATTTTCCAGAAAGTTCTCACAGCAGAGCAGATGACAGAGGTGGAGTGACACCTTCAGAGTGCCAACAAGGAACACCTGACAACCTAGAATCGTGTGTCCGAGAAAGACATCATCAGAAAGACTAACAGAAAGCATTTTCACTGGCAAAAATTAATTGGTGCATTGTAGGCACAAGGAAAGAAATCCCAGAAACAGAACTTGAGATGCAGAAAAAGAATAGTAAACAAAGGGGGTGGAGAATTATTAGATGAAACTAATCAAATCATGAATATATATGAGAACCACCAAAATAATATTTTACAGGGAAGGGAAAAATCAAAATAGAAAAGAAAAAAAAGAGTATATTCAGAGGAATGACAGCCATAGGTAAAATATACCATAATCCTTAAGATGTTCAGGAGGACGGTGATGATAAAGTATGTTTTAATTTTTGGGGGTAGTGTATTAGTTTCCTAGGGGGACTTTCACAAAGCACGAAAAAACTATGTGACTTAAAACAATGGAAATTTATTTTCTCAGAATTCTGGAGAGTAGAAGTCTAAAATCAAGGTGCCAGAAGATCTGGATCTTTCATAGGGCTTGAGGAGAAATCTCCTAAAAGCAATCTACAGTGTCTCTCAAGTTGTAGATGCCTACAAGGACATAAGCCATGAATTAAAGGTTGACCCTTAAAAGGTCTTTTTTTTGGGAGACAAAATATAGCCCATAACAGCTATTAAAAGAATAGAAATGAAGATGGGAAAAGTTAAAATAAGAGAAAAATAAATGGTTCATTATAAGAGAAGACAAGAAAAAAGGGAAAGAAAGCAAAACAAATGAACCAGCAAAAAAGGCATGGTTTCACAGAGAGGAGATATAAAAAAGATAATAAGAGTAAATGCAAGTATACCAGAAATGAACAATATGTGTAAATGGACTTTTTTGCACACTTCAAAATTGTTCATGACAGTATTCTCCCTTGTGATAATAATAATCTCAAAAAAGATTATTTTTCATCCCAAAATAAGGCTGCTGGAATTAGATCTGGTTTGTTTATTTAAGTGCAGTGAGACTGTTAATTCACTATAGAGTTTCCTTTCAAATTTGAAGCCATAGAATATTGAATTAAATCCACAGATTGTATTTTTCTGTCCCTATTGTCCTAGTGTAGCCCATCATACATATTATTTCTAACATAATCACATAATTTATAAACTTATAGGTTAAAGAGTAAATTAAAATAAAAAGTCAGAAAATACTTGAACTGTCATAAAATTATTATGTATCAGAATTTGTGAAACAAGAAAATTTGTAGCCTTAAATGTTTATAATGTGAAAGAAGAAGGGCTGCAGATGAGTGTGCCGGGCGCATATCTGAAGAGAGAAGCTGGGCACAGGGGTACAAGTCATTCCCAGCTACTTGGGAGGCTGAGACTGGAGGCTGAGGGGAGAATCGCTTGAGCTCCCAGGTATGGGCAATATAGCGAGACCCCTATTGCAAAAAGAAAAAAATAGTTAGAAAAAAATTCTTAAGAAAGCAGGAAAGAAGAAATAGAGAGGCGAGTGGAACTTAAAGAAATAGTCAGCAAATATACAAAAGAAAACACAAGACAGCAAAGCCAAGATGTTGTGGGTAAAGATGAAAACACCTGGAAAATCTTGTGCAAGATTAATAATGAAAGAAGGGACAATATTAGGGATGAAAGATGGGGGCCATAGCAACATTGGCTGTAGACATTAATAAGAGACTATCATAAATTTGGAAGTAGACAAAGTGGTCAAACTTCGAGAATACTTAGCTTCAGCTTTCTTCTCTTAATCAATATACTATTTTAATCTTCAATCAGGAGTTTAAAACTGTCTTCTCCAAGAAAACAGCTTCTCCACTTCACCACAACTGTCCCAAATGGAACTTTGTTCTTCTAAGTGTTCAAGGAATGAGTAAGTCTAATTTCACATAAACTTCCAGAGCATACAGAAATAGTTGACATTAAATCTTGCCTTTATCCAAGGAATGCAAGTGTGGTGTAATTTCAGCGTAATAATGAATGTATTTTATCTTGCAAATGGACCATTTCAATACATCCAGAAATATAGTCATACATCACTTAGTGTAGGGGATGCATTCTGAGAAATGTGTGAAGTAATCTCATCATTGAACAAGCATCAGAATGCACTACACAGCTGAGACAGCTACACTGTCACTCAGCAGTATCGTATTATAGGACCACTATGGTTTATGTGAGCCATTGTTGACCAAAGCATTATTATGCCCTGCAAGGCTATACTTGATTATAATTCAACATTTGCAATAAAAACAGCAAAGTGAGGATGAAGAGAAGCATGCATAACCTGATAAAAGTGTATTCTTAAAACATCTATAGTGTGAAGGCAAAATACGAAAAAATACAGAGTTTTCCCTATGATACTGAGATGAAGATGTGATGTTACACCTGCCAGTTCTTCTTTCAGTCTCCTGCTGGAGTCCTAACCGTGCAGGGAAAGAGGAAAAACATGCAAAGTAGGAGGCCTAGAAAGGATGAGACAAAATAGTTATTCTTCACAGATGGTACAATGAAGTACATGAAAAATCCAAAAGAGTTTAGCAAAGCTGCAGGGTATAAAGTCAATGGAAAAAACACCAATTCACCTTATATGTTCTAACAGCAAACATAAATTAAGTAAAAATATACATTTATAATAAATCCAAGAAATGAAGTACCTAAGAATGAACCTTTCAAAATAATCCTAAGACTTCTGCTGTGGTCTGAATGTCCCCTCTAAAACTCATGCCGAAATTTAATTGCACCTTGATAGAGCTGGGAGGTGTGAAGACATGACTAGGTTATCTCTAGGAATGGATTAATGCAGTTGGCAAAGTGGTTACTTGAGAGTAGCTTTGTTATCAAAGTGAGATATTGGCCTTATATGATGATGTATGCCTGGGATTCAGCTACTCAGGAGACTGAGGTAGGAGGATCACAAATTTGAGGCCAGCCTGGACAACTTTATCTCAAGATAAAGAAGGACTTGGAGCATGATTTAGTGACAGAGCACTTGACTGGCATGCACAATGACCTGGGTGTGATCCCCAGTACTACTGCAAACAAGAATAAGAACTCTCTCTCTCTCTCTCTCTCTCTCTCTCTCTCTCTCTTTTTCTCTCAACAATGCCCTCTGCAATTTATGCAATTTATGATACAGAAGAAAGCCATTATTCCCATCATGCTCTTGAATGCTCTAACTATGAGAGCAATCAGTATCTTTTCTTTATAATTACCAGTCTCAGGTATTCTCTGATAACAGAAAATGAACTAAGACAAGAGGCTAATGGTGGAAATGATAACTCTCTTTTGAGAGTTTATAGAGGAGAAGCCCAGAGCCTTTGATTACCTGACAGAAAGCCTGTGTCCATCCAGGTGAGAGCTGGGCTTTTTCTCCCCCTTGACCTTCCCAGGCTGCAGCCCCCTCTTCCCATCAGTCAGCAGCCCAGCTGGGCAGGCAGCTCTGTGCTGGTAGTCACAGTGTCCCCTTGGGGAGTCAAACCCCAGGCTCTTCCTTGAGCAGTCAGTGATGATCGTGGTTAATAAGGAGAAGGCTGTAGTTCACACGGTTGGCAGTGCCAGGCCTGAGTGTCACCAGAAGCTGGTTACGTCACCTTCAAGCATCAGAACATGCAACTCTCTTGAGGAGCCCAACAGAGATAATGGAAATGCCTCCCTCTCATCTCGAGAATCCAGAACCTAAAATTTCCAAAATGTCTCCTTGTTTGCATTTCTGCACCTTTTAGTATCCTGTATTGTATGGTTTACAAAGATCTTAATTTTTTACTATTTGAGGCAGAAGGATAAAAAACTATCAAGTAGGATGGTTTTTAATTTGAAAAAGAAGAAAATTAGTCTCAGTGATTTAAAGCAAATAGGCAGCAATTTGAATACAACCGTATATTAGAGGGAAGGCCACAGAATTTAAACCCTTGTGGAAGGGTTGTAAATTGGCCTGTGGCTGATGTTCTTCAAGTCCACATTTAGACGACTGGAGGAGCTACTGAGAACATATTGGATGAGGAAAAACCTAGTGGTCACCCTTACCTGGAAATGAAATACTCTGGGACGACTTCCCTCAGTGCTGAAAAATATGCCCTTGGAAAGCTCCATGATTGATCCTGAAAGAGCTGAGATTTTCTACTTCTTAAGAAGAGAAATGCAGAGCCCTGTGGGTTCAATCCTCAGAGAGGAGGGGGAGGGAGAGGGAAGCCGGCGGTGAAGCAATTGATCTGATTCCACGGGCGGGCAAACCGCAGGCAGCTGGGCTTGTACCCTGGGGATCTGTTCCAGGAAGGGTTTCCTCTTCTTCCACTCACCACATCTTTCCTCCTCTCCCGTTTTCCCCCCCGCACCACCAGCGCTACAGATCTAGCAGGGTTCACACCAGTTCTTTTTCTGAGTCACTTTGCAGGCCTCAGTCCCCCTCAGGCTGTGCCACCTGCTCTGGGCCCTGTGGGTGAGGGTTGCACAATGTGTGAACAAGACCCCCGGCCTTGTGAAGTTTGAACTCTGCACGACTTTGCCCTCTTTTTCCCTCTGCCTTTTTAAATTTGAGCGTCGCGGCTCTACAGATTAATGGGCTTCATGCTGAGATGCTCAGAACCTGCTTTCACTTTCCTCCCCGCCGCTCTCCCGGCCTGCCCTCCCCCAGTTTCCCCCGTTTGGGTTTCAGAGTGTGTAATGTCACGTGATCGCATTCACGCCCCCTATCTTCTGCCTTAAACACTCACTTCTGTTTCTATGGGGAAAGTCGCCCTGCTTTCGGCGAGGTGAGGATGATTTGGAGTCTGTGGAAAGCACGGTTGCTTTTCCTTCAGGTGAGTTCCCTCCAGATACAGGCAATCTGAGCACCGGGTTCTTTGTGATCACAGAATCCCCCTAGCTGCAGATTCGCGCGTCCTACACTGTGGTCCAGACAGGCAGTGCCTGAGGAAGTCTTCTTGTGTTCCGTATTCCAAAACGTTCTTGTTGTGTGGTTTGATGACATCACAGAGCAGGGACCAGGATTCCAGGCTGGAAAGTAGTTGCAGTTGCAGCATCTGACCAGTAGGGGGCGTGGGCGCCTTTCTCTCCAGGGAAATATCCCAGCCGGATTAGGGGCTTTCAGGACCAAGCCAGCTTTGCTTGCTGGCCCGCCACTACCCACCACTCTGTTTTGATTTGGCAAAATCCAGTGTCCTTTATTATTTCTACATGACTATTAATCTTCTTAGATGCTGAACAGTATCTCTTACAAACTTCTTGCTTTTTTTCCCTCTGCAAACTGTGGACTCAAGTTTTATGTTTGCTTTAAGATGCTACCTGGAGTCCTGGGACCTCAGAGGGCCCCGAGGATGGTCCAGGGTCCTCACAGGGAATCCTCCTCCCTACTTCCCTGGGAGCAGCCCGATCCGAAGTCCTGCGCCTGCCCGATTCTGGTCTTACGCTGCGTTGACTTTGAGAGGGTGGTCACTTTCCAATATTTTTTGAAGAAAAACACTCAAGCAGGTTTTTAATCAGGGGGCCTGCTACCCCACATTGACATTCACATCCAGCTGTGTCTCAAATCAGAACCTTGAGCAAAGCGCCTAGTTACTGCGCTTAGGGGCATCTGGCCCAGCGAGTGAAGAAGTGACCCGGATGACAGCTCAATAGCTGAGCTTCCACGTGTGCAGCTCAGCCAAAGCCCCCTTTTCTCCCAATCAGAAGGGAAGAGCTGTCTGGAGCCCCGAAAGACTGGACCCCTAGAAGCAGGAGGGAATCTCTGTCCATCTTACAATTTTCAACGGAAGTAATCCCAGTGTGCAACGAAGCATTTGTTTCCTGCCCTGATTTTGTCTTTGAGAAATGTGACAGAGACAGAAATATTTATTTTTTAAATCTTTTGTAAGACACAAAAGGCAACACGCTTTTAAAAAATTCTTTTTAATCCTTATTTACACTTTCAGTTTTTCACACTAGAGAAATTATTCGGTATTTACACATGTGTGTCCTATTTATTTCACTTAAGAGTATGGCCTCAATGTGCATTCATTTAGCTATAAATGTCTCTAGTTTCTCGTTCTTTATGGCTGAGTAGTACTCCATTTTATAAAAAACCCACATCTTTTTTTTTTTTTTGGTACCAGGGATCAAACTCGGGTCCTTGTGGTTGCAAGGTAGGCAGCGGAACCACTGAGCTAAATCCCTGGCCAAAACCACATCTTTTTTTATCTAGTTTCCAGTTGATGGGCACTTGGGCTGTTTCCAAGCTTTAGCTATTACGAACTGTGCTGCTATAAACATAGGTGCACATATATCCCTGTGGTATGATTCTTTTAATTCTTTGGGGAAGATACCCAGCAGGGGAATAGCTGGGTCAAATGGGACCTCTAGTCCTAGTTCTTTGAGGTATCTCCATACTGATTTCCACAGTGGTTGCACCAGTCTGCACTCCCACCAACAATGGAGAAGGGTTCCTCTCTCCCCACACCCCCGCCAGCATTTGTCATTGGTTGATTTCTTGAACACGTTTTTTTTTTTAAACATGATGAAATAGATATGTAGTGTATTTTAAATAATATTCTTTATTTGTGGTGTGGTATGGGGACCTCTAGGAAATTTTTATCTCAAATTAATTGTAATAAAAAACCTTTATAACCACTCCCACCAAAATACATACTAAACTTAATTTCTGGGTATTTGAAATAATGTTTTAATGCTCAGTGCATATCAAATTATACTTGAAAACTATTCAAAGTTGGATAAAATAAAAAATAAAAATAAATATAAATGGTTGAGTGCTTGTCTAGCATACTTGAGGCCTTGTGTTCAATCCCCAGCACTGTAAAATGAAACAAAATAGAAATCTACAAAACAGTAAGGAAAATTGAATATGTATATTCTTTGACTTAATCCTGTGTCTATATTTACAGAAGTAATGCCAGGATTACATAAAGATTTATGCTCAAGGATGGCAGTTGGATTGGTAGTTGCAGCAGAAAAACTAAAACTGCCTAGCTATTCATTAACACACTTTTTTTTGAGATCAAATAACAAAATAGCACACAGGCACTTAAAAATGTGTAGATTTGAAAGAACTATGTGTCTGATATATGCTTCATTAAGTGAAAAATGTGAATTGTGAAGTCACAAATTTTATGAGATTCCACATTTGGAAGAAATTCCACATGTGGAGCATATATGTGAATGTGTGTAAATGCATGACAGATTTGTGTGCTCAAATTTAGGAACAGGTTAGGAGGAATATAAATCAAACGTTAGCAGTCACTAACTCTGGGGGGTAGGACTGGATGGGTAGAATATAATTTTCATGATTCAAACAAGTGATGGATTTATGGGTAATTTTTGTGACTTTTATCATCATCATCATCATCATCATCATCATCATCATCATCATCATTTTTTTTTTGGTACTGGGGATTGAACTCAGGACCTTGGAACTGTGAGGCAGGTGGCAGAACCACTGAGCTAAACCCCCAGCCCCATTATTATTGATATTATTTCTGCAGTACTGGGGGATTGCACCCAGGACCTTGTGCACATGAGGAAAACGCTGTCACCATGCTGGATGCCCAGCCTTTTTTATTTTTATTTTGAGACAGTTTTGCTAAATTTCCCAGACTGGCTGCAAAATTGTAGTGCTCCTTGCCTCAGTCCCAAGTAGTTGGGATCATAGGTATGTACTGCCCTGCTTGGCACTTTTTATTATCAAACAAACGAGAGGAAACCCAAAATATAAATAAATTAAAGAGCAAGATAAAAGGTAATAGGAAACAGGGAGCTAGATCTTTTGCAAAAGGGAAGGGGACCAAGAGGTAGAGGAAGGGAGGAGAGGGTAGAGGAAGAAATGAGACTTAAGACGTGTATGTATTTGCACTAACTCCACTCTATGTGGTCATTATGTACTGCAAACATGTAATACTGATAATGTTTTTTAAAGTTTTTAATTTTTTGGTACCAGGGATTGAACTCGGGACCTTGCGCTTGCAAAGTAAGCACCAGAACCACTGAGCTAAATTCCCAGCTCCAATAATTAAAAAACAAAAAAAATCCCACTAAGACAATGCTGTTAGGTAGAGGGAAACTTGAAGGCCAGAGAGACATGGAGGAACTTTGAGCCGACGCTGCCCTCTGCTGGGCATGCTGTGCCATGCACCGGCGTGGCCCACGATGGGTCTCAGACATGAGGCCTGGGGTTCTGGAGAAGGCAGAACTTTCCGTAAGCCCCGGAGGACCGCGGGAGGTCCCTCCGGCCAAAGACCCCAAACCTGGGCCGGACATCAGAATTACCCAGCTGCCACACACAGAGAATCCAATAGAGGGGCTTGCATGGGGACCAGCAATGCATATTTGTGAAAAAGGTCCCAGAGGCGCTGGTGTGCCCTGACTTGCTGTCTAGTAAACATCCTGCAGGGTAGCCGTGGTGTCCAGCTTAGGTTTGTGCCTGGGGATGACAGGTCCCCAGAGGTGACCTTTTCAGTACTCTCTGCACCTTCTCCTCTCTGGGGCCACTTAGGAGCTCTCTGGACACTTTCCTCTGGCCAACACCAGTAAGTTACAGATCCAGGCCCTTGTACCTCCCCACCCTGGTGTGGTCAGATGCAGCTTGGCCAGAGTCAGGCTTGGGGCCTTCTCAGCTGCGTGACCTCAGGAGGTCAGAAAAGTCTTTAAACCTGGCAGACACACCTTCATCCCGGAGTTTATGCAGTATTGGTCACAAGATCTAAGGCATGAAGTCAAGGGTGATACCCATCAGTGGATGAATGGATAAAGAAAATGTGGGCTATGTTCACGGAATATCATTCAGCTCCAATAAGAATGGACTGCGGTGATTTGCAGCACCATGGCTGTAACTGTGCAACATTACGTTAAGTAACATAAATCTGGCACAGAAAGACAAATACCGCCTGGTCTCACGCACACGTAGAAGTTAAAAAGTTGATTTCAAAGAACCAGAGAGGAGGCAGCGGAGAGGGAGGGATAACGAGGGAGGCTGGAAGACAGTACTAGTAACAAGTACTAGTCCTCTACTGCACAGTAGGGTGGCTACAGTTTACAGTAATTTATTATCTATTTTGTAAAGAACCATGAGACAGGAGAGGACTTTGAAGTTTCCCAACACAAAGAAATGCTATCAGCTTGACTTGATCATTGCAAATGGTTGCTTGTTTTTCTTTTTGTGGTGCTATGGGTACTATCCAGGGGCAATTCTACCATAAAACTACCTCCCCAGTCCTTTTTATTTTTGCTCTGAGACAGGGTCTCCTTAAGTTGCCAAGGCTGGCCTCCAAATTGAGATCCTCCTGCATCTGGAGCAGCTGGGATCACAGCTTGTGCTACCACACCCATTACCATTACACTTTGTATACATGTATTGAACTATCACACTTTACTCCATAAATATGTACACTTCTTGTGTGAAAGATTTTTTAAAAAGGGGCTGGGGGATGTAGCTCAGTGTAGAGTGCTTGCCTAGCATGCAGGAGGCCCTAGGTTAAATCCCCAGCAACCCCCCCCCCCAATTTAAAAAGTAGCAACAGATAATAACACTTTCCCTCTGAGCGTAGTTGTAAAGACTGAGGGAACCAGAGGTAATTGATGTAACGCATCTGGTTTGGAGCCCCCTCTCTGGACACACTTCCTCTACTTTTCTAACATCAAGTGCAATCCAGGGTTATAAGGTTTAGCACCACATGTAGGGCACAATGGCAGAAACAGGCCTGCTCTGCTTATCCTGAGAAAACTCTGAGAAGATGGGGAAATACAGAATTGAAGGCACTGAAACCAGCACAACATAAACTTACTTTTTACTTCCAAAGTTTAAAGATATTTTTTCTAAGGAATAAAAAATGAGAACCCCTTCCCTGAATGGGCATTTTATGAGAAAATTAACTTATGTACAGTGGACTTCTGAACTAATGAAGTGACCCTAGCTCCTTGATGAGCATTAAAATATGAGAAATGTCACATTCCTCCTCAGTCCTCTCTCTGCAACCTTGCCCAATTCCTGGATATTTCCTGGCTCAGAGCCACAGATGCTGGGGTGGGATTTATTCTGCTGGGGCAGGAGGGGCTGGATATTGGGTATGGGCACAGTTTTTGGAGGACCTGGAGTAAGGGGGTGAGGCATCTGTACTTGTGGTCTGGGGCCCATGTGACAGGGGCTGGGGCCTCTGGTGCCACCATGAGTGTCCTCATGCTGTGGTTTAAGTGTGTTCCCCAAGGGTTCTGGAAGCCTGGTCCCTGGTCCCTCATCCTCTCCATGGAGTCTGGGAGAGACAGTCTGTTTCTCTCTCTACTTACTACCCTCCTTCTCCTCTTCCCGGTCCTGATACTCGATCCTGGACCCCAAGGAATGTAGCAGCTCCCGGTTAGACAAACACAGAGCCAATACGACAAAATATCTGTGATAAACAGCTTAAAGGGAGAGAGATTTATTTCATCTCAAGGTTTCAAGGGTCTGCAGAACACCATAGAGCAAAGCTGTTCACGGGGCTAAGAAATGGGAGGAGAAGAGGGGCCAATGGCCCCTTCAGTGGCATGGATTCACCTCTTAAAGGTTGCAGCAGCTCCCAGGGGCACCATGGGCTGGTGACCAAGCCTTTGTCTCCTGGCCTTCCAGGGATATTCCAGATCCACACTGTAACAAGCTCCGTGACCCACATCGCTGAACCAGCCATGCAGCAGTTGGCCCTTTATCCAAGCTTTCAGGTACCTGTAGTCAACTGTGGTCCACAACTATGAAGTGAAACATTCCAGAAATAATTCATAAGTTTTAAATAACTTTTATTGCCATCTATGATTAAAATGGTTCCATTTTGTCACTAATTCCTCTTCTTTTAACGTATCTAGTTAATGAATAAAAGTTTTATCATGTATGTGTAGAAACAAAACATAGCCTATATGGGGTTTGGCAGTATCCACGGTTTCAGGCATCCACTAGGGGTCCTGCAGCCTGTCCCCTGCGGATACAGTTGACAGCCTATGGAGTGTCACCTCCTCTCAGGGAAAAGTCTAGGCCCTCCTGGCTGGTGAGGGCAGGAGAAAGGCCCAGTCAGCAGGACTTTCTGAACTTTACCCCTTAATTGTCTCTGTCATCCTGAGGGCAGAGGGCCCAGGCTCAAGAGTGAGGCTCTCTCCTCTCTTTAATTTCTTGTCATTGGGATTGGCTGGTGGTTTGAAGAGACTGTGTAGTTTTACTATGAAGAGAGCAAAAGGGAATGATGCAGTGAATGCAAGCCAGTTGAAGGAAGAGGCCTGCAAAGTTGATCCCCCATAACCAGCTCATTGCTGGGGCTCCCAGGCCCTGTGCTGTTTCCCTTGAGACCTCTGGAAAGAAGAGCATCACTGCTAAGGAATTTCCCCGTTAACCGTGTGTCCTGGCTTCTCTTCTGAGACAAGTTCATGCCCTGAGTGACCTCTGCCTGTTCTGGGGCAGGCAGCAACCTGGTCACCAGTGTGAGTCTCCCAGGATTCCAGGGAGGGGTGACCGACGCAGCGTCCCTGGGTCACGCTTCACTGAGCAGTGATGGACCGAGAATCAAATGCTCTTCTCAATCTGAAGATGGTGACATAGGGTTGGGAACTGGGAAGGAAGGGAAAGCTTTGGCTCTTCTTGCTGCAAAGCATGAAGACGGAGAAGATGGCTCAGGTAGGGACCACAGGCCCCAAAGCCCTCATGCATGAAGATGATTCTAACCTCCTCACGCATTCAGAAGCTTAAGCTACTAGTATTATTTTGCAGATCACATCAACTGCCATCCCTATGCCAACCCCTCCTCAGTCCTGTCCTGACCCTCAGCCAACATGAAGCCCTACACCTTCCCTGGCTTTTGTGTTCTGCAGTGCGGGCCACTTACCCATCTCGACCTCGGACTCAGCCCAGCACTGGTTCTCAGACCCATTTTGCGCCGAATCAGGAGTGTGGTGCACCTGCTCAGCTCTTCGATGGTTCCTCTTCTTGAGTTGCAGCCCCACTGCCCCTACACCAGGCCATAGAATCAAATCATTCTTCTCACAGCCGTCGACACTAACCACTGCCTTGCTATTTCTCACAGCCCCCTCTGCACCATGATGTACGATATATGAACCTGGCATATTTTGCCATTTATTCCTGTATTCATTCATATTCTTGGAGCCCCTGTTGAGGCTTGAGCTGCTGGATGAGAATTTGAGCCTGCCCAGGGAGCTCACACCCCTTTAGGCTCCTGCTCTGACTTCCAGCTGGTGCTGCCGTGTCCCTCCTAGTACCTCATGGGTGGAGCCCCAGTGCCTCCCTTGGGTGGGTGGCAGAGTCCTGTAGCTCACACTGCACCTGCAGAGGATGTCTGCTTGTGCATCTGCATCTCAGAGACCTCTCCGGGGCTTGGGCTTGCTCCTTGGAGCAAGGAACATTTGTGGCAGATGTCGTATGCCCCACTAACCCTTTCTTTGAAGTCCTGGATGGACTTCCAGGGACCGTGGTAACCAGCCACCCTCCTCATTATAGCTGGAGCAACATGCTCAGCCCTGTGCAGACCTCTGCCACCCACTTCCGTGGCTGTCTTCTCTGGGTGCTAAGAGGCCAGGTGCTAGAACGCATGAAGCCCAGTAGGGGGAGCTCAGGATGGGTGCAGTGGGATTGCACTGTGCCGTGGTTGGACAGGAAGCCATGCTGTGTTTCCTAAGAGGAGAAAGGAAAGGTGAATATTGGAGAAGGAAGCCTCCCACAGTCAAGTGAGTGTGCGTCTTAAGAAAGACTATTTTGGGGCTCGGGTGTAGCTTAGTGGCAGAACATGTACTTAGCGTGCATGAGGCCTTGGATCCAATCCCCAGCACAAAAAGAAAAAAAAAAAAGAAAGGAAAGGGAAGGCTTTGAGAGTTGGGAGGGAAGTAGATCAAGTGTGGGGAGGAGCAAGGGGCCACCAATGAGAACTATACGGAGAGCACTGCGTCCCACACATTAAACGCGTGCTGTGACCACGGTGCATTACCCATATGTTCCTGATGCGTGGATGCCTGGAGTCACACTGGCCCTGACCCCAGAGACCCTGCCCTGCTCTGCCCAGGGCTGGTACTTCCTGGAGCAGCACCTTTCACATACAAATCAGCTGGTCTGAGACAGTTTCTTCAACCAGCTCCTCTACAGGGCTCCTCGCTGTGGGCCACCGCGTCCCTGGCAGAATTACTCCAGGGCCAGGTACCAGATAACGACGGTACCTACATGTCCCCAAACCTGATGGAATTATCCCAAATAGCCATCCTAAACCTGCTTGCCCTCCCCGTGGAATCACAGGCACTTCCCTGTGTGAACCCCCTGGCACAGCGTGCCCCCTCCTCTTGGGAACTGTGAGCAGCAAATTATCTGTCATAGATTGTTTTTTAGAGCAATGTAGGTTCATAGCAAAATGGACCAGAAGCACAGAGTTTCTGTTGCTACCCACGCACAGCCTCCCTCCTGCACATCCCTTACAAATTGGGGTGTCACCCTGGTACCCCGACACCGGCAGGTCATCAACACATGGACACATGGCTTACACTAGGGTCCGCTCTCGGTGCTGGATGCCCTGTGGGTCTGGACAGGCACATAATGGCGCATATCCACGTTCACAGTCACGTCTTATGAGTTTCCCTGGACTAAAGTCCTCTGCTCTTGCCTATGCCTCCCTCCTGTCCCTGACCAGGGCAACAGTGGATCTTTTTACTGTCGTCATAGTTTTGCCTTTTCCAGAATGCCGCACAGCTGGAATCATACACCACATAGCCTTTTCAGTTTGGCTTCTTTCACTTTGTAATAGGCACTTGCAGCTCCTCCATGTCTTTTGGTGATTCACTAACTCATCTGCCAAATACAATTGCATTGTCTGGCTCTACCCCGATGTATCCATTCAGCAACTGAGGGATGTTTGACTGCTTCCAAATTTTGGCAATGAGAATAAGCCTGCTATAAATATTCAGGTGCAGGCTTTTGTGTGTGCACAGATGTCTTCAACTCCCTTGGGCACGTACCAGAAAGTGTGACTGCTGGATCATGTGCTAAGAGCGTGTTTGGTTTCATGAGAAACTGCCAGACTCTTCCAAAGCAGCCGAGCCAGTCTGCATCGCCACCAGCAGTGAATGACAGTCCCTGTGGCCCCCTGTCCTCCAGGTTTGGCACTGCTGGTATTCCGGATTTTGGCTATTCCAGTGGGGGCAGAGTGAGATCGTATTCTTATTACTGTTTGAACAAACCGCCTTTTCAACAGGGCTTATCTCCTTGTTCATTGGCCCCATCATATCTGAATAATAATAAAACCCATTTTTATTTTACTTTTTGGAGGCACAGCCTCACTCTGTAGTTCAGGCTGGCTTTGAACTTGCAATCCTCCTGCCTCAGTCTTCCAAGTGCTAGGATTACTGGTGAGCAATACCTGACTTTAAATCCTACTTTCAAAACCACATGGGAAGGGCTGGAGTGTGGCTCAGCAGTAGAATGTATACTTAATATGCACAAGGCCTTGGGTTCTGTCCTCACCTCAATAAGCAATCCAAACCAAAACCACATGGGGGAGTGGACCTTCAGGTTTTCTTATCACTAAAAGGAGAGGGATTGGATTACATGGGCTTTCCTGGAGCCTCCCTGTCATGACCAGATAGGATGAGGGGTAGTGATGGTGTCTGGCTCCTCCTCTTACTCCCAGGACCCCTTCTGTTTTAGATCTTTCCCTTCCTTGCTGCTCAGTGTGTGAGGGAGAGCACCCCCCCACCATGCCCTCACTCCCTGATCACCACTGGCAGGCGTGAGTTTAAACAATCTGATTGAAAAGCCAAGTGGGTTCCTGAGGTAAAACAAGACAATGCCATGCTAATGTCCTTTAAAAGCTGAAAGCGTTTGAAGAAAACCCTGGCATCTCACTGCTCACAGCATAAGGAGATGCTAAGTGTCAGGACAGTGATATGCATGATGCTCTTACCTGACGGTGGCACTTTGCATCCATTTATCCAGTGCTGTGCTCTACTCATACACACAGACAATTGTCATGGCAGTAAAAAGTGAGAAAAAGAAGCCGGGGTGGTGGCTCACACCTGTAAACCCAGAACTCTGGGAGGCAGAGGCAGGAGGATGGCAAGTTTGAGCCCAACCTGAGCAGCTTAGTGAGCTAGTGAGACCCTGTCTCAAGACTAAAGAATGAAAGGGCTGGTGATGGAGCTCAGTATGCAGCTCAGTGGTACTGAGTGGAAGAAAAAGTTAAACCCTGATTTCACTTGCTTAAATGTGGATTTATTAATTACCCTCATTAAAAATGATTGCTCGTGGAGGCTTGGGAACACAGATTTTCAATTTTTGCTTTCCCAGAATCATACACAATGTCACTGATGTCCTGTTGTCTCCATCCTGTGTTCTCCAAGCAGATCTCCCCTCTCCAGAGCATTACTGGCAGCTTTCTGGGTCTGGTGTGGCTCCAATTTGTCAAAGGGATGCCTAGTCCTGGCCCGGGGACCTCAGAGGCGGCTGCCCCGCGATGCTTCCGGGGTGACAAGATCTCCATCCAGGCTGGTGTCAGGGCGGCCAGTCCAGGCCTTGCAGCACTACCAGGCCTGTAGTTGCTGAAGTGAAGTCTTTACCTCCAGAGGCCCCTAGATGGCGCTGCGCGTCAAGTGTGCGTCTCTTTCCCCTACTTTCTTTCAAAGCTGCTGTCACCTCGCGGTTGTCCCTCAGGCCCAGAGAGCTGCCATTGTCTCAGTGGAAAGTTACGGTTGTCCGAAGTGGCCAGTGACGTCAGAGGTGATTTCTGCTGGAAATCCTTCTCACCTCTGGGTCTTTCAGGAAGGTTTACAGCTGGAAGGTGGTGTGTGACTTGCTGCTGGGAACGGCACGTGGCCCTAGCCTTCTCTCGTGTTAGGGCAGCTCTGTGTGCGCCAGGGTCTCAGCGGTTGGTGGCTGACATTTAGTTGGGAAGACGGGGTGGAGGAGTAGGTGCGGGAGTTAAGGTGGAGTCCACATCCTTTTTCTTTCCGGTTCAACTTTTCTTTAGATAAAAGCGCTATCTGAAGGCTCTCATCTAGGACAAGTCTCCCTTATCTGTCTGCATCCTTCTTGAACCACTCCTGGAACCTCCTTATCAAAAATATATTCACTCACACCCAGAGATAGTTGAAATCACTGATCTGGAAATACAAATTAAAAAGAAATCTCATCTAGCTTTACTAGGGATGATTCAGAAATAAAAAAATCCTCTTTTTCAGGTGAGGTGCAAACATGATGTTGTGATATATGGCCACACCAGGAAGTAATGACCACAACCAGGTTGACAGGCGTGTGTGTCACTCCACCAAGTTCTCTCCCTCTCTCTCCTTTCAGTGGTGAGAATACTTAATATTTACCCCTTAGCGAGAATTCCAGGTGGATAAGAGATTACTAGCTGCAGTTACCACGCCATAGTACAGAGGTCTCCAGAACTTAGGGAATTGGAATTACCATACCGGGGATGAAAGATGGGAAGGTTTTTGTGATGGAGCGGAAGACATAAATGGGGCTTGTTCTGGTGGAAAACTCTGGGCTTTTCCAGGGGTGGGTAGAGACCCCAGGGCCATGAAGAGCAGTAGAAGAGGCAGTGAGACAGGAAATGGGGAGGGTTAGAGACACAGGCAGATGAGGCTGGGGACTGCTGGTCCCTGCTGGGAAGGGACATCTGACCCCCGGGCACCTGGGAGCCACCTCTCAGGGGGAGAAGACACCCACTAGACTGCTCTGTGCATCTGGGTGTGCTTGAACAAACTTGCAGGCACTGCATTTGTCCCCAGAAATTGCTTTGTGTTGAGAAAATCACTAGAGATGGAGCTCAAGGCCTTTGAAGGAGAAAAATTTGATTACCCAGGAAGGAAAAGGGAAGTTATATCCAGGGTGGCTCTACCTCTTAGGTACACTTTTTCCCAGTATTGAGCTACATTCCAAGCCCCCTTATTTTGATTGTTATTTTTATTTTGAGACAGGGTCTTCTTAAGTTGCTAAGTTGTCCAGGCTGGGCTCGCACTTGTGACCTTCTTGTGTTAGCCTCTCATGGTGCTCAGATTGCAGACCTACACCACCAGGCCTGGCTCTTGGTCATTGGCAACATTTTGTGGCATATTATTTTCATCATTGGGGCGGGAGGTCATCAGGAAATACAGGGGGGTGCAGAGCAAGCTCAGGTTCTGGTTCCCTGGGGTTTTTTTTTGGGGGGGGGCATGGAATGTGAAGTCAAGAGAGAAATGATTGGAAAGGAGCAATAGGTATCCAAGTCACCAGTTCAGTTGGGACAGCAGTCTTGTTTTCTTTCTACTACTAACTGTCATATTAATAGTCTGAAGGAAGGTGTGTCTCCTGGCTGTCTTTGTTCTCCTTTATCTTATTCCCTAAGCTTGGTTTCAGCTTGGTATTTTACAGCTGCTGATCTAGATATGCAAACAGCATCAAGGAAGGGAGGTAGGAGATAGGAAGAGAGGGAGATGGCTGACATAGGAGCAGGGCCTTTTATCAGCATCAGTGTGTGTCCTGCATCCAGGATTCAAGCACCCATATCTAGGCCCTGATCCTACACTTCCCTATGAAGAGGCGGTGGTTTCTGATTTAAGCAGTGGAACTCGGCAGCTCATCTGATTTTGCAGTTAGACCCAGGATGCTCTTTAGCCTTGTTGGGAGTATGGTTAGCATCTACTAAGATGTTAGCTGATTCAGGTTTAAATATTGCTTATAGATTTTTTTGTACCCAAATTAAGAATTCTTGAACAAAATTCTAACTCTTTAGCCTCAAATTCAATATTTTCTGTGCTCTGCCTAGACACATTTCCCCTTTAAATACCTGCCGTACTGGCCAGGTCATTGAAAAGTAACCCCGCAGAGCAGGTACATGATGCAGTATTTGATATTTGCAGCAGATATCCAGTAGATCATCCTCCTGAATCCATATTTGTGCAGTTCCCTTCCTTACAGAATCTGGGTTGACTTTATGGCTAGCTGGGATGAATAAAACATGGTGGACAAAATGTTGTGCATGTTCTGGGCCTATGTCTGAAGAAGGCTGTAGTTTTATTTTTGCTTTGTTGCTATCTTGATATGCCAGGGAAAAAAGCCTGAGGCTGAGGGGTAGCTCAGGGTAGAGCACTCGCCTAGCATGCACAAGGCCCTTGACTTGACCAATCTAAGGGACATAGCTTTAAACTAGGTGTGGTCATCCCCTCTAAGGTGCCAGAGTACACATAAGGTCATCTTGGGCTCTCCAGTCCCAGGGGACCATGAGTGGAAATAAATCATTCTCCCAAGCCCAGAAAGATTGCATAATTGTGAACGAATGTATGGCTGTCATGGTTTAAGTTACCTTGGTGAATTCTGGGGTGTTTGTTATGCAGCATAGAAACTGATGCAGTGTTGTCAGTCATATTTGTGTCTGGATGCCAATCTGGACTCCATTAGTCGCCTCCCTACTTCCTGAGCATGCTTCACCTCGCCACACCCTCTCCTGCATCCCTGCTCTTATGGCTCCAACCTAGACAGATTGATGTGTCCCTTTTGTCTATGAAAATACAACTAGTCCTTGCTTCTCTGACACTCCCGCTAGAACTGGTCCTTCCCCTTTCTGCTCCTTTGGTGCTTCTTGGTATTTGGCAACCTGTCTTTTTGCTGGTATCTTCTTACTACAATTACATTTTCAGCTTTTCAGATTGTGCTTTTTAACAGATATCTTTATTATAATATAATTCACATGCCTGCAAATTAACTCATTGGGCATTTATAATGCTATGGGTTTTGGTATATTCACAGAGCTGTGAATTTTCCTCTCTCCCAAAAGAAACCTCATCATTAGCAATCGCTCCCTGTCCTCCCTAAACCCCTGGCCTAGGAACCCAGGAATCTGCTCTCAATCTCTACAGATTTAGGGTCTGTGTTTTGTTGGGGGTGTTGATCAGGTGGGAGAGACTCAGTTACCACGTGTTGGTGAATCGAGTGAAACTTCTCAGACCTGTTAGACCCCCCAGGGATGAGTATGTCCTGGTTCAATTTCAGGTTCTGTGGCAGGAAGAGAGGGATCCCTGCTGAGACTGGAATTCCAGGGCACCTTGTACATGCCCCAACTCCACAGCTCAGAGGCAATGGTGCACTGGAGACAGAGTATGGAGGGTGTTGGCCAAAGTCTGTTCTGGCTGATGACCTGTCCTGAGGTCCAGGACTGGCCACTGGGCTCTGAGCTCTAAGCCTCCGTTTCTGTGGGGCGAATATGAAGAGCAACTGAACAACACATGAGAGACTTCCCCTCGCACTTCTCCTCCCATGTGTCCTGTGCATCCTGCTTCACCACACTGTGACCTTCCTGGGGCCATGTCCCCAGTCCATACTCCATTCAGCTCTGTGGTGATGGCTGGGCCTCCATAAGTAAGCAGCTGGCGATAGAGTGATGGTGGCAGGGGAGAGGATGTGATACCCCAGGACTGGGACATTTCCAGACTAACTGCTCAGACTTCCCTTAGCCCAATTAAACAACCTCAAGCTTCTAGAAAAAGAAGAGCAGGACAAACCCAAAGCTCATACAAGGGAGGAAATTATAAAGATCAGAGGAGAAATCAATGGAATGGAGACTAAGAGAACGATACAAAAAAATCAATGAAGCCAAGAGTTGGTTCTTCGAAAGAATCAACAAAATTGACAAACCTTTAGCCAACCTTGTCAGAAAAAGGAAAGAAAAGGCCCAAATCCATGCAATTAGGAATGAAAAGGGTGAAATTACAACAGACCCAACAGAAATCCAGAGGATCATCAATACCTACTTCTAGAACCTATACGCCAATAAGATGGAAAACACAGAAGAAATGGACAGATTCCTAGATACATATGAATTGCCAAAGTTGAATGAAGAAGACCTAAAAATTCTAAAGTACCCAATATCAACCAATGAAATTGAAATGTAATTAAAAACTTATCAACTAAGAAAAGCCCAGGCCCTGATGGCTTCACTGCTGAATTCTACAAGACATTTAGAGAGGAACTGCTGCCACTACTGTTTAAACTCTTCAATGAAATTGAAAGGGAAGCAATACTGCCAAATTCATTCCTGGAAGCAAGCATCACCTTGATCCCCAAAGGGGAGAAAGACCCAACCGAAAAGGAGAACTATAGGCCAATCTCACTAATGAACATAGATGCAAAAATCCTTGATAAGATTCTGGCAAATAGAATGAAGCTAAGACTTGGGATCCGAGCTGGCTTTCCCAGCTCTCTCAGAGTGATGTTTGGATTCACACGTCTAGGCATTTGAGTGTATATGTCAGTTTCTGTGGGGAAAAAGAATCCCAGGGATTTTAGCTGCTGGTCGGTTTCTCTGCATTTGTCAGTCTTGTTCTATTTCTTATAGGTCAGCCAGCACCATTTGCTTGCATCAAAGGCTTGAGAAGTGTGGCGGTGGTTTGGTTTCTTCTCTCCACAAGAGACGGGAGGGCAAAACAATGGTGGGCGAACCAAACCCTGGGCTGGGCTCTCCGAAGGTGCTGGTGGGCTGCCTGTGCTCTGTTCTCTGGCTCTGTCCACTGGCACGAATCTTACAGCTGGAGCTGCCTGGCTCCTCCTGAATCCCGGAGAGTGCAGAGAGTGAGCAGGCTGCTCCATGTGGAACGGTGATCATACTCTACTGAATCCCCTCCCACCCGCTCTCTGCCCAGCACTCACATCAGGGTCTGGGGTTTTCTGTCATGGTGGAAAGCAGGGTGGCAGAGACCGGGAGGTGCAACCACCCCTCTGCTTGGCAGAATGGGCTCACTTACCTGGCCCAGGCTCCTATTTGTGGAAAGGAAGATCAAGAAGGGGCTCAGGCCCCAGCTTCACAACCATCTAGCTCTGTCGTCTCTCGGACCTGCCTGATGTTCAGGTGAGGTTCTGGGTGCTCCACAGCTCCTTCCTAGGGGCAGCTGCCAGCTGCCCAGTGTGCCACTCCCGCCCTTCCTAGTGGTGGGGTGGGACTTATGCTGCAGCAGTGGGTGAGGAGCTTGGGGCTTTAGGATCAGGAGGAGCTTATGGGTTTCCTCCTGCTGACTGCTCCAAGGATTCTGCGGAGTTAAGGCTCCTGCCTACTGCTCTAGCTTGGGTCCTCGGTCAGAGGGGCTCACACTGAGCTCCCCCGGCTCCTTCCTTCTCAGCCAGATCTGAGGGTGCCAAAGAAGAAGGCTGTCCTAGGTGCTGTTCCTGGGTCAAGACAGAGGTGGGGCTGGGGGTGTGGGGGCGTGAGCAAAGACTCCTGTCCTTTCTGGTGGGTTGCATTCTCCTCGCTTCCCCTTCCACACACCATGCTCACAAACCAGGAAGCGATGTCGCCACAAGTGCACATGCCTGCCCTGTGTGCGGCACCCGTGGGCCACCAGTTCCTGTCTCTGAGTCACCAGGAAGGTAATTTCCTCAGATGCTCATCATCCCCCGTGGACTCTCATCACTCAGCCTCTCTCCCATTCTCTCCTCTTCCATTCCTGTCATACAAACAACAAAAGAGCTCCCTCCAGCCCCTAAGCTACACCAAGCCCTGTACAGCTGCTGGATGGGGTTTGCTCTGAATGAGCTTGCAGCCCTCAGCCCTGTGTGGAAGGGGCCCAGTGCCTGGCTGGACTGCTAAGTACAGGTGAGGATGACTCTCCAGTGCCCCTCTGGGTGTGACGAATGGTCCAAGACCCTGCCTGGGAGGGCTTTGGCTGCTCCCCCAAATAAGGAATGAATCAGACACCCATGGAGGCATAAAACGGCCCCAGAGGACTTGTTTCAGCATCAGCTGGAGCAAAACTTCAAGCATCTTCTTCCTTCCATTCATCTTTCATTTGTTCATTCTGTTCTTCCTCCTGAAATCTCAAACTCAGGACCTTGCACTTGTGAGGCAGGCCGTGGCACCACTGAGCTAAATCCCAGCCCTTCTCTGATTTTTAAAGAAGAATGTGACTAGTGGGACCAGAGATAGGAACCAGGTGCCTGGGCCTCAGCTCTGCATTTGACCAACACTTAGGGAGTAAATACTGAGTGTCATGTATCTTGCTCAGTACTGGGGCTCAGAGATGTGTAAGATTTCCCTCTGGCCTTCAAGAATCTCACAGTTGGTAGATCATCACACAAACTGATAGTTGATATTGAGTGTAGAGAGTCACATAGTAGAGGCAACCTGGGATTATGGAAACAGGGAGATTGGATCTCATTCATTGCTGGGTGGTCATGGGAGATTCCAGGATGGCTGTCACCTGAGCAGAGGTGAGTGAGGAGGTGTAATCACGGAGCATTACTGCGTCTAGGAGCTTGGTTGTGGGAGGGTGAGGAGGGAAAAAAGGAGGTACTGAGGGTGCTGTGACCTTCAGGGGAACCTTGGCAGTGAAAAGGCAGAAAGATGGATGGGGCAGGGGACAGAATGGAGATTATTTAACAGAATGAGTGTGTGCTATGGCCCTCAGTGTGACAGGCACCGAGCCAGGCACTGAGGGCCCAGAAGTGGATGGGGCCGGGGCAGCTCCTCAACACCCCCTGGAGGGGTGGGTGCATAATGGACATGGTCGGTGAAATGTGAGTGAGGTGTGTTGCAATTGAGATATCAGCAGAGCCCAGAGCTGCATCTAGTAAAGACCAGGAGTTCAGGAAAGGCTTCTTAGGCAGAGGGTTTTCACCAGTTTCTTTTTTACAACTGGTTTCACTTCTACATAAAGATTTTTTTTTGTGTAGTAAAATACACATTACATGAAATTTCCCATTTTAACCAATTATCATCATCATCATCGTCATCATCATCATCATCATCATCATCATCATCATCATCATCTTGAGGCAGGTTCTATTTTCCAGGCTGGCCTTGAACTTGCTCATTTTAACTATATTTTTTATTGGTACATGGTTGCTTAGTACATAATGTTTACATTTCTCATGGGGAGTCGGTCATGTACATAACACATCCAAATTCCCTTTTTCCTTCCATTTCCTTCTCCTTTCCTCTCCCTCTATCTCTGATTCCTTTTCCATTTAAGAAAAGGGAGAAAGATCTATCTTCTTATTTCCTATTACCTATCTTGTATTTTGCTCTTTATTTATAAGTGAGGCTTCTCATATAAGAGAAACCATACTATACTTAAGCTTGTGTGCTTGCTTTATTTCACTTAACATTATGGACTCAAGGTGCATCCGTTTGCCTACAAAGGACTCGAGTTTTTCTTTCTTTGTGCCAGAGTAGTCCTTCATTGTGTATAAATACAGTAAGTCCCTGACTTACAAAAGAGTTCCTATCCGGGAGGATGTTCATAAATTGGATTCATTCATACGTCCAACAAAGTGAGCCTTATACACCTGTGACACAGATGTACAATGTATACCGCTTTGTGCTTCCTAGCACTCCCCTCCATATCACCACTGATTTCCTCCTGCTTACGGGCATCCTGGGCTCTGACGGAGTCCTGTACTACTATGCACTATGGCCCTGTACAGTGAGCACACAGCAGCACAGCTGCAACAGTGTCTGGCAGACACATAAGCTACTTCTGCAATTTGTTTGCATCTATGAATGTTCATAATTCGATGTCTGAATCTGTGAAAGTTCACAATTCAAATGTTCGTAAGTTGGGGGCTTTCTGTACCACATTTTCTTTATCCATTCATCTGTTCATGGACACATGGGCCACTCCCAAGATTTAGCTATTATGAGGGTGCTGCTATAAACGTGCATTCATGCATCACCGTAACATGACGTCTTTAACTCTTTCGGGAAGATACCTAGAAGGGGAATAGCTGGGTCAAATGGAGTTTCTAGTTTTAGTTTTTTGAGGAGTCTCCATGTTGATCTTCATAACGGTTGTACTAGTTACATTCTCACCAACAATGCAGAAGGATTGCTTTTCCTCCACAGCTTTGCTAGCATTTGATTTCTAGAGGATGGCCATTCTTTCTGAGGTAAGATGCAATCTTAAGTGTTGTTTTGTTTGCATTCTCTAATGGCCAGTGATGTTGAGCATTTCTGCCACAGAATGGGAAAGAAATTTTGACCACTTTTAAGTGTACAGTTCAGTGGCAGTAAATACAATCACAGTGCTACAGTCACCCTTATCTTCCACCTCCAGATCTTTTTTATCACCTTAAACTGGAACAGTGTACCCGTTAACGAGTGACTCCCCCTATCCGAGGCAACCACTATCCTACTTCCTGTCTCTACGAAGCTGACCACTCTGGGTACCTCATATAAGCAGAACCGTTCAGAATCTGTCTTTTTGTGGCTGGCTTACCTCATGTAGCACAATGTTCTCAAAGTTCATCCATGAGGTAGCTCTGGTCAGAATTTCCTACCTCACTAAGGCTGAGTAATATCGCACAGAACGGATGAACACATTGTGTTTATCCATGCATCTGTCCGTGGGCATCCGGGTTGTAAAATAATGTTTTTAAATAAATCACGGGCAGCTTCCAGGAGCTGGTACTACAGGCTCAGGCCACCATGCTTGACTCAAGGAACCTCTGGACAGGCACAGATCTCTCTAGCAATCCAACCCTGCATCCTTGTGCCCGCATCCAGCCTAGCCCTCACGTGTGACATCTGATGTCATAATGGCTGCCGTCAGGCTGATGGCAGTGGGGTCCCTGTGCAGTGCTGATGGGCTTCGGGTCAGCAGGCTGAGGAACAGCTCTCAGCCTCTGTGTCCCCGCCCACCCAGCAGAAATGACCACAGAGGCTGACACAGGAAAGTGCATGACACGGGTCTCTGCCACCGTTAAGTGTTTGTTGTGTCCCTCCTGGGGCTGGGCTGGGCCCATCCCAAGGCCGCTGCCCTCCAACAGGCCACGCTCAAGCCTCATGCACTGGAATTGCCCCATCTGTCCACTTCATCTTAATCCTCCCTAATCTGCCTGTGCTGGTGAGAAGATATCAAGTGTCCCAGGCTGGGCTGGGGTGTGCCTCTTCCCTGGCTGTGTGGGGCAGGCCTGGCACAATGTCACGTATTATTTGGGCTCATTCATGGGTTATTTGGGAGGCACGGCTTTGTGAGGCTCTGGCAGCCTGGCTGGGCATTATGCAATCACTTCAGTCTGAGGTGCTGGGGCTGCTGCCTCTTAGGGCAAGTAGCCCTAAGCCACAGAAAATGTGCTGGGAAAGTTTGTGAAATTGAAGTTCTTAGGTTCCCAGCAGAGATGTGAGAGAGAGAGAGAGAGAGAGAGAGAGAGAGAGAGAGAGAGAGAGAGAGAGAGGGAGAGGTATTTTCAGACACTCTGTTCTCCCTGAAGAATTCAGTGACCTTGGCACTTGGCCATGAACCAACCGCTGATGAGGAAAGAGAGATGAGGACAGGCAGGTGGCTTTCTTAGCCCCGAGTCCCAAAATGGGGATGCGAGGTGTGCAGAGGCCCCGACGGTAAAGTATCAGGAGAAGAGGAGGGGAAGGGGAGAGGCACGGGAGGAAGAGAGGATGGAGACTGGGAAGGAGAGCAGACTGGGAGGGGTTGGGGATGACGGTCACTGCTGAGCACCCCCTCCAGACTTCCTTGGCCTGGCAGTGCGAGCTTTCTGGCCCCGGTTTGTTCCCCCTCCAGGATCCTTGGGGCTGGAACATGTCCTCCTGTGAGGTCTGGAAGCACAAATTCCTGGACTAGGATTTCTAAGAAAAGGGGCCTCAGGAGGGAAGGGGTGAAAGCAGAAGTGTCTCCGGAGCCCATGGCCACCTCTGGCTGGCTGCCCTCCAGCCTTGCCCCTGGGCTCCTGTGCCGGTTCTGTGGACCCATGACTGGCGCTGGTTCACGGCGGGTGGGCGGGGCCGGAAACCTCCCACACATGCCTTCCACGTACTCACTCAGCCCCTGCAGTGCTCCCCCGTCACGGTGGGGCCTGTGGCTCCGGAGGTGAAGCAGCGCTGTTCAGGCGTGTGCTTGCTGAGTGGCAGAGCCGGTTCTCATCCCCAGCTTGGCCTGGCTCCAAAGCCGTTTCCTCTGGTGCTGTATAAGCTTGGTGTCCCCTCGGTTCTCTCCTCAGATTATGTGTGGACGTTGCCCGAGGAGGCATCAGGCCAGACCACCATCATCCTCACCTGGCACCTTCAATAGCTCCTTCAATGGCCTCTGTGGCCCACGGTTGTGTCTGCAGTGTGCACCCCACTGAGCTGCTAGAGAAACCATCTCTAACAGTCCACCAGCTCAGGTGAGGCCCACACATATCATCTGCAAGTGCTTCTCAGAGCCTTTGGACTGAAGTCCAGACCTCTCACCATGTTCTGCTGGATCTGTACAAGAAATGCACGACACTATGGGTAGCTGCCTTTTTTACTCAGCATGGTCCAGCCTCACTGGATACTGGGTTCCTCTCTGCCTCAGGACCTTAGCACATGTTTTTAGAATAGGGTATGCTCTCTTCAATTTCCACCTGATTGATTTCTTTTTCACTGTTTGGATCTCTGTGTAAGTATCAGGTCCTTGTAAAGGAGAGACCTTTCCTGAACTCCTAATCTCATTTAAACCCTCTCTGCTGGAGTTTCTGGGTGGGCAAAGAAAGAAATATGGTGAGTTCTGAAGATCTCAGGAAGAAGACAGCACTAGCTCTTTGTGGTAGCTTCTTCATGGTGGCCTAAATTTGGAAAGAAATGTCTTTACAGGCCTTTCTGTAGGAATCACAAGCTAACACAAGTGACAGATTGTCCTCAACAGAAGCCATATGGGGAAGGGTGGACAGATATGTCTTAAAAGTCCCAGAGGTCTCTGCTAAAAGGTTGGCCAGGGGAGGCTGCCCAGAGGAGGTCAGTAAGAGCCTTTCTGTGTGGTCAGAAGAATTTAGAAGAGCTCAGGGAGAACACAGCCAGGGAGGGCTTGATTAAGTGTGGGGATGAAGCTTGTGAAAGAACCAGAACAGGGGCCCAGGCCATCTTAGCCTAGTTTTTCCTGGTCCCTGAAGATTCCTGTTTGTCCCCACCATGCATGGTTCTGCTGTGGTCTTCAGGGAGGCCTTTGGGTGAGTCCTGCCCACCTGCTGTACCCTCTTCTCCATTGTTCACCCAGGCATTTCATGGGCTTTGCCCAGCAGGGAACCTTAGAGAACACCCCTGACATGAGGCACCCTGGCTCACACTGGCCCATGTCTGACCTTGGCTCATGGGGTGATCCTCCATCCCGTTCTGCTTGAACCTGGATTCAAGGCTCTGGGGAGGAAGTGGGGAGAAGGGTAATAGAAAGGGAGGAGGAGCTGGAGATGTTCATTTAAGCATCACTTCCAAAAACATCTGACTTAGTTTCTTTACATTGTCAAGGAGGCTTTTAAAGACCAGCTGCCTCTTATTAATCCTGTTTGGGCTGATTCTCTTCTCACCAGCATTGCTCTGGGCTGTGCCAGCATAAATGGCTTGGTGGAAGTGGCAGACATGCCGAGTGACGTCAGTGGCTGGGTCCGGGCTTCAGATCTCAGCCCAAGCAGCTGAGAATACAGTGCCTTGGTCCCCATCCAGGGTGAAGAGAATATACTTTGCCCACTGCCTTAGAAGGTCTGTGAAGCTTGAGAGGACCCAGAGGATGGGAGGGCCTGGGCAGCCAGACTCACATGAAGGTGGGGGTAAATGTCCTCACTGAGTGTCCTGAGTGTGGGGGTGGCCAGTCATTCCTAGGGCCATGCCTGTCCCTCAGGTCAAAGTAGGGGAAAGGACAGTGGCCTTGGGATTCATGGCGCCCTGAGCTAGCATATAGCCATGGGCTAGACTTGTGACCCAGGGCAAGTATCTCTGAGCAGTGTTTCCCCAACTGTACCATGTGGGTAATGAGACCAGTCCCCAATTAAAAGGGTGGTAATATCTTAATGTGAGGGCCCAGTTCAGACAACCTGGTGCAGAATAGATGTTCACTCAGCCCTCCTTCCTTCCCTCCATCTCTTCCTCCCTTCCTCTCTCTTTTCCTCTCTCCTAGTCTTTCTTGCTCCCTCCTCCTCTTTCCTTCCCTCCCTTCTTCCTTACCCTTCAGGGAAAGCTAGCACCTGACTGTCTATAGAGGAGGAAGGAAGGGGGGAAATCAATGAGGAACAAACCCATTCTTGTCTGCAAACTCCTGAAAGGCTGAGGAATCAGAGGTACTCTGGAAGATGGGGGACTGCATAGCAAGGGAGAGAACACAGTCAGGCTGGTGGAATGTTTGCTTAAGGAGCAATTAGATACCCATGTTCTCTCTCCCATCTTCAGGTCACTGCCCCTCTACCTGCTGCCCCACTTCTGTTCCAGAAGCCTGGATGTTGCAGCAGAGCCCAACAGCTTGGTGCTGTAGCCAAGTGTTACAGCTCTGAGGCACAGCTGAGCTTCACAGCTCAGTGTGGCAGCTCTGGGTCACAGCGTTCACAATTTGAAAACTTGAGAATCCAGTGGTCACTGGAAGAGGTGGAAAAAAGCCTTTTTTACTCTGTTGGGCTCAGAGGAGTTCATACTGGAAGTCTGAGTGCTCTACCAGAAAGGAGAGCCTCCTTATATAGGGATCGACAGGATAGGCGAGCATGCTCGCTGAGGTGGGGTGTGTGTGTGTAGGTCCAGAACATTCCTGAAGCAGAGGGGTGGAGTAACAGAACATTCCTGAAAGGTCCCACAGTTCAAATAATCACAAAACATTTTGATACATTGGGTGGTGGGAGTGCTGCCCGGCAACACAAACTGTTGCATTTCTGGAACAAAATATTTTGTGGAAAAAACCCCACAAACAAACATGGAGGCAAGGAAAGAGAAAAACAAGGGGAGATCTTATTGTGTAGTATTTCTCTGTCATGGAGATCACTTCCGGCACTCAGTACTGTGGCGGATATAGGGAAAGTAAATGAAATTTTGTACTCTGAGCAGTGAGGTTCCCTTAGCCACTCTGTGGCTAAGCCCACTCAGTACAGGCAGCCAACTGAGGGGATGGGCAATTGTATTTTGGGAAAATCCTGTCCCAGACTCAAAAAAACCCAACATCCTCTGGAAAAGCTCTGGAAATATAAACTCTACCCATCCATGAAGAACCTCTAATGCCTGGTGCTTAACTACTGGGAATAAAAAGTTAAGAATCACCAAAGGTTTGAGGGAAGATTGTAATTTGTGAGATGGAAACACTGACAGAAAAATGAATGGGAAAAGGAGTACAGTGTAAGGGCCATAATAAAAATTCAAAATATATTAATGCCACCCATGAGGTAAGAAGAAACATATCTATGAAACAAGAACAGGATGTTATATAAGGAAATATTCAGAGCCCTGAAAAGGGCTTTTGAAAATTAGTAGAAAATTTAAAAGGCAATAGATGATGTCGAGGAAAACTCCCAGAAAGTAGAACTAAAGGATAAAGTGGTGGAAAATAGAAAAGATGGGAAAATAAGGCAAGTAGAATACCAAACATCTGACTATTAGGAATTCCAGGAAGAGAGAAAATGGAGCTAATTGTCAAAGAAATAGGAAAAATGTTTCTAGATCTGAAAACCTGGGTTTTTAAACTGAAAGGGTCAGTGAGTGCCTAGCATAATAGATGAAAAACAATTCAGGACCTTAGGGATAAGGAGAGATTTCCAAAAGCTACCAGTGCAGAACAGGCTATGTACAAGGGTCAAGGAATCAGAATAACACAAGACTTCCCAACACTTTGGGAACATGGAGTAGGAATTTTATCATTCTGAAGGAGAAAGATTTTTAATCTAGAATCCTTGTCACAACAAATGACCAGTCAAGGGTGGTTTTTCTTGCATCCTTTTTCAGAAGCTATTGTAGGATGTGCTCTATCAAATGAGGATATGAACAAAAAATAGGAAGATGTAGAATTTATGCATCAGGTCTGGAAGGCTGAAGGAAGACAGAGGGAAGGAAAACAGCAGGATTGCAGTGAAAAAAGGTCCAGGATGAGACTACTGGGCAGCCAGCCCGGAGGTAATCCTTTCATATGGAACCGATGATGGAGGATTATGTGAGAGACCAATATTAAGTGGTTTCACTATATCTACAGGAGTTCCACTTTTCTTTGTGTGAGTGCATGTGTGTGTAAGTGTGGGTCTGAATTAGAACAAAAAATAGATGAGACAAAAGTGGCAGTTATGTTAAAATATATGAGGGAAAATATAATCATGATACAGTAATTTATGAGATATACAGACATATTTATACACAGGTCAAACAATTTAACCACTAACTGCATAACTAGCTGGGGATAATGAAAAGACATTTGGAAAGTGACATTTGCATGCTTGGTGAAAGACCTGAATCCTAAAGCTAAAATGACATATATTATTTAGAAAAATGGGGATTACAGAAAAATTTTAAAAGAAATTTGCTGTAAGCCTTGGAGCTCTATTTGACTTCAAAAGCTATGCTTATGCATCTATTTAATTAAAAAAGTGAAAGGGAAGTGGGGAGTGTTTATTGCATAGCTTGGCTGTGAACACTCATCTAGAAGTGGGCTCTTGAATCACAGTCATTTTTTTTAAAGGTGGGAGAAGCTCAAATACAGTGATAAGCTACAATCTGAAGAGATGGAAGATACAGAGAAAGAGGGAGAATTAATGTTGTGGGGATGTTATCTAAAACAGATACAAGTGGGTGGATTAACATTAGGACAAATGTCTTGAGAAAGAAGGATAAGTCTAGATGCAGAAATATTTTGGAGGCCAAGGGACAGTAACCTAAAGCTGGCCTTCCTTCCTTCCTTCGTTCCTTCCTTTGTTCCTTCCTTTTCTTCTCCTCCCTCCCTCCCTTGTTTCCTTTCTCTCTTTCTTAATGAAACATCCCTGGTTGCAAGTATGACACTTTGCTTTTGAGAAGAAGGCTTGAGGAGAATATAAGGCTGGAATCTTACTGCAGAGACTTGGCAAAGAGCTGACCCAGCAAAGATGCAGGACATCTGAGCAGACTTGTGAGTTCTGCTGAGAAGCAACACTGTATATGAAGAGTGACTAGTGCCCTCTGGCAAGCTCTGGGATCCTAGGGAGCACTGATGGGTGGATTCTGGGGTCACTAGAGGGACACAGCCCAAGGGCAGGATGGGAAAGTTGAGAGTGGGTGCAAGAGGTGGTTACTGGTTTGCTGCTTTGGTCTGGTATAGATGAGAGTGGGGCTGAAACAGAGAGGTGTAGATGTTACAATGAAGTGTGGCAGCTCAGTGTTACAGCCAAGTGTTACAGTTATCTGAAGGCCTCTGGAGGTGAAGAAACCCAGTGGCACTCAGAGAGATGGAAGGACCCAACTTTTATTACTCAGGCGGGCCCGGAAGACTTTGCACTCCAAAGTCTGAGCCCCTAACAGAAATGGAAGCAACCTACATAGAGATCTATGGGGAGGGGGTTGGGGTCATATACTGGGTAAGCATATTTACAGAAGTGGAAGGGCAGAGTTAACAGAACGTTTTGAAACATTGGGTAGGAACTTTCAGCAGCTTGAACAGTTACATTTTCAGTTAGGATGCTTGAACAGTTACATTGCTTGAACAGTTACATTTGCAGTGGGGGTGGTTTTAACAAGACATCTTATGATTCCTGGCAAAAAATGGGCGGGGGGTGAGTTGGGAACAAAGGCCTGCCATGTTGTGGATTATTTCCTTATCATGGACAGCTGTGGAGAAAAGGCACCAAAGTTCTGAGCACTGTGTAAAGCTGGGCAGAAGAGTGGGAGTGAAGGGAGCAAGATTAGGATATGGCAGACTGGCTGGAAAACAGGATGTAACCTGTCAATCACAAAGATCCAGAACAGAGGGTAAAAACAGGATGTAACCTGATCTAGAATGGAGGCTAAACAACAGAATGTGACCTGTCAGTCACATCCAGGATGTGTGGTCAAACCAACTTCCAACAGACCGGATGTAGGAGGATGTAAAAGACAGCAACCTTTGACTTTGCTGCCACTGCGATCTCCCTGTTCTGCAGGGGCCTGTCTTGCTTACAGGATGTATCTTTTCTTGCTCTTCTCTCTTCTTCACTATTTTCTTTTCTTCCTTTACTTTAAATAAAAGTTATGTTTAACTGATCTCTAGGTGTCCAAAGAATTGTCTGGAACAGAAAGAGCCTGGAACTGCCAAAAACCATGCCATCCAGCAACAAGGACACTGCCAGGACAAGGTGCTTCTCTGCAGAGTACCTTGGAGGATGGCAGGCTATGATTTTGGAAGTAGAGTCTTTGCAGTGAGGACAGGATAAGGCCAGGCTGCTGGGGAGTCACCAGGTCTATGTCAGTTCATGAGGTGGGGAGGAAGGTAGTGAGCCAGTTTCCAGGGTTGTGGGATTTCCTAGGATTTCAGGAGATAGAGGCAGATAGCATGGGGACAGGAGAGGAAGGACTTTCAAAAGAGTGAAAAGTTAGGGGACTGTCCCAGTTCAAGGATTCAGGGAACAGGGAAATGGGCACCTCCATCTAGTGGGCTATGGAAAGAGGAGCTGGCCCAGGGAAGACTCAGTGTCAGCTGGAAGCAGCTCCTTTTAAAGATGTGGATGGGGTTTCATGCTATTAGAGAGGCAGAGGGGCATGCACTGTGGGCTGAGGTCAGAGGGCAGAGTCAGAGATCTGCTTTGCAAAGTTGATTTAAAAGCTGTGATGCAGAAATGTTTTCTTTTATTGGAAGAGAAACAGCACCAGCCAAGGTAGGGAGAAGGGCAGGGGATTGTGTCTTATTCACATCTGTGGAGCACAGAAAGCGGGAAGCAAGCCAAGAAGCACACACAGGTGCCAGGGAGGAGGGAGATCCCTGTGCTATTGAGTTGGCTGGATTCTTACCAGCCCTTTGCAGTCAGTTCTTTTTTATAGAATAACACAAGGCTACTAGCTTCTGATTAGCATGATTAAGTTCAACTTTTTTGAGGCTAGGGGCTTTCTGAGATCTTTCTTTCTCTAGGACTGAAGTCTCATCAGGAATCTCAGATTGGTATCTCCTTGAAGTGGGGTTCTACTAAAATGATTTTATCATCTCCTAGAGCTGCCCTGCATGAAGTTTCTTACACTTAGCCTTTGACACTCACCACTCAGTATCTCCCAGGCTTTCTCATAGCCTTGCTTGACAGCAGAACTCTCAAACAAGTCAATGTTGCACCTCCTTCCCCATGTCCTGACTACTGCTGGAGACAATCATGTGGTTGTGTGGATTAGCCTTACTAAAAACTCATGAAGGGTTTGTTTCCTACCTCATCCAGAAATATTGAGGCCAAGTGGTATGCTTTTCTTCCATACACTTACACCTTCTGGTAAACATCGCCAACCTCTGTGCATCTCTCCTAGCCTTGCTGTCTTCTCCAGGCTTAGTGCATGTCTGTCCTGAGCAGACAGGCAGGCCTGTGCTTTTGACTACATCTTCTATCACTTCAGGCACTGGGGCACGAATCCACCCCTCGCTGCCTCCATACCTTGGCTAACAGCCTTCATCTTTCTCTTTCTTAACAGTTCCTTTTTCTCAGTCTATAAACATAGTCAATTCTTTCCCTTCCTAAAACCATCAGTGTGCTGCCAGCTCTCCCTGGATCTCCAACCTCTCAGCCACTTCCCTTCCCATGCAAACTGCTCCTGATAGGGTTCTCTGGGAGTCACCAATGTCTTCCTAGAGGCCACATCCAAAAGATTTCTCTTGTCCCAGGCTTTCCATAGATTTCATCTGAGACACTATTAATCTCACACATTGGAGGGTAGTATGTTTTGGCTTTCAGAACTCTAGTCTCCTGATTGTTTTTATACCTTTGAAGCTATTTGTTAATGGTCTCTTTCAGATGCTCTGCATTTTCTGTCCACCTCTTCAGAGTCTGAGTTTTCTTGGGTCCTGTCCTTGGCCCACAGCTCATCTTCCCGGCACAGCCTATCTGTGACATCAGGTACCACTTAGATGCAGGCACCTTCCAGGTCTCCACGGGCAGCACCAGATGTCCTCACTTGACTCCTGGAACCCTGCTTGGACCAACAGGTTCCTCAGCTCAACCTCTCGACACTTGCCTCACCATCTCCCCAAACCAGCTCACTTTCTGGTGACTTTGGCCCTGTATATATCCTCTCCCCTTATCTAAATGACCACAAGGACCTGCTCATTTTCTTTGCCTTTCTCATTAATTTTTCTCCCCTGTCTTAGTCCATTTTCTGTTGCTATTAACACAGTACCACACACTTGGTAAGTCACAAAGGAAAGAGATTCCTTTTGGCTCAAGGTTTTGGCCCAAGGCTGAGGGGCTGATTCTGTTGATGCCCTTCTTGCTGGCCGCAAGGGGCATTAAACACTTAGAGAAGATAAACTCATGCTAGCATGTGTGTGTTGTGGTATTTGGAGTTGAGCCCAGAGCTTTTGTGCTGAGCTACATCTCCAGCCCCCACCCCCTTTTAATTTAGAGACAAGGTTTTGCCAAGTTGCTAAGTTGCTGAGGTAGACTCAAATTTGAGACCCTTCTGCCTCAGCCTCCCAGAGTGCTGGGATGATAGGCACGCTCCATCATGTAGTCATGTGCATATGTGTGACTTCTACTTCCTCTCCATTTTCTTATACAGTCTCCAGGATTCAATCACACGGGCATGACTGCCATAACTTTGCCACCTCCTCAAAGCCTACCAGGATTCAATCATGGGGTTCTAGCCAATCACTTCCCAAAGCTCTAGCACTAAATATCCTAGTTAGGTTAGGCTTCCTCCCTCTTAAGGCCTCGCAGTAGGGACTAAGCCTCCACTTGAGTTTCAGAGCAGTCAAACCACATCCGAACCACAGCATCTGCTCCTCCCCATTCCTGTCATGAAAACACCCATTTGAATCTTGGCGAGTTGTCAGCATATTATTGTTAAGTTTCCTGACTTATCTCTATTTCTAACCCTCTTCAGGTTTAGAGGGATCCTCTTCCCCATTAAACTCCATCTGCCAAGGTGACTTGTTTAAAATGCTGATCCAATCCTGTCATTGATTGTCTCTTCCATGGCTCTGCATATTTTATAGGATAAAGTTCAAAGTTCTGGACATGGAACAGAAAGCCCACAATAGAACTTCTGTAGGTCTTTCTGCTTCCTCTACTCCTTTCTTCCTTCCTTGGCCGCCTCCTCTTTGTGCTCTGGTAATGCTGTCCATCTCTGCATTCTCAGCTCATGCTTATACTGTCTGTTTGGTGAAGATGAAGCCTTTTCTCTGCCTGCCCCTTCTTTGAATAATTTGCATTCATCCTATAAGGTCCAGCTCAGGTGGAACCTCCTCCTGGGAGCATCCTTGATTCCTCAGACAGCTTCTGCTCAGACTTCTCCAACGCCTGTACATGAGGAGCACTGTGGTCTAATGAAAAGAAGAGCTCAGGGGAAGATTGGCTTGGGTGTGAGTAGCAGCACTGAGGCCTTGGTCAAGGGACTTTGATTTTGAGTCTCACTTTTGTCATCTGTTGATTAGGGTTACTAATATTTAAGCAATACTGGAAGGATTATCTTACATGATATGCATTACTGTCATGCATACAGTAGGTGCTCAGTAAAGAGCAGCCTTTATTATTACACCTATTACAATACTTTATATAACTCAGGTATGGAGGGAGGCTCATTGTTAAGACATGAAGAACTGTTTGTCAATTTAGTCTTCCTGCCTTTGACCTTGGGCTCTTCTAGGTAGGTATTGCTGGTCAGTCATTTTACCTCACGGATGCCTCTCCAGCCTGGATTTTGCAAGAAGGATCAGTTTCCATGTATTCCTAGTGGTTTTACAATCCTCTTTTGACCAAACACTGTGCAATAATTTGAGGATATAACAGTGTTTTTTTGAGGGGTTGTGTGTAGAAGTGAAAAGAACAGGACAGAGTGAACTACATGGAGATTGTGTCTGTGTCTAATTTGCTTTTTCCCTTGGACTTGCCTGAGAAGGGCGTTACAATTGGAGGCCTTTGAAATGTTCCCTGTGGCCAGTCCCTGTCTTCTGACCTATTTTCTCCTCCGTTGCCCCATTCCTGCTCACAGGAAGTACTGCCCTTCTCCACAGGAAGTGTGGAGTCCCCCACTCCTGTACTCAAGAAGCTTGAATGTCTTTCTTTAGCTGGATACTGGTGGGGTCTACCCAGTTTCTCATTGCTGCCTCTGGCTAGAGTAGGGTGGGCTCTAATTCTTGAAATATGTCCGTGAATGGGTGATTTCCCCACCAGGTTAAACTGAAACCAAACCCTCCTCACAAAGGTGGGCAACAGGATGAAAGCTTATCTGAGGAAAGCCTGCTCTTTCTCCTGGTGGACTGATTGGGTTTAGCCTGTTGCAAAGCAGTCAAACCACCCATTAGTGTTAAACAGTTTTCCACCATGGTGGCTACAAATGCCCTCAAACCTCAACCATGTTTAATTATTTTTTTTCCCATAGTTTCAAAATCCTCTCACCATGGAATGGGGAACAGGAGTTTCCCTGAATTTTAGTACACAATTATTTGCAGCACAGCTTACGAGTGAGCAGCACAGCTTTCAAGGGCCATGTGTGGGTCTTACAGTAACTAGCATTGTGAGAAGTCATTTAAGAAATCACTGAAGGAATCAGGAATGTTTAACTTGGAGGAAAGTCTCAGGACCCAAGAGAAAGCTGTTTTCAAACCTTGGAGGCAGGGTCCTGGGGAGAAGGCATCCCTCAAGAGCAGCATCCAGTGAGGAGGAGCAGCACTGAGGGCACAGGATCTTTCCATGCCCCTGAAATTACAGTCACCTTGGCTCATAGATCCCATTTTCTACACTTACAAGCTCTGGACTTGATAAGTAGGCTGTCATTCCTGCTGACATTCTCACTTTCAGATAATGGAATCTACTTTAGCTAATTTAAGCAAAAAGGGATTTATTGAAGAATGTTACACAACTTAGAAAAATCTCTGGAGGGGGGCAGCTAACCAGGATGGATACTGCACAACTGGGAATAAATTAGGAGCCACACCTAGCCCTCACACGGAGCTGTTTTAGCAAAAACACCACAGCTGCTACCACCCTCCACATGGCAGGGATCATATTTGAGGCTGGATCCAGGCTAATGTAGCCAGACATCTCTACAACCACACTTGCCTAAATCCCATCCTCCTGTACTCAGCATTCAGGTCTTATGTGGATCTGGTTGCTGATTTGCCTGTGACTGTGCTGCAAGGCAGTCTGGGAAATACAGTGTTTTAGGCAAAGTTCTCTCCCTCTCCCTCTCTCTATATATATGGGAGAGAGAGGGAGAAGGAGAGAGAGGGAGAAGGAGAGAGAGGGAGGGAGGGAGGGGGAGAGAGAGAGAGAGAGAGAGAGAGAGAGAGAGAGAGAGAGAGAGAGATTATGAGGAATTAGCTGACATGGTTAAGGAGGCTGAAAAGTCCCACAGCCTGCTTTCTGAGAGAGACCCAGGAGAGAGCTGGTAACATTGATGTAGTTCTAGTACAACCAAAGACTTAAAGACTTAAGAACCAAGAGCATAGATGATATAGTCCCAGTCCAAAGGCAAGAGAAGATTGAGGTGTCTGCTTGAACCTTCAGGCAGAGAGAGAATCCCTCTTTCTCCACCTTTTCATTTGATTCAGGCCCTCCATAGATGAGATTAGGCCCGATCTGCCCCGTGGATGACCATCCACTGCACTCTGTGCATTGATTCACATCGAGTCTTGCCCAGAAACACCCTCCGAGACATAGCCAGATGTCTGGGCATCCCGTGGTTCAATCAAGTTGACACATGAAGTTAAACATCACAGAAGATGAGACTCATAATGACCGAACCAACAAAATGTAGAGAGGACATTCAGAACTTAACATTTTGGTCCCTGGTTTATGGAGGTTGTATCTGTGAATTTTAGGGATCATTAGGGTAAAAAAACCCAGGCATTACCCTTGATATATGATCCTTTTCCTGTGCTTTTTCCTCATGATGCATCTCCTGCCCTGTGCCTGTGACTTGGCTTGTGGCAGGATGGATTCCCTTGATCCAATGCTGACACGCCTTGGCCCATTGCGTGGAGCCCCATGTAGCTGGCTTAGGCGGGTGATGTTTTGCAAGCTAAATTTTTTGGTTGAACTTTATATGTATAACATATCATGGCAATTTTTCAGAAAAATGTTGATGTTCTTTTATTTTAAATGTGTTATTGAGTACCCACAAAAGGCAAGTTTATTGTACAATTTCATAGCTCTAATTAATGTGACTTGTTCTTCTGTGATAAAATTCATTCCCCCCAAACCCCTTAAAGTTATCCTCTATGCCCCTCTTGATGCTGAAGAAGTATTTTTAAAGATAAATTAAAATGTGATTTTTGGGGCTCATTATGAAATGCTATATAAGTTATAATCCAGAGTTTACTTGAGGTGGAGCTCAAATCTTATCTTCATAATTGGCCATGAGGAATTCCTGCATTTCTCTGCCTGGGGAGCTATTTGCTTTCAGGTTAAAAAGGAACAAATATCTCATCTATCTCACGTGGTTGATTGAGACAGCACAGGCATTTCATTTTCCTATTGTGATCTCTGAATATGTCTGATGAGACTTATTGAAGTGACGAGAAGAAGTGGCAAATTTCAGAATCATTTTGGACTTGGCGAGGGAGGCCAAAATCGACACCTCATTTAATCGTGATCAGGGACACGGACTGATCCCTGCCTGGCTCACTGTTTACAACATAATGCAAGCCAGTTCCTGTTTACTTCAGGCACAAACTGTCCATGTTTATGTTTCTGGGCTTCTTCAAGACCTTTCCCCTATTTTCTCTCTGTTCCCCTCTCTTCCTTTTTCCTATTTGACAAAAAGACTGGAAACCCCAAATTCCTGCAAATAGTAGAAAAGTGTGCACATTCCTCATAACGAACAAAAGAAGCCCCCAGCTAGAAATTTACATCTTCTGCTTCAAGTTATCTTTGTGCTGGGGGCCTGGCTGGGTGCTAGGCTTTGAAAGTTTACCCAAAGCATGAAAGTAATGAAAGGACCATGCAGTCTCCCCCTCCTCACCCCGCTCCCGTATCTCCCTTTGGGTGATGTCAGATTGCTTGGGCTGGTAGGGAAGAGTTAATGAGCTGTTATAAAGTTTTTTTGTTTTTGATTGGGCCACCCACTTCCTATAGGCCTGGCTGGGTGTTGGAGAATTGGTCATTTGGGAATGGTTAGAACCAGGTCAAGGGCGCTGAGAAAGGAGAGGTGACTGGGAGTCATCACCGCGTTTGTAGGCCTTGGCCAGCATGCTGTGTTAGCCTTACTAACACCAAAGCAGAGTTCCGAGGTCAGGCCAGTTGAGGATGAGGTACACTTCAGCCTGTTTTACCAGAACTTTCTGCCATCATTCCAGGGAAATCGTCATTGGCAGTCTGTTTCTCTAGGATTATTTTGCTCTCTAACAAGTGCACCAAGGGCTCATTGATCAGTGCTGGAAGACCTAGGTGAGTCCACTTGAAGTTCTTAGTTTGAGAGTCCATTGGAGTGTCCACCTTTCCCTGTGGGTGTGGCACCTCAAGATTGTACCATGTGAGGCGTCCAGGTCTTTGGCTTGTTACCAGCGATGTGATGTTGGACAAATGTGCCTTCTCTGTTAAATGACATACTTAGACTAGTAACTGACCATGTAGCCTGGGCTCTAAGATGCTCAGAGATCTATTAGATACTTTTGGTATTTAAGAATGACTCCTGGCATGTATAATGTATCTGTGTTATGGTCATACAGGGTAAGTAGAGCAAAAAGATTCTTCGGAGCTGGGAATGTTGCTTGGTGGTAGAGTGGGCAGCATGTATAAAATCCTGGTTTTAATCCCTGCATGCAACAAATAAAAACAAAGCACAAAATAATGCTATTATTCACACTGCTCAGAGGCTGTGATTGGCTGTAAAGCCTTTTTATCTGGAACACACCCTGGGTCATCCAATGTTATCTGTTAGATTTTCATGTTTCTGAATTAAAATAATTTTACAAGTTCTACTGCTATTATTGATAAGGATATCCTTGTGATTAATTTCTGGTGTTCTGTAAATTTCTAGGAAGGAGAGAGGAAGAAGAAGTTATAGGAAAAATCCTTAAATCATTTGTCTGAATTACACTCTGCAAACTAGCTAAAGAGAGCTATATCAGCAAGGCCAACAATTCATAAATCTTTCCTGGGGTCAGATTATCTTCTGAGATAACCTAATATTCAATAAGTGTGCTGAAGTAAATGGCACAAATGCAGTTTGGATTGCTGGTCAAAAATAATTGATTTTTCTGAATCATTTGAAAGTTTTGATACTTGAAGTTGGTGAGTTTCTTTTTTTCTTTCTTTTTTTGTATTTTGGTACCGGAGATCGAACTTGGGTCCTTGCACTTGTGCAGCAGGCGGCGAAACCACTGAGCTAACCCCCCAGCCCATTGGTAAGTTTCTTAACAAATCTGTTTAGACATCTGAACAAGAAAACAGAAGAGGAACAAACGAGGATAAAAAGGAAGGAAGGAAGGAAGGAGGGAAAGAAGAAGGAGAACAAAAGAGGAAAGGAGGGAAATAACAGAACTGTGGTTTTGGACACTGCTACCCAAAAGTAGTGATATCTCAGACATAGTTACAGAACTCAGACAGAACACAGACATAGAAGTATTAGAGACAGTGGCAAATTTACTTTTTCTTCTTTAAAAAAATCAAATATATTCAACATAGCAAGGGATATGCACATGATGTTTTTGTGATATATTTAAACATGTTATGGAGCAGCTTTTAAAAAGATATGTAATAACAGCTAACTTATGTATAACACTATGTATCAGGTATGGGCTAAGCATTTTATATGTTATTACATTTAATCCCCACAGTCTGCTAATATGGCACAGTCTATTAATATTCTTAAAGACAAGGAAACCAAGGCTCAGGGTGGGTTACTGAGTCGCTGATAGTTAGGAATCCAAAGAGTTGTGAACTTGAATCTGGCTGTTAGAGCCTGTGCTCCTAACCTGCCCTCAGCATCGTTTATTGAACATGAATTGGCCCTTCCTCACCAAAGCTTTTCTCAGATCTTTCTATAATCTGCTACTGGATTCCATAGCTTCATCTGATTTTCTTCTTTTGGAAGGGTGGGAAGAACTAAGGTTGGGGTGGTTTTTCCTTCCCTCCCTCCCTCCCTTTCTTCCTCCCTCCCTCCTTCCTTCCCTCCCTCCCTCTCTTTCTTCCTCCCTTCCTTCCTTCTTCCTTTCTTGCTTCCCCCCTTCTTCTTTAATGCTGTACTGAGTATTGAACACAGGGTCACTAAACTATCCCTAGCTTTAAAAAAAAATCATATTTATTTTTGAGACAGCGTTTTGTTAAGCTGGCCAAGCTGGGCTCAAACTTGTAGTCCTCTTGCTTTAGTCTCCCAGAGTGCTGGAATTACAGCTGTGTGCCACCGTGTCCAGCTCAAGGACTGGGTTCGAAAGAACATTTGCATAGATTCTGAGGTAGAAAAGTGACTGGCAATGATAATAAAAAGTGCTATCAAGGAGAACTGAAGGCCGTGCACTTTTATAGAGCTAGAAAGATAATGCACAGTGTTAAATGACAGAGTCTCCTGTGGAGGTCTTCATCTCAGCTCTAACGGAGGACTCAGGTCACTTTTTGAGCAGTCTGCTACTGGAGTAACAACAATCATAGTTTCTGTTTGAGAAGCACCTCTTCCCCGCCCCCCCTTCTCCTTACCCATACCACAGAAAAGAGAACACTGGGTAGAATGTCTCTGGTGATAAGAAGCAAGCATTCTGCGTCATCTTTTCATTTTGAAATCTAGATTCCATGACTTTCAAAAAGAGAAGAAAAACATTCTGAATTCCTTTTCAGTTTGAGAATTGGTGGATATATTTTGGCCCTTGTGCTTCATTAGTTAAATGGCTTTAGCATTTCTCAGCAACCAAAGCATTTTATAGACATCTCAGTAAGTTTTCTGGAAAGTATTTTGGAAGTTTTCTGGCGAGTGCTTCCTCATATGTGTGACACAGAACAAAGCTTCGAACCAAATTTAAGTAAGAACAGTATAAAACTGAGATTCAAACTAGCGTCATGCCATGTGGTTTGTGTATAAAAACAAAGATGATACTTTTAAAGCCTTCTTCCTTTTTTCCTGAAGCAGGTGGTCGAGAAGCATCTGTTTTAAATTTTTTTGAAATTAGAAAATTAAAACAACCCAATCAAATAGATGTGGAAGTACAAACCACAGAAAAGGGGAGGAGCAGTTAAAAATCCTTAAAATCCCAAATCCTTTTTGTATTTTCAAGTTGTTACGACACTGGTGTCGGTTATGGCATTGGTTACGATGTGACAGTAAGCACCAGTGGGTTTTGATTGGGTTTCTCACTCATATCTATTAGAGGTTGAATGGTGACTCTACTCTTGTCACTGTTTCCTCGGCTCATGACCTGGAGCTTTTCTGGTAGCAGAGCAGGGCGCGAGGATGCTCTCAGTGGCTACATACTAGAAATGAGCTGCTTGGACGGGCAATGGCACATTTTACTACCACTTACAAATCAATGGCACGATCGAGTAGCGGTTCCCATCTACAGACCACATTATAGCGTGTGTATTTTATTACACGGCAAAATTGTTAATAACACTCAAAGCTTAGTTGGGGTTGTTGTAAGGAATACACAAAGTTATATTTCCTTTCAAATCAGCATATTGTTCAAACTTGCAGCTCTTTTCTGCTGGATTGCCAAGGGTTCTTTTGTGTGCTTGAGGCTCGGTGCTGACCTTCTGGGGAAATTTGATTCAGTTCTCATCCAATTTGGTTTGTCACCAGAATCTTGGAAAGAATTAAGTTCGCGAAAGAGTGCCCCCCACCTTTGGACGTTTCTTTTCATGTAAGGGAAACCATTTCCAGCTTGACACTCCTGTCAGCTAGTGATTTAACTTGATTAGTGAGTTTGGAAGGACAGATAGGGGACCAGAACTGGGTCTTTCTGTCTCTTTTCTTTGAGAGGCCCAGGAAATGTAGTCTGCTCTTCCCTGGCTCTGCTGTGATGGACAGGCGCCTCCATCCGGATAGGTGATGGGAGGGTTTCCCAGGCTGTTGAGTTTTTGGTACTAAGACAAGAGACTCTTTCATCAACTGCCTGGTCAAACCTGGGAAATTCTGGGATCTGGGGCTAAGAAGCCCATTTGCTCTCAGTAGAAGCCACATTCTCGACTGTCATATTTATCAGTACTAAAAGTGATAATTGAGTCTTCCATGAAAGAGAGCTTTTCATCTCATTTCTCAGTTGGCTCAGAAGCCAGGCCAGTAAGAGTGATGCTATTTCTGGGGCTTCTTAAACCTGATCAGTGGGATTAGCACCGTCCCCATCTGCCCCTTTCCCCTATAGGTCTCACTATGGACTGACTTGGCAGCTTCCCCAAATAATAAAACCAGATCTGAAATTACACTTCTCCAAGATAAACATCCCCATGGGACTAATAAGCTTGATCTAGTTGAGGTCTAAGATCAGAGTTTATTTATCTATTTGGCTTCTGTCGTGTAATTTCTGCAAAGCCCAATACTGTTTAGATAAGCAGACCCGTGATGATTAAGAGGGAAGGCAGATCAAAGTAGAGCCAGAAGCGCCGACTGGGAGGAAGTAAGTCAGGCAGAATGAAGAGGAAGACAGGGCTAGGACAGCTACATCACGCGGAGGAGGGCCCAGGTGGGATGAGACCATGACACTGATTCCTCAGTGAGGGAGTCAGCCTTGACATACAGTCTGGATTCACTGAAAACCGGGAGAACCGAGAGAATCAGCCATCCATCAAGAATTCCCTCCTACTGTTTGGACAGAAACATCTGTCATACGGTTTTCTTTTCCTTCTCTTATGCCCCACATATTTTGGTTAAAACAAAGATGAAAAGAAAAACTCCTTCCAACATTGAAGTAGCTTCCTAACAGTTCAATCCTTTGCTCTGCATATTTACACACTTGTCATTTTTACCAGCGTAGATTCTTGAAAATCTTCAGGAACTGTTGTGGCTAGGGACCCTCATGATGTTTAACAACTGGCTGTGGCCGGAGAGAACAGACTCCGCTGGTAGCCCTCGGGTGTCCCGCAGCAGTGTGTTCAGCTGAAAACAGGCCCTGCCTGGATGGGAATATATGAGTTCTCTTGTGAATACCTCTCTGCAGGCACCTAGAATTGCTCAAATCTTTGTTGTAGAGCCTCTTAATCTATCCTGTTCTCTGCAACACTAATTCTCCATATCCTTTTAATTTTTCCTTTTACTATAGGAGTTTTAAATCAGCCGTGTGCTAAGAACCATGCTATCGGGGGCGTACAGGCAGAACCTCTGGGCAGGGCCTGGGCCTCTGCCCCTGAACAGGATGCTCCGAGGCTGATGCAGCTTGGCACCAGGCCCTCTGTGGTCTTCTCCGTCACTAAGGGCTTCTTTCCACGACTGCATTGTCTCCTGCTGTCCCCGTCCTCCCTGCTATAACTCGCTTCCTGCACGGTTGACCCTTATTCTTGTTTGACATTTCAACACCATCAGGCTTAACCTGGGCCATCATCCCTCTAACCTCCTAGAGACAGTCAGGCTTGTGGTGACTGAATGCAGGCTTTTTCCCAGAGACAGACTCATGGGCACAGTTTTTGTCTCACTTTCATGTCTTCACAGGGATCTTTTTCTGTTTTAAGGCTTTACAGATAAAAACAACAAAGAGGAGGAGGAGGAGGAGGAGGAGAAGGAAAGTCAACTTTTCCTCCTCCCCCCTCCCCAGTCCCTTCCCCTTCTCCATTGTGAAGGTGGGAATGAGGCACAAACTCTTTGTCAGGAACAGAAAGCAGGTCTTAGTTCTTTTCCAGAAGGCCAAGGTCACTGTTGAAGAGATTATGCACACAATGCTGCTTCCTCAGGCAAAGACCTCAAGAGAGCTGGTGGTTTCTCTTACCTCTGGTCAATGTCTGCTGCTAACTTGGCTTTTAGGATCTTCTAACAATTGTGGGGTTGGAGTGGCACTGGCTACATGAATGCATATGAGGGAAATGCCCACAGATGTATCTCAGACAGCCTCTCTGCAGGCAGACAAAGCTAGATGTGGGCGGCCACCATCTCCTTTCTATGTCACTAGCTTGGTACCAGTACTCTGAGGGTCTTGGGGAATGGGGAGGATTGGCTCTTGACCTTTGCTGTAGCTGAAGAACAACATCAACATAAATGAAATGAAAGAAAAATTGTATAAGGTTCTGGAAGACTGTATGATCCAAACTGTAGGTGCCAGAGGACAGAGACATCATTGGGCCCAAGAGCAACTCACCACAGCTTCAAGAAGATGGATATGAACTTCTCTTGAAGGACTGGAGAGGACAGAGCAGCAAAGGGAGCACACTGCCTTCTAAGGGGCTTCTTGTGACCAAGGGGCTGAGAGTCATTGTAGTCTGTTGGGAATCAGCCTGTGCTCAGCCTGGGGCTTCTGAGGAATAGGCTGAAGGGCCTCGACAGGCAGGCAGCAAGCAAGAGAGAAAACAAAACAGGAAACAGAAAAGTCCAATGTTTCTGAGTGGGGGAGGTGACATGTTTAAAGAAGGCATCTATGGTTTAGTGGAAATTACTTTACAACCCAGGATTTCAGGGCAGTTAACAGTTTAGTAACTCTCTTTTTTTTTTTGGTACCGGAGATTGAACTCGGGTACTTGCTCTTGCGCAGCAGGCGGCGAAACCACTGAGCTAAATCTCCAGCCCTTTAGTAACTATCTTGCTGAGCTTGAAGAACTGCAAAATGGCTCAGAGCTGCTGCCGATTATTTTTTCTGATTTATTGCATCGACCACGACAGTGACATTGATGATGACGACGATGATGATGATGATTTTTTATTGCCTCTTTTGTGTAGGCTTTGACCAATCTGAAAGGATGTGGCCTTGTCGTGGGGCAGTTCCCAAGGCTTTGTTCTCAGTTGCTGGACCATGGAAAAGTGGGGACGGCTTGGGGGTGAGGGGACTCAGAAGTGGCTCTTTATTAGACCTTTCCTTTCTTTCCTTTTCCAAAAATGACTATTAGGGAATTATTTAAATAGTTCTCCAGTTATGCAATGATGGCAGAGAAGACTGGATGGGTCATTCTCATTCCTAGTTAGCTCTTGGTGATATTTTACAGCTGACAGTAGACAGGAGAGAGGCTAAGTGACAATTTCTAAAATCATAATAAGGGAAAAAAGAAAGAGCCTGTGATTCCATATTAGATTTACCCTTTGGTTGCTAACTCCTATTTTTATCTTGGTAACAGATTTACTGAATTTCATATCTTTTTCAGGTTGATTGAGAATGGAGGAGGGGAATTGAGATAGGAAAAACCCCCGAGTATTTCAGAGCCATAATGTAACTAAATGTTCTCAGTCCACAACTAATTGCAAAGCAGGTGACTTCAGGCCAATCCCCTCGGAGGTATTTGTATCAGTGGAAGGTTCAGCATCTTGTGGTTATAAATGAGTGGAAAAGGAAGGGTAGAGTTCAGACTCTTGAGTTCTTGCTCTCACTCCACTTCGAGGGGGCAGTGGCCCCAGGGGCAAATCTGTTCTTCTGGAACTTATTTCCTTGGTGATAATTATTCCTCAAGTGGGGATAAGTATTCCTACATGCTCCAGGCATCTGTGGATTTGATGAGATGTTGCCCATGTGCATCCTCCCAGGTCTTACAAGTTCAGGCAAAAACAAGCATTCTTTGTGTAGCTTGCTGGGAAACTTCCTCAGTTTTCCAGCTAACCAGAGCCCCAACCCTGAGTGCTGAGTCAGTGGGTCAGAGTGCTCTCTGAAGTGGGTCTTTCCTTCCATGGGAGCACAGTGGAAGTACGTGCCTGTGACTTCTTCCTTTGGGGTCAGTGGGCCTTCGTGGAGGTGGGAGCTGCTGGGACATCTCCCAGGGCTCTGAGCTCCAAAGCCTGTGGGAGGTTCCTGAACATTTGTTATCAGCACAATCTGGTGATCTAATGTTCTCCGAAGACCTGCGACAACAGACTCTTGACCATGAGAGACTTGGGACATCTGATCACTGACTGGGAGCCTACATTTCTCCAGCTAGATGGTCCTCAGTGCCCCAGACCATCTAGGAGGAGGGCTGGCCTCCCACTAAGATTGATGGAACAGCCAGTGTTCTCCCGTGAGAGGGTTATATAGGACCTCAGTCAGCATTGCTCCGACTTCTGTTTTCTTTACTTTCATAATTGTTTCCTGGCAGCTCTTTCTCTGACATGGGAAACGCTGGCCTCTATTTAAGGACCTTGTGGGTAAACTTAAATCAGGGTCTTAATACTCTGGGCAGGAGAAAATCAAGTTGAAAACACCCAACCCAGAGTCTATGTGCTGTGACTGGGGATGGCTTGAGTCTTTCTCTCAAAGACTCAGGTGCTGGAAGCTTGATCTTCAAGACAACAGGACTCAGAGGTGGTGGACTTTTATGAGTGGGGCTCAGTGGGAGATAACTGGATCAAAACCACCCCCAAGAAGGGTTTACTGCTCGGGGGAGTGGGTCAGGTCTAGCATGGGTGGATTTGTTCTTGAGAGAGCAGGTTGTTATAAAAGAACAACCTTGGCCCCTCCCCACTCTTCACTTCCTCTTTTGCTAAGTGACATCTTTCTCACTTGTACCCTGGCCATGTGATGCCACCTGACTCCAGACCCTCACTAGAAGCCAGTGCTGGTGCCATACTCTTAGACCTTCAGAACTGTGAGTTAAGTAAACTTTGTTTCTTTATTAAGTACTTAGCTTAGGTGTTTTGTTATGGCAACACAAAATGGACTAAGACACTAGGTGAGTGCTAAGCAAATGATAGAGAAGTGTAGATTTGGAACTAGAACATGCATGTCCCAAATCTAGCTGCAGGACTCAGAACCTGTGAGCATGGGTTGAAAGTACAAGCCACTCAAAATTTTCTGAGCTGCTGTTTCCTCATCTTACAATGAGAATAATAACTTTTATCTCCCAATGTGCTTTGTAAAGATCAAATGAGATCCTGGATGTTTGATAAGGCACTTTCAAATCATCAAGAATAGTGTAATATACTTTCTTATTTCTTACTGATGTAATCTGAGAGATACATTTGGAGAAAGAGGAGCACTGACCCCTCAGATACCACTGTGGTGAAAATACTCCTAGGATATAATTGGGTCAGCTTGGCTGTTCTTCAAATCCCTGGGAATTATGTTCTGCCTGATGGCAGCAGTTGCTTGGGCAACAGAGAAAGAAGGAAGTAGATTAAGCAGCCTGGCTCCAGAAACACCTGGAGGTACTCACATTGTCAGGCAAGGGGTGGGGCTGGAGTGGATCTCTGTGTTTTTCTTTGCAGGTTGGCCCCACAGTGGGCTCGTTTCTGTAGGGACCGGTGTGCTGGAGCAGTGAGGGACACATGGTATGGACACAGAGTGGAGTAAGAGCTGCCCATGTGCTAGTTGACAGGTTGCCAAGGCCAGGTTTAAGGAGGAGGAGCTGGCCAACGTGTCACTATGAACTTCCCATGCCTATCCTAATCTCATTTCCAGGAAAGGTACAATTGCTCTACTCCTAGAAAGTCCCAGAGAAGAGCCACTTCCTGTGTTAATTTAGGGTAATGTCTCAACTGGCATTTTTTCAGAGCTAGATTGGGCCAAAATCTACTCTAGGAGTCCTCTTTCCTTCATGTGTTCAAAGGGATATGAAAGGCACTTGGGGACTGTTAGCACCCGAATCATGGACCAGCTCCATGGCAGACGTTTTGTCCAAGAATGGTTTCCTGCCCTGGGGTGAGGGTTCAGGTCCATTGGTGAGAGTGGGAGTTGCTCTGTTCTTCTCTTTCTATGTGACCTGGGTGATGTGACTTCTCCTTTTGGTTACTGATAGAAGATGATGTCATTTCCATTTAGAAAAAGAAAAATCAAACGATTTCCCAAACCACCACCAGTCCTCCAAAACAGACCAAAAAAACAAACGTGCCTTTTGAAAAGAGGAAATTGCTTTTTATTAGGTGTAAAAACCAACAAAAAAAGCTCCCAAGATCTCCCAAAGCCTGGGAGTTGCCATGAACTGCTGACCCTATTCTGTTAGGTTGGCTCACAGCCTCCCAGGAGCGCCATCCAAGCAAAATGGTGAGCTTGACTTGTGCCATGGAACAGCCTCACTTGAAAAATGTCTCCGGATCCTGCTGAGGGTGCCAAAGTAGCCTTGGGACTTGTCCTTTGCAAGGGACAGCCATTTGCAGACTCATAAAGTGTGCTGTAGGGGACTCTGAAGGGCAGGAGTGCAATCACGTCCTTTGAAAAGTGAGGAAACAGCAGTTTAGGAGAGGAGTTGTTTGCTGAAGTCACATGGGGCCCGTGGGAGGTCTGGGACTAGAACTTTAGCCTTTGGAGCAATATGCTGCAGCTCCTGTCACATGACTAGATCCACCCATTGTACTCCCAGCAGAAATGAAGGAAGAAAGAAAAAGTAAACCTCTGTTGTGTTAAGCCATGAGATTTTGGAGGAGTTTTGTTACTGCAGTATAACTTAACTTATCCTGCTTTACATCCAAGCCAACTCTTCGAAAGCTATCCCAGAAATGCCAACTCTTTGAAGGTAGGATAATATTTCACACAAGGGGTGATGTGCTTGCTTGACTTGAGGGTAGAGTTAGTTTTGAGATGATCTTTGCTGTTTGCAGGCATGGGGGTCTGGGTGCAAGGGTATGATCTCACATCCACTATGTGAGACAGCTATATGACCTTGAGTAATTGACTATACCTTTTGTGCCTTAGCTCTTCATCTACAATGCGGAGTAACAATAACGACCCTGTCATTTACTTGCTAAGAGGGTCAGATGAGCTGACACAGGGGAAGCCCCCATCCTAGAGTGCAATTCACAGTCCACTTTTAATATAGTCTAGCTCATGTCATTTACTGAATATATACACCCTGAAAAAGGCACTGTACTCAGCTTTTTGGATGTTGTAGGAATAAGCTGAATCTTCAAGTTGTTTGTCACATATTACAAGGCAGGAACCCAACAGTTAGTTGCATGGCCATGAAGTCCCAATTTATAGGCATGGAAAATATAGATCCTCAGGGCCCCAGACTTGGAGGAGGTGCATCAGGGAACCCAACCTGATTGCCACATCTTCCTGTGGCAGCTTCCCCCAAGCTCCTAGAGTCTCTAAGATGGGTTTGGAATGTGCCTTACAGAGGAACCAATTCCATTTTAGTACTTACAAATATTTGCTCTTAGAGAAAGATTGGTATTTTAACCTAGGTTATGTGACAGAGTATGAGTAGAGGATTTCAACATACCTAAGGGCTACAGTCAAAATTAATGAGTACTCTTCTTGCAAAGAAAAAAAAAATCTTACAAGGGAAAAATAATAAAACACTACATAAAACTCTGGTTCCTAATAAATGGATCACATACCCTGGCTCTGCTAAATGCCTAGAGAAATATTTATTTATTAAAAAACATCAAGTACTCTCCTACTGTGAGGCTGGGGTTGATTGGAAGGGCGGAGCAGGAAGGCAGGGCCCAGGACTGCCAGTTCAGTGTACCTTGGGTGTCTTTGGAACACCGCCTGCCCTCTCTTCCAGTTTTACCCCTGGCCTCGCATACCCACCAGAATAACTCTCAGGAATCCTTACTTTTGACTTTAGTCCATACTGAAAAGAAAGGAAAAAACAAACCATCATGAGAAATGCCCGGGATTTTAATTACTGCAGTGGAGAGATTATGCCTGGTGTAATCTTTCCTTTGTTTCTGTTAAGTTCAATCACAACCTAAAAAGCAGCTCAAAAATCAAGAATGAGTTTTCCGTTCCTCTTGAATGTAGGCTGATTTTTTTTCTCTAGGAAAAGCCCAGTTGTCAGTAACAAGCCACATGGGACAATTCCACCCCACAATCCCCTGGAATATCCTCTGCCATGTAAGCCAGTTGTCAAGCACATTCACAACTAGGCTATTCCATTGGAGAAAACCAGCCCATCTATGAGATAAACTTGAACACATCTTCCTGCCTCAATTTCTTCCTGGGAGTTTTGTTGTTGTTAACAAGATTAAAAAAAATACTGCCATTTTTTAGAGGTTGCCAGAAGGCAAGTTCGAAATGGGAAAAGTGCCATGATAATTAAAAAATAATACTTTCCACTTTCCCCACCTATTTCATTTCCACAGTATCATTTGGTTTTTCCAGCATCTCTGTGAGCTGTATTGAGCAGACATTTTAATCTTGATTTTCCAGATGAAGCAAAGCATGCAGAGCCTCAAGAACATAAGAAGTCAATTGCCAAATTAGGACCCAAACCCAGTGCAATGTTCCCAAGTGATAATAAGGAACAAACAACTCTTTGAAGAACCTCAAGGGGCTTGCAGTAAAGAGTGGGATGGGTGGGTGGGTGAATTCCAATTCTCATTTATAGAAAGACAGTGCCCGGTGATTCCCCATTGTAATGCAACACTTCATGGTTCTTTCTGCCCTGTAAAGTGGCTGCAATGAGGTATGCATGCAGGGATTGGAGGCAGGATCGAAAGTATAGCATGCACTACAGGAAGTGTCCTTACCATGCATGCAGTAGTCTGAGTTCTCCCTGTCAATCCTTCCCAAGTGCTTGACCTTCAAGGTGTCCAGCATGTAGGGCATGCACAAGGACCCTTCCTTTGCACATTGTGTTACTCTGAGTCAGCCACATGGGATCCCCCATCAGGGTGGGTGAAAGGTGCCTTCAGGAGTACGTATTGTTTAAAAATCAAGAAAGGGAAATGTGTTGACTTGCCAAGGAGACCAAAAAACAACGACCTGTGTTCTCTGGGAGGAAATTCAGAGAAAAATGAGACTCAATACCAGCCTCTTCCCACAGGGGCAGCAGACTGAGGGATTTGATTTCCTCCCCTTCAAAAATGCTAACCTTTATTTTCTTGGCAGAGATCTTCCCTGGATCTCTTTGAGCCTTTGGAAAATATCGAGATAGTAACTCACAAGGTAAGTGCTTGCTTTTTAATAGAGAATTGCTGTCAAGTGAAATGATTTAGTGAAAATAGCTCCAAAGAGTCCATAAGAAGGGTTCTGTCTTTTGTTGTGGCTAACACTCTGGAGTCATTGCGGAGGCAAGATCTGCTCTGGCTGGGATGGGACCAGAGAGAAGCAGGAGGGCAGATGAATTAGTCTTCCTCTTACTACAACAAAATACTGGAGGTGGCTAATTTATAAAGTGAAAAGATTTGCTTAGCTCCTAGATTTGGAGGTTCAAAGACAGGAAGACTGCATCAGCTCAATTCTGGTGAGGGTGGCATATGGTGGCACAGCATGGTAGGAGTGCCTGTAGGAGCAAATGGTCACATCTGAAGCCAGAAGGGGGGTGGAATGATGGCGGGTCCCACAATCCCCTTAAAGGCCACTGCCCCAATAAGCTAAGCACCTCCCACAAGGCCCCACCTCTTCGAAGTCCACAGCACCTCCCAATAGCGCCACCCTGTGGACCAAGCCTTTAATACATGGCCCTTTGGGAGATATATCTGTGTTCAAGCCAAAGCAGCAGAGTCAAAGGTCTTTGGGCAGAAATCGTGACACATGCTTGCATCTGCTCTTTATGGCCTTATCGCTGTGTGAACTTGGATATACCACATCTCCTCTCCAAGCCTCAGCTCACTCAAGTGTAAAATGAAGGAACTGGAGAAATCAAGTTGAATTTCCTGCAAAGAAATCTTTAATTCCATTATGGCCAATTGAAGTTGCTCTGGTTTTCCACAGATACTTCTGCCTCCAACCCCCTAAGGATTCATCTCTTAAACTAAGCTTAGCACCTCTCAGAAAAGCTTCCCCAGGGAGTCTGGGCCACTCTTGCTGGACAGCTTTGAAATGGAGTACATTCTTCTGCACCAGTTGACAGTTGCGTAGGTCCTTACTTGGAATAGGACTGGCTGAGATCTGTAGTTCTTCAGTACCCGTAAGATATTTCGAAGTGTCAGATTCACCCCATCTGCTGATTAACAAAACTGACTTCTCAGTCCACACCCTTGTTCCATGGAATCCCTTGGGGTGGTCTCTGAAATCTGTGTATTTAAATAAGCTCTTCAGGTTGGGACTAAGTGCCAGTTAATTGATCTCTCAGGTTCCCTTCTGGCTCCGACATTAGCAGAGCTCACAAGGTGGAAGTGAGTTGATCTTGGCCCATCTCGCCAGTGTTGCCACTGTGGGACTCTACAGGCTGACTTCTTATAACTCCATCCACATCTGGGCTTGATTCCTCTGCCTCTTTGCTCACCTTTTCCTCCTCCTCTCAAGCATCATTTCCTTCCCTCTCAGATCTTCTAAGTTCATCCATTCTTTGTAGACCAGCTCCATTCCCTCTTCCCGTATGTCATCCTAACTGTTCATCCAGCCCTCATTTGTTGTGGTCTTCCTCCTTAACATCTTGAATTGTCTTGGTGGGTCCAAGGTTGTGTCTTCTTCTTCCCAAGAGTGAACTACTGCCACTATCAGGCTGCCAGGGGCCTGTCTTTCTCTTGCACCTTTCCTGGTGGCCATCAGAAGGAGGAGCATCCTGGGACCCAGCCTCTCAGGGTCTGCTGACTCAGCTCCAGGTTATGGAGAGGCTGCTGGGGGCTGGAGGAAGGTGATGGTGGGAGGTAGAGGTGACACAAGACCTTCAGTGCCTGAAGGGGAGCTCTGGGTGGGCTTGTATTCACTTCCTGGAGCTGCAGCCCATGCCCTTCTCTCATACACTCCTGCAGACTCTTAATCACACTCTTCCTTTTCAAGGAAGACAGATTCTTCCTGTCACTTGGTTTCCCATAAGTTAACAAAAGGTGAGGGTGCCATCCTACCTACTATTATGTACCATTTTAGCACATGGTTAGCTATACTGGTTCTGAGTTTGTCCAGATCTGTGCTGTCAGGTAGGGTAGTTGCTAATAATGGGTGGCAATTTAAATATGTTAGTTAAGATGAGATACAACTTTAAAACCCAGTTTTCCAGTGCATCAATCACATCTCAGGTGCTCAGTAACTTCAGAGGGCTGGCGAAAATATACCATGTCACTGCCACTGCAAAAAGTCATGTTGGCAACACCGATTTACACTACCTGAGTTCAAATGCCAGCCCCTCCACTCACTTGCTGTGTGATCTTGGATTAATTACTTAACATTTTGCTATCTCAGTTTCCTCATTTATAAAATGGAGACACATAATAGCCACCTGGCAAAATGGTTGACATTCAGGTAAGATAATCTACCTAAAGTGAGTGAAGAATACAGAGAAAATTCATTGTTAATTCTAAAAAAAAGCAGCAGTAGCAGCAATAGCTTATGTCTTTGGCCCTATTGAATCCCACTCCCATTACAAAGACTGGTCTGTCACTAGACGCTTGTTAAATCTATAAGCTGAGTCAAAAGGGAGTTAGAAGGTCACTTTGCACCATAAGTGCTGTTGAGTCAGGACTGAGTCTTTCTCTGTGTACGTGCAGTGACTCGAATCTGCTGTTGAACCCAGGGACATTGTGATATGTTCACCTTTTCTGAAAGAACAGAAGTTTCCTTGACTGTGGGCTTTCAGCCAAGGGTGAGCACGCATTGACCTTCTCCGATTCTCTCTCTCTCTTTTTTCCCACACTGAAAGCGTATCCTCTCTTAAGAGGAAGTTTGTTTTCCGTGTCCTGGAAATGTCAGGCTCCCCTGAGGCCTGGAGGGTGGATCTGTCTCAGGCAAATGTCTTTTCCTCTGATGCAGTGGGTGACCCCCCTGCTTTCTTGAATGACATCAGCTGAGCCGCAATCAAAGTACTCATGCCTGACTCATGGAGGACTGTGGAGAATTGAGTTCCAGGGGAGGGGTTGGGGTCAGGTGGAGGAAGTGGCCCTTAGCATGTGAATGACTTCTTGGCTTTTGACTCAGACTGTTTCAATTGTTGTCAGGCTCTCTGAGCATCTGCTCATTGCCTTGAAGCTTCTTGAATTAATTCTTTGCCAGTTTACCTTGAACATGAACATTATCAGCCACCCTGGGCTGCACAGGTCTCTGCAGAAGGACCCAGGAGGGCCAGGTTGTATTAAAAGGGAGCTGGAAGGGGCGCGGGAGACTCTGCCTAATGTGCCCAGATGCTCTTCTCCAAAGTGTAAATTTCCTCAGTATAGGGGAGCTGATGGATTCTGGTATTTGACTTATGAGAAGCGGGAAGGTCAGGGTTTGAGGTTTTAGGAGTCCATGTTGCATGAGGAGCTAACCTTGAGTTGCTTTCAGAAGCAGGGAGATGTCAGCTGTTTCCCAGTTTCGCAGCCTTCTAGTCTCCCTTGTAATTATAACTTATTGTTCCCCTGACTTCCTTTTCCATTGGACAGTGTCTCAAGGGTGGACATGTCTCAGGGCAGGGCTTCCAGAAGCTGTCCCGTATAGTGCTCAACCACGTGTGCTGGGATTTTCCCAGAGCTCCTTAATGTCTGATGGATGAGTCGTCAAAGAGCCAAACCCAGCCTAGCAAATGTCAAACTCGTTTTCCATCAGGGCTCACTCCCCGCTGAAACACGAGCAGCTTGTCACTTCATCCATCATCCGGAACTCAACACTCCAGAATACTTCCCTCCTCATGTCTAGTGCATAGCAGGATAGACCTTTGTAATCTGGTTTACTTTCTATCTATTGACGTTTTGGGGTAACTTTTATGTTCATATAATTTCAAGTTTCCAGCAAATTTGGAACAATAGTGCAGGGAATTTTTATATACCTTTCTTTACTAGATTCATCAACTATTAATAATTTCTTCCATTTTCCCTTTTTTTGGGGCCCAGTTTAAAAAATTGTGGTAAAACACTATGATTAAGTGTAGGGTTTGGTTGTATTAAATGCATTCTTAAGGTTGCACAACTAATGCCACCATCCATCCCCATAAATCTTCATTTTGCAAAACTGAAACTCTATATCCCCTAAACAGTAACACTCATTTCCTCCTCCTCTCAGCCCTGGAAACCACCATTCTACTTTCTGTCTCGAGGGTTTTGACTCCTCTAATCCCCACTTGTGGTTTTGTTTGACTCTTTTTCTTTCTCTCTCCATATATCTCAAAAATACAAATATGTAAATATTATATATATTAAAGACATTGTGCACTTTTACTCCTAAATACTTCAGTGTATATTTTCTAAGGATAGAAATAAGGATATTCTCTTACGTAATTACTGTGCTATTGCTAGGGACTGATTTTTAAACAGAGGCAATAACATTCAGACAAGATGACGCTTCTATTTAAAAAAAAACTAACATATGCTCTTTTTACCTTGAAGATTGTTTTACGCAAAATAAAAACAAACAAAAACCTTAGACATATATTAAGAGCATGGTGTATCCAACATTATTATGTTTTGTATTGTGCCTAATATAAGGAAAGTGTAAGAAACACTTCTTCTCCTAGCTGGGGAAGTAAGATGTAGGCATATGAAAAGGTAAAAATTCATGAGAGATTTAAAAACAGCATATTAGTTGGCTAATATCAGTTCTTTGGGAACAATAAATTTTAAAAACCTTGAAACAACCATCGGAAATAATATAAGCTCAGCATTAAAATAATTGCTCAAACTTTACTTATGGGCTGTATAAACTTGCCAGCTGATAAATTCTTGCAAGATTTTGAGATAATTGGCAACAAAACTTTGATTGGAATGAATTTATTACTTTGATCAAGTCAGGGTATGGAGCAAAATATTGTATTTTTTATTTTACAAGACAAAGCCTTTAGTTTCAAGAGCATAGGATGCACTAAAACTCATTCATAGTCTTTAAATGTCAAAAGGATTAATGGAAAGCTAGGCCATGTCCCATTTATTTTTGTAACCCCATCCTTTCAAGCAGAGTGCTAGGTGGGCATGTGACGGGTGCTGGGTATGGAATGTGTGGTGGGGCTAGATATCTGGAGTATGAATACACATCGTGGCTGGGGGAAGCTTTCTCATCCTTCATTTCACCATCATCTTCACCCCCAGGAGAAAAAGTGTGCCAGAATTCCACTTGCCCCCACTCTTTTTATGCATCTTTTTTACTTGATAAGGATATGAAAAAGACAAGTGTCTGGAACATACTCACTCTGACCATGACCTCGGTGATGAGTGGCCCCGCTCTCCTGAAGACCTGAGCTGGACTTCCTTTTTAGGCTGTATAAATTCCTTGATAGGATCTGAAATGGATGAGGATCTAGAATAGGGAGTGGTCATGGTGTAGGTTACTGACTGCACAAGATAACTCACTGAAGTACACTGAAAGCCACAAGATGGTGACTCGAAAGGTGACCCTGAAATAACAGTTAGGATGTAGCTGCAGTGTCAAAGGAATGGGGAGCTAAGGAAGAGAAGTGGAAGAATCATGGTGAATAAATATGGAAGCTGGCATGTCATACAGCTTATATACTCACAGTGGGTCTGCGGGGCTGGGCTTGAGCCATTTTGGGTATAGGATGGAATGGGCAGCATATAGAATTCCATACATGTCGCTTGAAATGAACAAAAGGTAACCTTCCAATATTTTAGTGTTTACATCATGAAAAACCACTAAAGAACCATGAGTTGAAAATGTTGTAATCGTCTGAAAGGATTAATAAGATACATCCCATTCCCATCCTCAATGTGTGTATAGTTTAGTGTAGACTGGGTTAGACAGCTGTTTTCATCAGGAGTATAAAGGTCACAGACCTGAAATGTGAGGATGGCATTCCACATTTTGGGTGTTGACAACAGAGCCCCCCCTCAGGTTTTTTCCTCATTGTTACTTATGGTTGCTCTTCCTACCCCCAAATGAGCCCTGACCCTTTGTTTTCTTGAACTCTTCTCTTTATCTTGTCCTCTACCTATTCTCAGCCACACTTCCCACGTCAGCGTCACAACATCAGCATCTCCAATCATTACAGCATGTCCACAGTCTCAGTCTCATGTGTCCCCTCTCTGATCAACACTCTGATCTTCTATTTCACTCCATCCAATAGCCCAACCATCTTTTTATCCTATCAAAACCAATCTGTTGGTTTGACCGTATTTCCCCTGAGTTGCTCTTGTTATCTTGATTCCCTGTTTGACTACTTTAAATTATATGTTCATTTGTTGTAACCCCTGCACATATCTTTGATTCTCTTTCCATTCTCTTGGTTCATCATATTCACTTTGTCAAACCACAACATTGGGTAATCCAACTCTTTGTTTGCTTAGCACCTGTATCTGTGTTTGAAAAAATGTAGTTGGAGGAAAACACATAATTACACTAGCTAGTCTTGGAATTCATGATCTTGAATCAAAAGTGGACTTTTCATGTTGAGAAGCAATTTTACTCTTCATTCCTGGTCAATACATACTGTCATTCTCCTAGAATTGCTTTATAATCTGTCATGGTCTCATTATACATATTCTTTCCTTCACAAGAGACTTTTAAATGGAATTTTTATCAAAGTAAAATAAGTACAAAAGTTTAAAGTACAAACAAGTTTAAAATGTCAACAAAAGATATTAGATATGTGATGAGAGAATAGTGGTACTTTGATAAATTTCTCTTTATTTTCAAATCCTACATTCTTGAACTAATACTTTCAACACTCCTATTCATTCCTTTTGTCTCCCTAACATAGTATTATGCTATTTTTACTTTATTAATGATACATTGCTTTTATATATACATGGATGCATGCACACATGTAACTACTCCCGTTCTCCCATTTTTCTAATATGGTTTTCTCTAAGTTTTGGGAAAGTCATTCCTTGCTGTTGATGTTATTATTACTATGTAACTAATACAAATGAGCTACAGAGTATGCTAAGCCATTTTTTCTTCCTTAAAAATAGCTTTTTATTTTTTCTTGGTAATTAATAAATGCTACTTTTTTATTTGCTAAATCTTCTTTGCACCTATCCCTAAATCTTCCAGTTTTTCCTCTGGAACAATGGGAAGGTCTCTGAGTATATTTATACATGTTAGTGTTCTGCCATTTTCATTTTCTTCTTGATGATCACCTATGGTAGCATCTTTCACTTCTTTCAGGCAAGATGATTTCTCTCTTGAACTACATCTAGAGAGATTTCTAGATTTTTATCACTAAATCTTTCCTGGGACTCCATTCTCATTTTGAGGATTCCTTGCCTCTCCCGTATTGAAGCCTTAGCACCTAAATCCTATGTCTACTTCCTTTTCAGTTAAGAGGTGGAGTGGATCATACTGTAGCTTCCTGGAAAAGGTAACTGGAAGACAGTCTTTGGGGCATATTGAATGTCTAACATATCTTTATTTCATCCATGAACTTGGCTGATAGTTTGGCTAGGTATAAAATCCAAGACTGCCATCAACTTTCTCTCACATTTTGGTGGATTTGCTCTATTGTTCTTGAGGTACCAGTATTATTAATAAGAATTTTAATGATATTGGTACAACTTTTATAAATGAACTTTGAAAGAATATCCTCATAACTTTAGGCTCTTTGTCTCTAGCAGTCAGAAAAGTCATGAAGGAATTTTTTATGGGATATATTTTCATGCATTGCACTGCTTATTTATTGGTCCTTTCCAAAAGGAAACTTAAATTTTTCAGTTCTGGAATTTAATATTATTTTTATTATTATTGTTGTTGCTCTGTATTTTCTTTTCCTAGAACTCCTATTAGTTGGGAGCATAAACCATGGATCACTCTTCTAAATTCATTATTTACCTCTTACCTCATACATTTTTTTCTCCTCTTTTTTCTACTTTCTGGCATATTATTTTCCAACACTTTTGCTGAATTCAAAACTTTTGCTATAAATTTTTAGTTTTCAGGATCTCTTTTTTGTTAACAGAAATGCTTTTTATGTATTTATTTTTAGTTTATTTTTCTAAATGATAAAAATTGTATGTATTTAATTTATACATGTTGCTTTGAACTATGCATACATTGTGGAATGATTAATGGAGCTGATTAATATATACACTTCTCATACTTTTTTGGGGAAACACTTAAAACTACTTTCTTAGCCATTTTTAAGAATACACTACACTCTTATTAACTATAGTCACCATATTGTGTCAAGAATTCTATCATATATTTTATGTATTTCTCTTTTTTATAGTTATCATGTTCTTTCATGGACTTCTTTAATTTCTTTTTAGTTTTTAGAGGCATATCAATCATAAAATATTGCTCTTAGTCTTGGACATGGCATGCAAACAGGCAAAAACTAAAATTGACAGTGGACATGGAAATGCTCCATCTCTTGTGATTTTGTGCTTAGGACTGACCAAGAGATGTAACTTAATCCTTTGTTCTTTTGACTGACTCTAAGGAACTATTTCTTTACAACTCTACTTCTAAGTCTCAGAATGGAAAGGACTTGTCTTTCACTGCTGTGAGGATTTATGGATAATATCATGAGGGACATTAGAGAATACTGCTTTGGTGAGTAGGGAGAATGTGAGTGGCAGCCGTGTTTACGTAAATGTCAAATATCCTTTAATTAGTCTGTCAAATCCTTTTCCTCAGATAACATGAGTGCAATAGATTCTTATGTAATGAAGCATCATTGTACAAAAGTACCCAGTGTCAATTTCTTGCTTCTCTTGAGGTTTCATGTGGTTTTAGAGCTATTTACAAATATTTGCAACAGTTGCTTTTAACAGTTGAAAAGTATTTCGCAATTTCTCTTTTTGAGGTACCGGGGATCAAGCTCAGGACCTTGTGCTTGCCAGGCAGGCGCGACACCACTGAGCTACATCCCTGGCCTCGTATTTTGCAATTTTAAACAAAAATACTCTAAGTTTGTGTATGTGTGGGTCTAGACATAATGATGCATTGGTAACTAGATGGACACTGAATTAGGAATAATTTTACTTTTAAAGAATAAGTAGTAAGATATAATTAAATTCAAAATTAAATAAAATCCAACTTTCCCAATTTTGATTTAAGCTTTGGTCTTTTAAATTATAATTTGAGTTTTTGTCTTCTAATTTTAAAATATTTTTTAATGCTTTGGAATAAATAAGATTTTAGAACAGACATTATAGTCTTTTTATTTTTGAAATTGTATCTTTGTTGAAAATATACTATAATTTTATAAACTTTCATACAGTTATATTTTATTTTTAAATCTCATCACTGTCGCTAGAATGCAAAACCTGTGAAAATCTCAATTATTACAATGGCAAATTTGCTTAAAAAAAGCAAGAAACATAAAGTTTGGAGAAAAATAAGTAATAATTATGAATCATGTATGAATTTATGACCAATCTAAAAATCATTTTGTGCCCATCAAGAGAAGAACAGGATAAGGGCAGTAAGAGTTATAATTAGTCTTTATTGATTTTCTGACTTGTAGTTATTTAGAACTCCTGCTTTACATGTAGCTTTTTAATTTTATTTTTGTGAGAGCACGTTCATCAAGATAAGGGAGAGGATATTTTGTTTAACAGTTTGTTAGCTTGATCTATAGCTTCTAAACATTTAAGCACACGGTGCATGGGCCTTCATTTACACACATGGAGAAGACTTATGGTCCTGGTCATCTATTAGGTATAGGTTTAGGCTGTCGAGATTGTTATTCCTTTGCTGTTTTCCCCTTTCCTCTAAATTGGAATAGGGATGAAAGGATAACAGAGGTGTAACAGTGAATTTATGTTCTAACAATCAATTTTGGAGGTAGAGGATTAGATGTGGTCTATATATTCCAGTGCTTCTGGTGAGATGAAAAAGCTTCATATCTTGGAGAAAGATGGCTCTTGAAGACTGAGGCTATGTAGTTGAATCTTTCTCTTTGACAATGTGAAGCAGAATACCTTGCACATTAGAGAGTGCTTTTGGAAAAATGAAACTTTTGCAAGGCCTGGGGGTTAGTGAGCAGGATTTGTGTAGAGATAAAGCTGGGAGCATCTAGTCTGGTAATGTGATGGTGAGTCAGATATGAAGGTATACTATGTGTACATGTTTGTTTATGAGAGAAAGAGGGTGGGAGGGTGGGGACGGAGGGAGGAAGAGGGAGAGATAGGGAGAGAGAGAGAGTGAGAGAGAGAGACTGGAGGGTGTGCTGGTGAAAAATGAAGAATAAAATTGATAAAATAAGGCCCTGATGTAAGACCTTGGAAACAAAATCACTCTTGACAGGTTACATTATGAGTGTATGGAGCAGATGATGGGGGTGTCATTGACTAAAGGTGATTTAATGGGTAATTGTGAATTGTTGTAACCCAATTATTGTAATCAAGCAAAACAAAGAGAATGATTAAGACAGTGCCCATTTGTAAAAAACATGAATTTTAATATCTGCAAAGCTCCAGAATAAGCAGGAAACAAAGCACATTACCTGGTTCACAACCAGGCTCTTTTTCTAAAGATGTTTTTAAGAGCCAATTCTTTGAGTGTCTTTGCTTAACTATAAAGAAAGCAAAGAGAGGCAGGAAGGGTGAGGGCCAGGAAAATTTGAGATGATTTTTCCCTTGTTACATAATGAAACTTTAAAAAAGTAGATAAGAGCATCAGTCAATCAGTGTCTTTGATTTTGGGCCAAGTTGAAATGTCCTCTGTTCTGTTTGCTCTTTTTTAAAGAACTTAGTGTTAGACTCTCATCCATCTCATTCTTCTTTGGGAAGGGCACTTATGCTCATAAGAAAATGTAACACTTGTCAAAGAAGATCTTATGAAACTGAGAAGATGACCAGTTTTTATTAACATGGATACAAAAGAGAACCCAGCAAATTTACCTCCAGTCTTCTCTCCTATCCCTAAAAAAGACGTTGGAGAACGCTTGGTGGTGGTGGGGAGAACTGATCCAAAGTTCTTGTCTTTTATAAAATACAATAAACACATACCCTACAGTGTGGAAGTTACTCTGTAAATGAAAATCATTGGAATAATAGCAAACAGTACTGGTGCTGGCTCTATCATCAATAGGACATAGCACTTTAGAAGCCCATGCTGCCTTTTTATGCCTTTCTTTTCATGGATGAGGACTGAAAGAATTAAAATAGATGATCTCAAAGGCACACTTCTGGAGAGAGAAATGGAGGGCTGAGAGAGGCAGAGGGGGGTTGTTAAGAGAAAGGTCTGGGTGCTTGGTGTGTTCATTGCTATTGGGGTATCATTGCTTTGAAGTCTCACCAGAGCTGACAAATCCATTACACACACACACACACACACACACACACACACACACACACTTCTAATTATAACTACTTTCCAATGGTTAATTAATTTTGGGTGTCAGTGTGAGTAGCTGAGACATGGCTGGAGAGCTGGAAAGGCATTGTTTCTGGGAGTGTCAGTGAAAGTATTTCTAGAGAAGACTGACAGGTGGGTCAGTGAAGCCAGTGGGCAATACCAGCTCTCACTGTAGGCAGCACCATCCAGTAAACTGGGAGAAGGAGGAAGGTGAAAGAAAGGGCCCATGACTCTCCTTTTGAAGGGGGTGCATTTCTCTTGCTGGTGCCCTTGGACATCAGACTCTAGGTTCTTCAGCTTTTGGACTGTGAGACTTGCATCAGTTACCCTCCAGGGCTCTTGTTTCTTTTTCCTCAAACTGGGAGCTGCATAATAGGCCTTTCTGATTCCAAAGCTCCTGGTGTCCTGGACTGAGCTATGCTACCAACTTTTCTGGTTTTCCAGTTTGCAGACAGATAACTGTACTGATATCTTCAAGCCTATTTCATGCCCAGATGGATCATTCTAGTTTTCATCTGTCACCTCCCACTCCAGCAGTGAGAACCTGGCTCTCACTTGCTGAGACCAGTTTATTTACTTGTTCAATTGTAGTACACTTGTATAGCAGTATCAAAATTTTTGATCTATACACCATGGGAAACTACTTTATCAACCAGAGTACAGTACTATGGGCAATATTTTGCCCTTGATTTTACAGACTTCACTGGTTCCTACATTCTTTAGGTTACCTTCTTTCCCTTGACCTTCTTCATTGATTTTTTTTCATATATTTATAATATAGTCAGATTACTTTGTCTCATTCTGCATTCTATCTTGGTGTTCCACAAACTTCTAAATGATTTAAAATTTTTATATAGTTTAGGAGACATTTTTTGTGCCATGAAATTCTGTGGGCCTTGATAAACAGTATATGTATTCTTTGTTATAATATCATATAGAATAATTTTGTCATCCTTAAATTGTTTTCTGTGCTTTAGCTATTCAACCCTCTCTCCTTCCCCCAGAACCTGGAAAACACTCATTTTTCCATCTTTGTATTTTATCTTTCCCAGAATGTTATACAGTTGGAATCATATAGGAGCACTTTTACAGCTTGATAATACTTCTTTTAAAAATTGCTGGTCTATAGTATGTCTATGGTATGGTGGTCTATGGTATGGATGTGCCCATGTATCCATTCAGCTATCCAAGCACATCTTATTTGCTTCTAGTTTGGGATGATTATGAATAAAGATACTAGAAACATTCATTTGCAGTTATTTGTGTGAGCATCAGTTTTCAGGTCACTTAGGTAAATAAGGTGTTTGGGAGTTGATTACCGTATGAAAGGTGAATAGTGGTTTGCTTTTTTTCTGAGAAATTAGCTATCTCTGGCAGGGTCATTCTCTTCCTAACCAACAAAGCTCTCCAAAAGATGTAAAAATATAATATAGAAAAAATTAAAAACTGATAGGTTTAAAAAACTTTAGATGAAGTTCACTTTACCATTTTTTTATGTATAAACTTTCTCTTTTATATATGAATTTGAGTGCTTGAAATTTCTGGGGGACAGCTTGGTAATTTAGCTACTTTTAGAGATTGGCTCAGTTGCAGCTTAACCATTTCACCCAACTATGTGGCAGTAGCTGTGAGGATGGCAACCTGGTTTTGGTGCTGTTTTCTATATCCTGGGTGTTAATAAGGACCTTGAATCTCAAACACTGGGGTAGTATTCCACTTGTGGATTGTGGCTATAATGGGTGAGGCATGGCCATGGGAATGAGATGTTGAATTTCTCATGGGCTGAAAGGGCTTTCAGCAAATTTAAAGGTCTGAGTCTGTTCTTTGAACAATTCAGAAAAAGCTGCATATTGAAGAACTCGAGAAAATCACTACTTATATCCAGAAAAAGTCACAGGCTCAGAAAAGACCTGAAAAAAGCTTGAATTTTCATTTTGAGCTGATCCTGGCAAAGAAACACTCTACAAGACAGAAGAAACAGCAAGCTCTGGTGAAGAGAGATATTTTCATTTCCATATTTATCTAATTATAAAATCAAATTTCTTTTTTATAACAAAAAGTTATAAGGCACACAAAGAAGCAGGAAAATATGCCCATTCAAAGGAAAAAAATAAGTTGACAGAAAATATACCTAAGAAGCACAGATGTAGGACCTGATAGCAAAGATTTTCACACAACTGTCTCAAAGATACTTAAAGAGCTAAAGGAGAACATGGAAAAAGATAGGAAAATAATGTATGAACAAAATAAGAATATCAATATAGAGATAGCAATTATAAAATGTAACCAAAGGATAATTCTGGATCAGAAAAGCACAATAAATGAAGTGAAAAGTATACTAGGGGGCCCCAAAGCATATCCAAGCAAGTGAAAGAAAAATTTAGTGACTTAAAGACAGGAGGATTGAAATTAGAGTCCTCTGAGCTGGAGTCTAAAGAACAGAAAGAAAAAGAAATGAAAAATGTACAGAGCTTAAGGAGCACTAGGATACCATTGAATGGTTCAAAAACACATTATGGGAATGCCAGGAAAAGGAAAAAGAGAAAGCAACAGAAAGGATTATTTGAAGAAATAGTGGCTGAAATAGTCCCCAAATTAGAAATATTAGAAATAGTACCCAAATTAGATGCAACACATAAATAAGTATATCCAAGAAATTTAGTGAACTCCAAGTGGGTAAACTGGAAGTGTTCCATATCAAGACACCTTATCATTAAACTGTCAACAAAGACAAAGAAAGACTCTAGCTGATTAGCTAGAGAGAAGTGACTCTGGAAATACAAGAATTCTCAATAAGATTATCAGGCAAATCCTCTTGAGACTAGGAGGCAGTGGATTGATATTCAAAGTGTTGAGAGAAAAAACTCAACCTAGGACTTCGTACCTGGCAAAATTGATCCTCAAAAAAGAAGGAGAAATTACCAGATAAAGACATTGTCAATAAAGAAAAAACAGAGGAGTTTGTTACTACCAGGCTGGTCTTATAAAAAATGCCAAGTAGATTTCTTCAAGGTGACACTGAAAGAAAACTAGACAGTCACTTAAAGCTGTATAGAGAAATACAGATCTCCAGTAAAGGTAAATACAAGAGCAAATATAGAAGCTACGGTTATAATGATTTTGTTTTATATAGTCACTTTTTATTTTCTACATAATTTAAAAGACAAAAGGCATAAACTATTATTGGTCTGTGTTATTGAGCACACATTGTATGAAGATATAATCCATGGCATCAGTAACAGAAAGGCTATATAGGAGTAGAGTTTTGCATGTTGCTGAAGTTAAATTGGTATAAATTTTAATTAGATTGGTATAAGTTTAGGATGTTAAATGCAATCTCCATTGTAATCACAGAGAAATGATCAGGGATGGAAATATCTTACTACAAAAAAATCAAAACAGGCAGTAATGGCAGGAATGAGGGAAAAAAGCTATCAGGAACATCAAAAACATATGCAAAATGGTAGAAGTCTAATTATCAGTAATTTTGGGGGGTGTTTAATTTTTTCATTTATATATATTTATTGGTACATTTTAGGTATACAATACATTTACATTTATCAGTGGGTGCTTGTACCTGTACATGATGTATCTTAGTTCTTATTTTTCTCCCATTACCTGTGCACCCTTCACCCCCTGCACCCTTCCCTATTTACATAGACTTTGATTCCATATTTTTTTCTTTCTCATAATTTTTCCTTTCCCTTCTTCCCTTTCCCCTTCCCCTCCCGCCATCCCTAAGCCCTTGGACCTTTTCATCCTATTTCAAATTATCAATTATTCATTTTAATCATTTTCATCCTTATTTACACTTTCAACTTCTCACACTAGTGAAACTATTCAGTATTTACACATGTGTGTCCTATTTATTTCACTTAAGAGTGTGGCCTCAAGAAGGGGTGTTTAATTTTTTATTGGTATATGTTTGTAATACATACGATTATGTTAATTGTGGGAAGGGTGTACATGTACACATCTTAATTCTTTTTTCATCCCCTTCCCGTCCCCTCCCTCCTGGTTCCCTCTATCTCACAGCCCCCTTCCCTTTTGCAAAAGATCTCTCTCTACTTCCTGTTATCTATCTTTTATTTTGCTCTTTATTTATATTCTGTGTTTCTTATATAAGGAACACCATGCAATATTTAAGGTTGGATTAAACTCTTTAATCAAAAGATAGGTGTTTAATGGAATGGATTTTAAAAAATGATCCAACCAGGGCCAGGATTTAGCTCAGTGGTTCTGCCCCCTGCCTCACAAGCTCAAGGTCTCAAGTTCGATCCCTGGTACCAAAAAAAAGAAAGAAAGAAACAAACAAAAAGCTAAAAAAAAATAAAATCCAACTATATGCTCTCTGTAAGAGACTCACATTAGTGCCAAATATGAAAATAAATTGAAAGTGAAAGAATGGAAAAAGATATTTCAGGCAAATAGCAACCAAAAGATATTGGAGTGACTTTACTAATACAAGGCAAAATAGACCTTAACTCCAAAACAATTCAAAGAACAAAGGATATTATACATTAATAAAAGACACAATGCAACAATGTGAAATAACAATTTTTAAACATTTATGCACCTAATAACAGTCCCTCAAAGTACAGAAAGTATGAATTGTTGTTACCTGTGGTTTTGATAGAATATCCATGCCATTTTTGCCAAGCCCAAAGCCATTCATTTTCCTACCAATAACTCAAATTTACCCTTTTAAAAATTAGTGTTTACATTGTAAAACTTTTCTCACTGTTTTAACCTATTTGTGTCTTTTATATCTACGTTGTATTTTTTGTAAGCAGCATATAGTTGAGTTAAAAAACTTTACTCACTCTTTTTTGATCTTAACCATTGTTACCTTTTTCTTGTTCTTCAGCCTTCTTTTGAATTGAGTATTATTTTATGATTCATTTTTATTTTTATTAATCTATAACAATTTCTTATTACTCTATTTTAGTGTTTACACAAGGTTTTATAGTAAGCATCTTTAACTTATCACAGTCTAACTTCAAGTGATATTATGCCACTTCATGTTTTGTATAATAACCTTACCCAGTGTCATTTGTTTTCTAGCCTTAATGCTATTGTCGTACATTTTAACTACATATGTTTTCTCTTTTTCTTTTCAAAAATTTTAAATTGACAAAATTGTATAGATTTGTGGTGTACAAGGTGATGGTTAATTATATATTTGTTTTTATTTCATTTTATTTTGGGGGTGCTGAGGATTTAACTAAGGGCCTTATGCATGCTAGCCACTGAGCTACGTCTCAGACTGTATTTGTTTTAAACCCATAGGAAATTATAATGACTTAAAAATAATAATTGTAATTTAAATTCCCAGTCAGTTATATTTAACTGTATTAGTCAGCTGCCTGCAGAGTAGCTGTGGAAGCATGCCAAAGGGCTATCTTCACGTTGGAGATCTGAAGGATCCAGTCAAAGATTGAAGGCCTGGAGATCACTGTAATGTCCCCTGTGAGTCTGTATCAGGAGGCCAAAAGGTCTACAATGGAAGGCTGAGGAGTCTTTGTGGGAAGCCAGGAGATGACATTCAAGGTGAAGGTGAAGACTGGAACTCCTCCAAAGAAGCAGAAGATTAACTTTTGTTCAGCTGTACAGTTGAGTTACTTGGAAATGTTTTGATCATGTGGTTGGTGTCTTGCTTTTGAGACTTGTTAAGTGGTACAAGATCAGGGTTTGGTCTAGGGCTGATTATTTCACAATGGTGAGGGAAAACTCTTCTAAATACTCTACCTGATACTCTGTAACTGATTAAGTTTTCTAATCTGGCTGTTGGAAATAGGCAATATTCCTAGCCTCATTCTTTTGGATAGTTCTTTTCCTAGTCTCATGTGCTGATCAGCATCCTGATGAATGTTCAGAGGATACCCTCTGAAGATATCTGAGGTACTTTCCCTGTGCACCTTTCTTCTTTCTGACAGCCTGACTTTGGTCTTTCAGTTCACTTCTCTCAATTCAGGAAATCTTTTGATCTCTTCTTCCCTCTGTGCCATGACCTGGAAACTCTCTTAAGGAAATATTAGGAGGCAGGGAAAGGACTGATATTTGATTCTCATCTTTCAGAAATCACTGTCCATTGTGTTATATACAGTTTCTTGACAACTTTCATTTCATATAGTTTGTCCTTTTTTGGCTTTATTGTTTTAGGCAAGATAGTAAATCTAGTCCCTGTTACTAGATCTTGCTAGAAGTTAAATGTTGACACATGACACAGTTTTAAGATATTTACTGCAAACACATGCAACCCGTCTGGGGTTACAGTTAGCCCTTAGATCATTGGTTTGTGATCTCTGAGGAACAGATCACTTAGATGGGCAAAAATGATACTTTTTACATGGTGTAGTAAGAATGATGATAGAAGTTGCTATGTGAGATGCAAAGAGAGGCTCTTACTCCACCCTGGGTATTGGATTAAGCCTTTTGGGGCATTTGATCAGGCCTTGAGGATGAGCAGGTGTTACCCAATGAAGAAGACCCAGTAAGAGGAGCGGACAGGTCTGGCCAACATTCCACTATGAATAAAAATAGAAGTGTGGAATAACATAGTATAAAATCGGAGATACAAATGGTTTTATTTTACCAAAACACAATTGGCAAGGTAGAGATGGTGGGTGAGGAGGTGGGTGAAAAATAAGCAGTCAGCTCAGAAAAGCTTTGGGGATCATGCTAACATTATTTAGCCTTCATCCTGTAAGCAACAGAAAACTTCTGAGGGTTTTTTCAGAAGAGGGATGTATCAGAGAGCTCACTTTGGCAATGTGGAGGATGAAGTCGATGAACAGAAACTGACTTTAGCATGACAGTTTGAGTGGTCATCACATTAGCCTATGGAGGAGATGGCCAGGCTGAACTGTGATGTGGAGTTAGAGATGGACATTCAGAGTGGTATGATGATTATTTAGAATATAAAATGTCAGGACATTTTAACTTACTTTGTGTGAAGGAGTGAGGGAAAAGATGTGGATGTAAAGTAAGTCCCTGGTCTTCAGCTAAAGTTGCCACATGGAAAATGCTGGAATGAACTGTTATGAGCTGTTATGGAGGAGAAACAATTCTGGGGCAGACAGGGTTCAGGAAATTCTGAGATTGAGGTAGCCATGGGAACTTGTTCTTGTGGAATCTGGCATTGACTCTTCACTCTCATTCATGGCTTTTGAAGCCAAACTTGCCCTAGTAGCGAGACAAAAAGTATGAGAACCGACCACCTGCTTGGAGAGACTGTCTCAAAATCAGATTCTCATCCAAAGAACTCAGATCATTGTTGCTTTTATCAACAATTTCTGAAAATTTGGGGAAAGCAGTGTAAGGGTATTGAATTAGACTGTACAGATTGTCTCTGGCAATATGGCAATTGTCTAGACGGTACAGATTGTCTCCCATACCATGATGGAGTGCAAGGTGCTCCCTGGAGTTGGATAGCACTGTATATGGTGTTGTGTTGGTTGTGTTATAGAAACTGTCTGATCTTGACTCTGAACAAACTACTTACATATTGGGTAACCTTAGTCAAGTCATTTCAAGGTCATAACCTTTAATTTCCTTGTTTGAATGATGAGTATGATAATAACTACAGAGCTGGGTGTGAAGATTAAAAAAAGTTAACATCCTAAAAGACTTAGTTGTTCCTATTTCAATCCCATCTTTTAAATATATTTCTTGATGTTGAAGAGATTTGACGACAAGCTTTGGATGACAGATTTGCTCCATAGCCAAGGTAGCTATGACCAAAGTAAAAACAAATAAGCAACAAAACAAAACAAAACAACAACAACAACAACAACAACAAAAGGCCCCAGACCAAGTCCAGATTCAGAAGTTGAGAATGGTAAGGGGTGCAACCAGATCTTATATTTTCCTGCTGTTTAGCTGCCTTTTCCCAATCACTTAGTTTGTCTATCTTCCTAAACTAAGAGGCTTGGGCTGGGTATGAAAATGAAGCATAAAGACTAAGGTAGTGGTTTTCAACCTTAGACACACACTGTAATCACATAGGAACCTTTAGAAAAGTATTAATGTCTGAGTAAACCTCCAATGATTGCAATATAATTGGCCTGGGATGTTGCCTGAACTTTTGAAGTCTGAATAGTTTCTGGATTTGAATATATATCTGGGATTGAAGAATTGCTGCTGTAGCCTTTACATCTTATTTGCTTAATAGAAAGCCAGGACCAAAGTTGGTGCTGGGGCAAGAGAAGGTTCTCTTTGGTTTCTTTATATTTTAAGATTTTTGTTTGTTATTTGAGAAGGCTGGGCTGCAGCGTGAGTATGAAAATGAGACAGGGCTGGCAGGTAAGCTTTCTTATCTTTAACCACTTGTTTTTAGTCATGTTCTGAGAAAAATGGTAAAGTGCATTTATGAAATAAATACATAAGTAGAAAGACACTCTCTGTTTTCAGGGTGAATGACATTGGCAGGTTCTGTCTCCCTTCGTGTTGTAAGGGTCACTAAGAGCATTACCATATGAAAAATTGTTGGGTTCAGAAGGAAAAATGAAAATTGCTGGATATAGCAAATAACAATACAGAATACATTTAAATTGGAACTTAAGATAAACAAGGCAAACACTTTAAGTGTATGTACATCCCATGCGTGATTTGGAACATACATATATTAAACAATAGTGTGTTATTTATAACACATTCAAATTTAACTGGCTATCCTGCATCTTTTATTTTGGCAAACCTATGGTAAAACTACTTAGTAAAGTTGGAGAACTTGAAGGAAGCCAGAATAAGCTGCTCAAAATCAAAAGTCATGTTTTGACTATAATCATAAATGGGTTGCCATTGGCTTATGTTCTTGGGATTAGTCCAGCTTTGAAAGAAAGGGCTGAAAACTAAGTCGCCCACAAAGCTGTTTTAATAACATGATCTCTTACATTGATATCACACATATGCCTTTCCAGAGTGCTTTCACAATGCATTTTCTCACCTTATCCTCCAAACCACCACATGGGTTAGCCCACATTAGCCACAATTTGACAGTGGATAAAACAAGGTCTAAGGAAAGAGTACTCCGAAGTCTCCAAAGGTGTTGGTATTAAATCACTACTTAGGATCCCTTTTTTTTTTTTTTTTTTTTTTTTTGCTATTTTTACCCCATCATCATCTCTATATGAGGAGTTAACATTCCTTTAAAATAGAGGTGTCATGGTGTTCAGGATGTGTGTGTGTGTGTGTGTGTGTGTGTGTGTGTGTCCTGTCAGCAGCAGTGAGGACAAGTAATTGTGAATGTGTTAATTTTCCTAAAAAGGGCAAAGAGATAAATCTGTTTAATTTGTGCCTAAGCCTGTAGTTTTAAACTAAGCCACTGTGCTGCCTCTCTCTGATTCTTTGCTGTTTGTTGGCTGTATCCCCCGTATCTAGCCCACAAGGAGTCCAGGTCTTCGGCTTTCATGGCCATCATCCTCCAGATGCAAACTAACTTGCTCTCACCTTCTATTTCTTCCTGCTATTGCCTTCCTGACTGAGGTCCAGCCCCTAAGTCCTCAGTCAACTGTTGACTTGGTGAGCTGATACCCTCACTTGCCCAGGGATTTTGACAGAAGTGGCTGAACAATAACTTTGAGATGGAATGAAGTATGTCAGCAGTAGCCAACCAGCGAGGGATGTTCTGCAAATTGGCCAGCAGGCTGTTTCTGACAGGCTTGTGGTCTGTCATTGCTGCCCTCAGTGGTGCTGCTAGCTCACCTCCCTCTCAGGCCGCTGGAGGCCTGAGCTAGGACATAGTCTGCAAGGACTGTCTCCAACTTGGAAGGCAGAGTTTTTATAGGTCACTCGTCCAAGTGTTGATTCAACCCCGGTTCGTGAACATAAGACCTCTAAAGTTTCTCTTCTTGGTAAGCTACCAGTGAATGATTATTCAACACTTCAATTATATTATTTTTTTATACTTAATTTTATTGGTACATTTTAGATATAATAGTCAGATTCATCATAGGGAATTTGTACCTGTACATGATATATCTTGATTCTTCCTTTTCCTCCAATCTCTTCCTCTCCCTTCAACCCCACTTTCCTTCCTTATTTACAGAAGCTTTGTTTCCATTTTCTCTTATTTCCTTTCCTCTTCTCTTTTTTTCCTTTTCCTTTCCTTCCTTCCCCCCTTACTCTTCTTCCCTTGTTTCCCTTCCCATTTGAATAGTTTCTTCCTGTTTTCCAACATCTATTATGTATTTTGGTTTGTTTTCTTACAGAGAAAAATGTGATATTTAAACATGTGTGTCCATCCAATTTATTTATTTATTTATTTATTTTTGTACATCCTTTTATTGGTACATCTTAGGTATACAATATAATGACATTCATCATTGGAAATTTGCACCTTTACATACTCTCTTGGTTCTTATTTTTTCCCCCTTCCCCTGCCCTCCCTTCAACCCCTCCATCCCTCCCTATTTACAAAGACTTTGTTTCCATTTTTTCATTTTCTCATATTAATTCCATTCCCTTCTTTCCTTTCCCCTACCCCTTCCACTCTCTGCCTTTGCCCATTTTCTTCCTATTTCACATTATCTATTATACCTTTTAGTCCTTATTTACACTTTCAGTTTCTCACACTAGAGAAAATACTCGGTATTTACACGTGTGTGTTCTGTGCATCCAATTTATTTCACTTAAGAGTATGGTGTCTAGGTGCATCCATTTATTTATAAATGTCTCTAATTTCTCACTCTTTATGGCTGAGTAGTACTCCATTCTATTAAAAAACCCACATCTTCTTTATCCATTCATCCATTGATGAGCATTTGGGCTGTTTCCAAGATTTAGCTATTGCAAATTGTGCTCCTATAAACATGGGTGCACATATATTACTGTGGTATGAAACTTTTAATTCTTTCAGGAGCATACCACGAAGGGGAATACCTGGGTCAAGTGGAATCCCTATTTTTAGTTTTTTGAGGAATCTCCACACTGATTTCCACAGTAGTTACACCAGTCTACACTCCCACCAATAGTGGAGTAGGGTTCCTTTTTACCCCCAGCTCCACCAACATTTGTTATTGGTTGACTTCCTGATGATAGTCATTCTTTCTGGGGTGAGATGGAATGTCAACATTTCAAGTATATTAACTTGTTTTTCTTTTCTTTTCTTTTTCTCTTCCTGCCCCTCAACTCCCCTCAATCTGTTCTGTCCTTTACCTTTCTCTTTCCTACTTTATTTTTTTTCTCACCAATCTTGAGCCGTTTGAATGGAAGTAAGGAACAACATGGAAGGAACAGCTCCATCATCCAGTAATATTTACTCTTCTGCAGTTCGTATTGATTGTGCCCCAAATCTTATACTCAGCCAAACCTGGAAATGTCCCTAGTACATTAAATGTCCCTAATAATACTCCATATCAGCTGATTTGAGCTAAGGATGGAATAAAGTGGCTGTTTGAAATGGAAATTTTTATTGACTGTGATAATGAGGAAAAAATAAAACAAATAAGGATCAAGAGATAATTATTTGTATGTTAGAAAAAAAACTCCCTGTGTTGACTTCCTGTGGAGACCTGCCTGGGAAAAACCTTTACTGTTAAGCTAAGCAGCGCAGACTTTGCTCTATGGTGGACAATCAGCCTTATCTTAAATAGGATGAAGAGCTAGCCTTCCAGCTAGCATATTTCCACCAGTATAACCACATCACATTATTCTAACACTATTCTAAAACTTCTCTGAAGAACCTCAGGAGAAAATGATGTTCCAGAACACACATTTTCTCACTACCAAATAACTTTGGAGTTAGGCAGGGCATTGGGGATGCTGAGGAATGGAATGAAGTAGTCAGGACAAAGTTCAGGGCTTCTCAGCCTTTTGGCTATACTATATTTCTTTTTATTTTCTGAATTTTTCATTTTACTCTATGAGGCTGGAAGGTTTAGAATAAGGTAGTGAGGTGAGATCGGGGTAAATGTCCTAGCTGAAAGTCGAGCTCTTCTTTCTATTTAGGACAGGGCTGATTTTCCGTCATGGGGCAAAGTCCAGACTCCTTAGCTGGCACTCAATGTCTTCCCCAGGCTGGCCACTGCCTGCTGTCCATCTTTATTCCTGAAGTATGTCCTTCCTCTGTGTCTATCCTCATTTCCTAGAATGTGATACTCATTCCACGCTGCCATCTCAGAGCCTCACTGTCATGGGATCTTCTCTCTGCAACTCTCCATGTGACCTCTGAGTTCCTTGCTGGCTTTTTCTGTGCTGCTCTTTGAAGGTTTATTATATACTGGGAATGATTTTCAAGACACTAGGCGCTAGGTGATCGGAAAGTTTGCTGGCCATAGTGTTAGCACAAGGTTCCTAGAGCCTGTCTGTGCCATTGTAAGATGGTTAGGATATCCTTGGGGCCTTGGGGAAGGGCTAGAATATGCAGAAGAGAAGGAGCACAGAATCAGGAATGCTTTGCCACAGGTGCCTTTTGCTACTCAAGAAAAAGGTATTTCAAGATTTTAAGTTGACCAGATATATTAGTGCATATTAGATGAAGGTCACTTCTTCATATATTGTCTTGTTTCTTCAACTGGCTCCATATGTGTATGTTTTACATAGTCTTACAATTAACAGTTTATTTTAGAAATCATCTAGTCTGGAGGTTCTTAACCTATGGCATGTAATATACACTCAAAGGGAGTTGATAGCTTTGGCCAGATTCTCAAAAAGACATATTATGCTGAGAAGGTTAGGGACTAGTGGTCTACCCCAGTACTTCCATATACACATCAGGAAACTAGTCAAGTGAGGAGGAACAAAAGTTCTCTGTACGCAACAGTTTTTAGGAGGACGTAGGCTACCTGCAGTCCAATTTAAGTTTCCTTCTACAAGGTACCTTTAGGTGTTCTATGGCACCATATCGATTGGCTGGTAGCAGGTCTTCTTCTGCAGGGAGTCTGAGGAGCTTACCTGGGACAGTGCTCTTGTTGGGGTGATCATATGAAGCTGGTAGAGAAGACATCACTTCCTAAATGAATAGGTGAAGTACTCATGTGGAACTAATGTGTAGACTTAGCAATATATTGAGGGAGATAAGGTCAGAATCAAGGGTGAAGAATCTAAACTGGATTGTCAGAAAAAAGAAAATGATTGAAAGTAGTTATTAATAATTTGTTGAGCACTTACTATCAAATAGGTCCTTTTATGATTTATACTATTTTACTTTTATGTGAATTTTATGAAATAGGAATTGCCATCTCTCATTGTATAAGTAAGAGCAGGTTCAGAGAGGATGCGTATTTTGTCTGACTTTCTACAATTAGGAGAACCTGGATTTGAACCCTCATAGTCTGACTCCATATCTTCACTTCCAAACATGATAACATTGCCCCTTGAGAAGTGGGTTGTGGAGCCAGGGGATGAAAAATTGTAGCTCCCTGGGTGTTTACTTGGGGGATGTCTCTAGCAAGCGTTGATGCCCAGGGCTGGGTTTCATGTGGTGTGGTTCTGGGATTCTGGGCAGGTATAAAGAGCAGTCATGGGGTGGACAGAGATTCAAGAGTCTGAAGGCAGCTTACATTGTGATATTTACTCATCCGTGTAGACCCTATGCTTGTATTGTGGTGCAAGATGTCCCACTGCCTGGTTCTGAACACATGTGCAGGTCTTTCCACCGGCATAGAAAATTGAGAATTTGGCAGTTACCTTTGGGGTTATTCCCTCCACTTTGCAAGCCTTTCCTTTCCTCAATCTCTCTCTCCTTTTTCTTCTCCAGCATCCATTGCCTTCATCCTTCTCATCTTTCAAAATTCTGCTCTCAGAAAAGGAAGGGAAACCCATTCAGATGGAGGGGTATCTACCGAGGAAGCACAAACTATTACACTTCCTTGACATTATCTGAAGTTTTGCTGTTTGACTGTTCCTACCGAAACTCATACTGAAATTTAACATGTCACAATGGAGCCATAATTCATATGTCTCACTGCCAGGCAGCTCTGAACCACCCATGGTACATGCATGACTGTCCCATTGGGCAGCATGGGACAGTCCTGTCACGTGGTACAAGCTCCCCAATGGGTCAGTCATGCATGTGCTGCCAGTGGTTCCAGCCAGCAAGAACATGTTAGTCTCCATAGTGAAGTATTAAGAGGTTAAACCAGCTGAGACCTTCCAAGTGGGGATTGAGTTAGGAGGACTCTACCCTCTTGAATGGATTAGTCCAGTCATGAATTAATGGGTTATCAAGGGAATGGCTTTCATATGAAAAGCAGTTGTCTCTGACTAACTGCCTCTGTCTTGCCATGAGATGCCCTGTACCACCTTGGGACTGCAGATTCCCTACCAGCAAGAAGACTCTCTCTAGATGCAGCCCCTTGACACAGGACTTCAAGCCTCCAACACTGTGAGCTGAATAAACTTGCATTCTTTATAGATTACTCAATCTGTGATATTCAATGTGGCAAGAGAAAATGTTATAAGATGAGTATGTCCTGTCTAGCTCCTCACTCTTAATTCATTTGCCTCCCCAGAGAACTGTGTATCAGCACTACCTGTAACTAAACCCCAAACACTCTTGCCTCATTCTCAGCCCAAGTCAGGGAGCATCCCCCGGGCTGGTTTCTTGCTTGGCTTCCTTGCTGTGGTTTGGGTCTGAAACACTCCCACAGCCTCAGGTGTTTGGAAGGTGACTGGATCGTGGGGCACCATAGCTGATCTGATATTGGGAGGTGGGACTTACTTGGAAAAGGCAGGTCACTGGGTCATGACCCGGAATGGGAAGGGTGTATCTCTCTCTCCAGCTTCTCCTTCTCTCTCTACTTACTGGTTGCCAGGATGTAAGCAGCTTTCCTCCACCAGGCTCCTCATTTTTACCTTGGAGCCAGCTGAACATGGACTGAAAACATGAGCCAAAATAACCTTCTTCTCTTTTTAAGGTGCGGATGTTGGGTATTGCGTTCCAGCAACAAGAAAGTGACTAAGACACTTCTGGTTCTGTGTCTCTACTCCCCTGAGAGCGCCGTTTACCTTTTCCCTGGCTGAGCCTGTCTGCTCCCCTTGCCACCCACATCCCAGTCCCCAAGCAAGCTGTGTCAGAATGAGCCTCAGGCTGTATTCAGCAGGGCTCTCCCTGCTGCCTTGTGCTGGGGCAGCTACTTCAAACTCTAGGACTGGGCAGAGACACAAGATTAGCCTTTGCGGTTTCCAAACCTTATATAATCTGCTCAATCTTCTTGTGTACCTGGTGTGAATGACCTCACTTTATAGATGAAGAACTTGAAGATTGGGGAGTTCACAATAACTTGCTGACATTCACACAGCTAATAAATGGCAGATGTGGGACTAAACCTTTATCTGTCTTACAGTAAAGCCCATTTGTGCTATTTCCTCCATCTTGATAACACAGTGGCAGTGTCACCCATTGCCTAACTCAAGATATCAAGTAAGGGACCAGAAATGTATAAAACAAAGGGTGAGGACATTGAAATGGAATCTATCTATCTATCATCTATCTATCTATCTATCTAATCAGAAATATATACCTATCTATGACGAAAATCAGAAAAAAGGGCAAGAATAGAACTAGAAAGTCTAAAGCAATCCCTGTGAATGAAGCTGGAGTGCTTGAAGTTTTTACTTTTGGTTTTGGGTGCCACGGTTGGTGGGAGGGAGGCCTGGCACAGGTGCAGGATGTGTGGGTACTTCCCCATCGTGCCTGGTACTCACTTTCATCCGCCTTCTGCTTACAGCAGCCCTATTGCCCAGCTCAGCTCCAGCTCTAGCCCCAGCACCCCACTCCAGCCTCTGCCAGCCCCTCTGTCAGGGTCACCTCAGTCAGTGCCACAGACGAGGCAAATGCAAACAAATGAGCGGAGAGGACAACAAACAGAGGGAGCAGCAGGGGTTTTCAGAGTTACCACACTTGTAGAAAAGGCAGTTTTTTCATTTGGATTGGCTTCAGGGGCTGGGAGAACTTCATGGTATTCCCTAAATCCTACCACTGGTTGCACAGCTGCCTGTTGTCCACAGGCTTGAGGATGCCTTCATATAAAATTGTATAAATGATCCTGCCCCTCCCCAGATGCTCATACATTGTTTTTTTTTACTTCCTGAGAGCTCCTTCCGAGGAAGAATGACATACCCTCCTTTCTCCTCCCAACATCATCTGCTTCCTGGCTGAGATGGGAGATGGAGCCTGCAGGTGTCTTGCAGGAGCCCCAGTGGCCTCTAGTTCAGCTCTCTGGGCTGGGAAGGGAGGATTCCAGCTCCACTTAGGGCTCAGGGCAGAGGATAGAGTTCTCTGCTTCTGGGCTTTAGGCTGTGTCTTGAGAACTCCACGGCTGAGAAAGAGGAAACAGGTGGACACCACGTGCCCAGGAGGAAGCCCAGGGTCACAAACCCACCCTGGGGCTGCAGGTGAGTGCTCCCTTAGGAGAATGGTGTGCTAATCATATGATTGCTGAGATGTCAGGCAACAGAGGATGGAGAGTGAGTCAGGGCTTGTTAGATTCATGATGAGGAGGTGACTAGCATCTCTTTCAGGCTTCATCTCAGCAATAAGTCAGATGTGGGAAAGAATTGAACATGGAAACATACACCAGGGAAATTATACTGTGCTCGGGCTCCAAGATGCTTTCCTGGAGCCCTGGGACTTTATAGCTGGAAGAGATCATCTGGTCCAGTGGTTGGTGGTGGACTGTCTCCCTCTCATGATTATTCAAGGCCACTAGATTTTGTGGGGAGGGAAAGATTTATGTCTAAATTTGTGAAAAATTAAGTTAGGGCTTGAGGAAGTCCAGACCCAGGCAGCAGATACCCTTTGCCACAGGTAACCATGGAATTCTGGGCTCCTGGAAACTTCTATGATGTATATGATTATAAACGCAGTGGCAGGGCAAATGTAAATAAGAGTTTATCCAGTACATGTTATTTTTCTCTTCATTTGTCAATTTAATAGAAAGAAAAATGAGTGAGGAATAAGACAGACCTGAGGTTTATTGATTACATTATAGAACTTGAAGCTGATTACTTATTTCTCAGAATTTGTTTTCTTACTTGTGAAACAAGCAGCTAGAAGTCCTTCAATTAAATGAGATAATATGTGCTTAGCATGGCACCTAGCACATCATAAGCCCTCATAAAGGTTAATATTTAAATCTTAAACAGAGAAGTTAATGCAATTTTCCTCCACTTACAGGATACCATGTTTTCAGTGGCCAAGATAGGAGTCAAATAGTCACTGCTGTGTGAACTTGAATGTGTGTGTGTTGCCTCGCATAAACGGAAATACACATCTGTATTTTCAATCAGGTCACCTGGCATTTAGAGCATGTCTAGGCTACATGAAAGACTTTACATCAGTTTTGTTTTGTTTTTTTGGTACCAGGGATCGAACTCGGGTCCTTGCGCTTGTGCAGCAGGTGGTGAAACCACTGAGCTAAATCCCTGGCCCTACATCAGTTTTGTTTAGTTTTTATGTGCTCTTTAATTTTTACAGCATCCTTATGAGACAGGAATTAGACACATTTTTCATAAATTAATGAAGGGACAGAGGAGTCTAGGTACTGGTTCACCATCAGAGGAAAATTAGTGACAACCAGGAGTAGGACTGACATCTCCAGGATGCAGACTCACTGACGCCTTGCTTCAGCTGACTGTGTGCTCAGCGTGTGTGTGTGTGTGTGTGTGTGTGTGTGTATCCTCCAGCTGAGTTTTGCATACCTTAGGTTCTTTATTGTCACTTGGAACACTCCAGTTTTGATTGGATGAGCAGGAAAGAATAATTGGAGCAGTGCTAACGAAGGTAAAATGGATTTAGCAAAATCTCCATGTTCTATTTCACAACCAAAGACATTTTAGGCAGTGTCTAGAGTGGTGATGGCAGTGAGTATTTTAGCATATGAAAGTTCCATTCCTGTATTCCTAGAATCATGATCTAAAGGTGGGGATTTTTCTGCCTCCGGGCAAGAGACGATGTTTGAAATGATGGTGTCTGATTCTGGGCTCTGACTGCCTTGCTGTTAGGGTGGGCATGAGCTCCCCTGTGGCAGCAGAGCCCCACTCTCAAAGGTGGCTTCAGGATGGATCCTGGGTTGATCAATGGCCCTTTGCTCCCAGATCTGATCTCCCTCTTAGTTCTGGCCATCTCAACCTTGGGTTGACCCAGTAACTCTTTCTCTTCCATTTTCTCCCAAGCATTGCTGTCTTGTCTTGCTATTTGGGCTTGAGATCAGCCCTGCCTCTATTTTGGCTGTCTTAACTGGGTTTGGATACCCTTCTTCTACTTCCCTGGAACCATCTAGCACTATCTCCAGTTTTTTCCTCTAACGTCTATCTTGTTGTTGACTACTTAATTTTGTCCCCCTGTGTTAAGCCAAGAGTGTAGCACAGGCTGATGAATCATAGTTTTCTGTGGGAGGTGGGACTTGAACTGGCCCTTGGAGTTTGCATAACATTCCAGCAAGTGGAGAGAGCTGGGGAGGGGGCCTGGAGCAGCAGGAGTAGGAATGAGGAACACAGCACGGTGTCACAGAAAAAGTGTGGTTTTAGAGTTGGAAAGAACTGGGTTCAGAGTATGAGTAAGACATAAGAACTTGGCCAGGTGCCTTAGCTTATTAGGACCTTGGTTTTCATATTTTTAAAATGGGAATTACATACACTGTGTTTTACTTTTCAGTGTCTTTTGGACTATTAGGATGCATAAGAGCAGCTAGCAGGGGACCCTAGCAGGTTCTCAATCAATATTGATTTTACATCATTTCTTGCTGCTGGCCTAGCTGATTTGCCTACTAGGTAGGAGACAGAAGCAAGGAGAGGAAAAGCTTCTTTTTCTCCTCTAACCTCTTGCCCTGCCATTTGCTCAACACAGAGCAACAAGCATACTTCTTTTGCAGATGTGAGAGACACCCAGGGGTGGGGCTTGGTACCAGTTACCAGAACTTTCACCCTGGGCTCAAGGTGAGTTATCTTGCTTCTGTTGAAACAGCCTGAAGATTTGAAGTAATGTCAGTCCCTCGGCTTCCCTCTCTGAGGTGACAAAATTAGCTTCTGGTGTTCTTGTACATTTGACACAGCATTGTCATGGAAACCTTTGCATTGCACTTAGTTCAGCGGACCGGGATGTTGGGATCAGCTTGGACTACCCCTTAGTCATTGCTCTTGTTAATCAGATGTGCTATGTAAACATGTCTCCACTCAAGAACCAACTGGCCTTGTCTTATACCAAGCTCTTTCTTCAGAAAGCCTTGAGATGCCCATCACATCCACCTTGCTCTTTCTATATTTGTGGGTCAGCTGGTCTGCCCAGAGGCAGACCTCTGGGTTTTGATCTGTGTACCATGATTCCTGTTTGTGGGCTTGAACCTCTGCTTATGAGGCAGAATTGCTGTTCATAGTCTTTATGAACTGCTTTTGTTGTTGTTGTTGTTGTTATGTTTTGCTTTGGTTTTGGTTTTTTGAGGCAGGGTCTCCCCTTGTAGTTCAGGCTGGCCCTGAACTCACAAGGTTTCCCAGGCTGGCCTTGAACTCTCGGTGATCCTTCTGCCTCAACCTCCCGAGTGCTGGGATTACGGGTGTGTGGCACCACACCTGGCTTGTTTATAGTCTTTAATTACTAACATCTGTCCTTAAATTTGATCTGGAAGCCTCTTCAGGCACCATCTTTTCTCCTTAGAAAGCGAAAGTGCTACTGGGTACTGGCACCTGGGTCTCTGGCACTAGATGTCCATGGATCTTTAATTCCATCTTTAGATGTGTACCTGGATCTAGACGTTTAGGGATCAAACTCTACCTGACCACTTAATCCATCCAGATTGCTAGAAGTGTACTGCTGGAATTGCTTCTGGACTCTGAACTCATAAACTCCAATAGGGATTCTGGTTTAGGAAGTCAGGGAAGATGCTGGTGTGACCTATGGCTAAGGGGCAGTGGAGCCTGAACCTTCATAGAAGCCAGGTGCTTCTGATGGAGGTGGTTCATGAATCAGGGTATCTGCAGCACTGGCCAACAATGAGGCCCTGGAAATCTGACTTTCATATAACGGGAGCTATTACCATGTTGGCCAATGGAGATTTAAAGTTAAAAGTTTTAAGGCCAGGTAAGAACGACCCGTTTTAAATTTGAGTCTCTTTGGAGACTAAAAACAATTTAATTTCCTAAATAAGCTCAACATTGTCTCCCTGTTTGTCTACCCTAGGCATTTTGCTTGATTGTCTTATTTCAGGGCAAACATTGAGGTAAATTTCAAGCCATTGTGAGTTCACATTGCTTTAAGTTTTAAATTTGAGTCTGCATCTATGAGTTCTGCCTGGGTGTCCAGAGTGTTGGGGTGTATTCTCTTCAGGTCCCACTGTCCCCTCCTTGGGGTCCTTGCTCCAAGTCTCTCATGCTCCAGCTGGCTCCTCTAAATGTTAGTAATGCCTCTTTGATAAGTACTTCATGAGTGATCTTTCTCTGAGCTGTATTTTTAGAAGAGATGAAAGGAGAATAAAAAAATTAAAATCAAGATAAGCAGTCTGTCCTCTGCAATGTTATTAAGAGGATGTGGTCATTTAAAAGTACTTTTCCCTCTTTTCTTCAAGTGTCTGACATCTGAAGTCATAGAAGATGCTATCACACCTTGCTTTATTAGCATGGCTAGAGTCACCTGTTTCAAAAAGCCCAGGAGCATTAACCTTAAATGAAAAGAAAGTGGCACAAAAAGAAAGATAAAGGGGAACTAGATTTTGGCAGCAGGAGCTGCCGGCTCCCCGCCAGGCCCCTGCAGCTACTCTGTTAAGTGGCCCCATGAATTTATTTTTCAGGGAGATCATTTCCACTCTCTGGGTGTACTGAGGCTGTTGGTGTTCAGACAAGCTTCAGAAAACTAGTTACGTTATGTAACACATTGCCCTTCCAGGAGAGTATGGGGTAAAGTAGGGGCTGTGAAGAAGAGAAGAACTGGCCATCTTTAGCATCCAGCAGAGTTTACAGAGAAGTGTCAATGGGTTCAAGAGAGCTTGGGCTGCGATTATGCACACTAATGCTGGAGCCATGGAGCCCGAGGCTAGGCTGCGGGCGTGTGCTGGCAGAGCAGCCCTTGCGGAAAGGTGTGAAGCTGAGTGGGAAATGCGGCTTGGCTTTGCAGGGAAGCCCTGAGCCCTGGAATGGCCACACTTCTTTTCTTGTTCCTGAAAGATGGATGGAGTGGGTGAGACAGAGGGCTCCTCCCAGGTGTAGAAGGCTGGTGTCCTTCTTCACTGTCAATCTGTGCATCCTGACCTGGGGCCTGGAGACCCCATTCTTTGTGACTTTGACAGTTTGTCACAGACGGGCTTTGGGCTCCAAAATTTTTCACTTTCAGGCCTGCTGCTTCCTGTTGGTAGGTCTAGCAAGGCAAGTGATTTTAGTCCTGTAGAATGCTGTACTAGTTCACCACTCAGTAGCACGAAGAGAGCTAGGGAATGGGTTTTACCCGGGGAGCAGGACAGCTGGTTTGCTCTTGCTTCTGAGCACAGATTGAACCTGCCTCACAGCAAGCTACCTGGAAAGAGGCCACTTTGGCCATAGAGCCCAAGAGAGAATGGGGGAGAGAGAGAGGTGTGAATGGGTTTCCCTACCTGGGAAACCAGCTCAGAATATATTGCTGGCTTCATCCTCCTTTGTTAAAAGGACAGAAAACTAGTAACCTTGCTGGAGGTGTTTTTTATTTACTAGAAACTTTTCAAGTAATGTTATCATTTGTAGGGGTGAAGGTGGTTATTAACCTGGACTTTGATTTCTATGGAACCTGGCCTTAGTAGAAGCTGTACAAGGATTTTGCATGTTGTATGAACTGTCCTGAACTTGGATGTGAGGATTTAGCAGTTGGTACATATCTTTTAAATATTAAAGTAATTGGATGTGTACACAAACAACTGGTGTGAACACAATCAGATGTGACCAGAGTTTCCTCCTTTAAAGAGGATTTTTATGTACATAAATATGGTGAGTACGTTGTATCAATTTTGTGGATCCTTTAAGGACAAACCAGAGTAGTTTATAATAAAAAGTGACTCATTTTTTGAAGACCTACCTTTTGATTGTGATTCTTTAAAATTTTACTTTTATCTTTTAACAAAAATTCATTGTCTTTAAAAAACTGAAAAAGAAGAAACAAAAACAAACCCAAAATTCAAAATGGCAAGTGTCTCTATGAAACAGAGGGAATCACCACATAACATTTTATTACAAAACAATTTAGTCTTTTAAATATGCACACATATGGGTATGTGTACATATGCATATTTTATAAAAAGAGATCATATCTATTTTGCCATTCTTTTTTCATTTAAATGTATGAATATATAAATATGCTTTATGTTTTCCTAAAGCTTGAAAATTATTGTATCACGGTTTCTTTAATCAATATATTATTGGACACAAATTATTTTGATTTGGTGACAGAAAAGTAATTGTGATAAATATCTGTGCAGTATGTGGTTGCGTTGCATATGTTTATTGTCTTTTTTTTTTTTTTGGTACCAGGGATCGAACTCAGGGCCTTGTGCTTGTGAGGCAGGTGCAGTGCCACTGAGCTAAATCCCTGGCCTTATATATTGTCTTATACTATATTTCTAGAGGTGGAATTTCTAACTTAAGGAATTTTTATGTTTTAAGATGTGTACAGTTTTCAATAGAATAACCCCAAAAGATGCTCTATTTTGGATTCTCACCAGTAATGTTTGCCAGTTTGGCTTTCTTCAAAAACCAAACAAGTCTGAAAATTATTATTTAGAAAATTTTTCCAGGTAAACTGTTTAAATGTGTACATATCTTGATGCTTTTAAATCTGCAATTGCCAGTTCTAGTTGTTTTGGAATTTGCTTTTCTTTCCTTTGCTGCTTTACCTATTAAAATGTTTATGCTCATAGATGATAAGAACTTTTGTATGCCTTACATGTGTCTTATTTTTAATCCCAAAATAAAATCTTCTGGAAAGAGAATGGCTACCTAAAATGTAATTATGACCTATTGCTATTTAATTAAATCCAATGAATATCTACTGAGTATCTGCCAGGGACCAGGCACTCTGATAGAAAATAGGGATATGATTTTGAAAAAAACAACACTGACCTGGCCCTCAAAAGGCATATAGTCTAGTGAAGCAGGAAAAGTAAGTCAACAGGCAATTTAAATTCACCTAGAGAGAGGCAACCATTAGATGTTGTGGAAGCAGGTAGAATGGGCACTTAACCCTATCTTAGCTAGTCAGGAGTAGCTTTTTGGAGAGTGAGTTCATTGAAACCTAAAGAATGAATGATGGTGAGCCAGACATGGCAATACATGTATATATGCACATGCATACAGTAAGATGAAGGAGTATTAACATAGTATTATGTATAGCTTATACAATTGAAATGCCAGAGGTTAAGAAGAGCAAGGTAAATGCATGGAATTGCATATGCAACACACCTGGCTGGAATAATGAGGGAAGCAGGGTAGGGGAGGGGTTGGATAAGCAAGAGAAGAGATGAAAATGTAAGGAGGGGCTAAATTGTTTAGCATTTTATAGTGCATATTGTGTAAGTGACCAATGTGCTGACTGCTCTACATGCACAAAGCTAACTAGACCACAAAGCTGGAAAAGCCAAGACAATGAAATGCTTGAAGCAGCTAACTTACAAAAAGAAAAGGTTTATTTAGCTCCTAGTTTTGGAAGCTCAAGGACATGATGCCTATATCAGCTTAGATGTTATAAGGAATTTCAGGGTGAATGGTAGCTGGCAATGACTGGAGCATGTGTTGGAGCAAGCAATCAGGTCTAGAACCAGGAAGTGGTGGGAGACAGAGACACAGACACTGGCATTCCACAATCCTTACTAAGGGCACTGTGACCTAAGGACGTCCCCCTTGGCTCCATCCCTGCAATGTTTTTGTTTCCCATTAAGTTTATTGGTACATTTTAGGTATAAAATACAGTTACATTCATCATTGGGATCATGTACCTTTACATGATGTATCTTGGTTCTTATTTTTTTCCCCTTCCCCTGCCCTCCCTTCACCCCCTCCACTCTTCCCTACTTGCAAAGACTTTGTTTCCCTTTTTTCCTTTTCTCATATTTTTTCTTTTCCCTTCTTTCCTTTCCCCTACCCCTCCCACTTCCCCTGCTTCTTTAGACCTTTTTTCCTATTGCACCATATCAATTATACATTTTTTAAATTATAATATCAAGATCTAAGAGACATT
>NW_004624758.1:19029085-19087070 GCF_000247695.1 Heterocephalus glaber
GAAGGGAGGGCAGGGGAAGGGGAAAAAATAAGAACCAAGATACATCATATAAAGGTACAAGATCCTAATGATGAATATAACTATTTTTTTTACCTATAATGTACCAATAAACTTTCTTAAAATAACTTTTTAAAAAATAACATTTTTAAAAAATGTATTACAGTACGAATAAACAATATCTTTAGTATAAAAATTGCATTTTCACGAAAAAGCTGTCTGGTAACAAAGGATTACACAAAAGCATGTCAACGTTTTACAAGTAACATATATACAATGTCACAGCCTGCATAAAACTTGACTGAGAATACATCATCTGAAGACCACATCCCCAGCAGAAGCTATCAATGGAACCTCCTACTTTGGAACAGCTGTTCAAAAAACTGCCCCATCAGGTTTTGTCATACTTGATGACCCCATTATTTGGCTTTTGCAAGACAAGCTGTAAGCTTCTGAAGAGGATCAAAATGTAAGACTGAGGTAAAGATACTACGTAAGAAGGAACTTTATTGTTGGCACAAAAGATTTACATGAATATTTTCCAAAATGTTGGTACTTCTGACAGGATGGATCTACCATACATCTAAATACTGGCAGGAGAAACACTGTAACACAGAGATGAAAGACAGATTATCTACTGATACACACCAGCAAAACCACAAGTACCTTTCTTTTTGTCACTGCACTTCAAAGACCACACACTGAAATCTCAGGTTTACCCTTCTTCTCAACCTTTTTATCTCTTGAATGCTTCCCATCCTATAAAGCAATGTACTGAATGTACCAATAAATTTAATGAAAAAAATGAGTAGGAGATCTGTAAGGAAAGGTAGTTGTGGCTGGAAGCAAAGATTTTGCATTTACGATATCAATATTGTGTCAGTGTCAGAAAAGGGTAATAATAATCAGCAAGGTGAACTGGAGTGACATGAATAGTGACTGATCAGTATCTATAGCCAGGGCAGCTGCACTGGTATTGTCCCTCCTTCTTCCAAGGTGCAAAACTAGGATATGTGTCATCACCACTGGAGCTGAGTAGGGATTGAGAGTTGGAGCCCTGGATGAGCCAGAGGAAGATTGAATTTCTTAGGATTATGATAAGACTTGGGAATGAAAAGGAAAATTATGATTAATAAACGAGAGGCAATTTCTGTCAATATCATTCCGAGGTATTTGGGGCTTGAGAAATGTGATAATGAGAGGAGAAAGGGGGATGGCAAGGTTGTCTAAGCCTCAGTTGACCTGAATTTTTGTGGGGTGGTGACAAAACCACAGTCAGTAGCAGCAATGGGAAGCCTTGGCCCATGGAATCCACTTGCCAGCCCTGAAATTTGGAAGAATAAGTGACCATTTGGGAAGATTTTATAGAGCATTGTTCTTTGAGGCAGCAGGTTTCAGTTAGGACAAGCAACTAGGGGAAATATAAAGGGAGAGATTTGAGACATACAGCTGGTCCACTATTTCCTTTTGTTCCATATCTGCGGATTCAACCAACTGCAAATTGAAAATCTTCAGAAAAGAAGAATTGCATTTATGCTGAAGACGCACATGTCCAGACTTTTTCCAAGTCATTGTTCCCTCAAAGATACAGCAAACACTATTTATATAACATTTACATTGTATTAGGTAGTATAAGTATTCTAGCGATGATTTAAAGAATATGGGAGAATACACATAGGTTATGCACAATTACTCTGCTATTATGTAAAAGGGACTTGAACATCAATGAAAAGGAGTTCAAGGAGATAATGATATGTGAAATGATAATGTGAAGATAATATGTGGATTCTGGTATCTGAAGAGGAAAATTTTTCGAGAACTAACCCACCACTGATCCCAATGGATAAATATAGTAGAATTTGGGCAGATTTTGGAGAAAGGAAAACAGTAGGAGATGGCCTCAGAGAGGTGTGTGACAGCTAATCTTGACTGTCAATTTGATTGGCTTGAGAGACATTTCCAGGTGTGTCTGGGTGGGTTTTAGGGGCATGACCTTGGGGACTGTATTTGATCCCTGCACTCTTCTACTCAGGGCTCTTCCCCTGCTCCTGCTTCTTGGATGCCTTGAATTGAGCAGCTTTCCTCTACCATACACTTCAGCCATGATGCTTTTGCTTTGGAGCCAGCTGACCATGGACCTAGACCTCTGAAACTGTGAGCCAAAACAACCTCTTCCTCATTAGGTTGTGGATGTTAGGTAATTTTGTCTCAGCAACAGGAAGCTGACCAGTACAAGGGGGACATAAAGCAATATAGGAATTTGCCATTGTTGGGGGGCTCTTTGACTGGAGAGGCTTACATTTTCACTGGTGACTTTGGATGACCAGACTATAAGGCATGAAGTGATTAGCACAGTGCAGGTTTTCAGCTTATTAGTTCTGATGGACAGGAGTTAGGGAGGAGAGGCATTCAGCCTGGTGTGGATGCAATGAGCTATGGCTTGGAGAATTTGTGCTTCCAGGAATTCCCAGAAGAAGTGAGAGGCTGTCATTGGAATTGGTGCCAGGACTTTGACCACATGTTGGAAACAACCGCAGTCTCTTGTGGGACATATACTTCATCTGGTTTTCCTGCAACAGAGTACACCTGCAGTGTGACTTAATTGTGGTAGAGTTGAGAATAGCATTCTGTCCTCAACTTGAAGCCACAAATCCCTTAGTGCAGATGGAAAGCAGAGGTGCATTTAATTGGCAGACAAGGATCTGAATCAGAGTTCTCAGCTTAGTGTGCTGAATGTGGGCCACTAGGCACTGTGGCACATCATTGCTTAATTGATTCTTATTCAATAATTGGACCTCACTTATTTGCAAAATATAGTGATGTGCATCACTCTTCAGATTTTCTATTAATGTGGATGGTTGGGCTCAGGCAATATTGTTTCCTGACCTGCAGGTCCTTCTTTGGGAAGAAAAATCAAAGGGCCATGAAGAATGTAGTTCATAGCAGAGATTGAGCTCAAAGAATAATTAGTGAAATGAAGAGTATGCATGACAATGTAACTCAGGATACAAGGGCCAGCTCTCCAGTGTGATGCCTGGTGTAAACTTAGCAAGTATCTATGCGTGTTTGTGGATGAGTCTTTTGTTGCAGCTGTATGCTATTAATAGGGCTAATGCTGGAAGAAATATAGTTATGTAGTCTTACAAGCTGGAAGACTTAAGAATACCTGGAAATAGTTTTTGGGAAACTAGTACCTGGAATTAGTTGTTTCTCCACCCACCACGGCAACATGCCTTCCATTCCCCAGGATATGCTGCTATTCCTGGGTATGCTGCTATTCCTGTAACACTTCAGGTCCTACTGCAGGCAAAGGCAAGGGTTAATTGGTGGAGAAGGAAAGAAGTCCTTCCTTCCTCCACTCACAAATGCTTGGTGCTTGCTGGTTTTGAGTTAAGCATCAGTTATAGGAGGATGACTAAGACCTTTTCTTCTTGAAAGCAGGCTGCAGTGTGATTTGCCACATGCTTGGCTGAACTGGAGAAAGTTTCCAGCAGATAGCATGGGCTTTGGTGAATAAAAAGGAGTTCAAGGAGAAGGCTGTTCACTAATGACACATGAAATGATAATGTGAAGATAGTGTGTGACACTAACAAGGCAGCAAAGCTCATGGTGTCTTCGGAGAATAGTGAGAAATTCTCATCAATAGAATCTAAAATGCTTGCTGGAATAAAAGGTTTGTATTTTGAGAGGCATACAGTTGAGATGCTTAGATTTTGTCTTTGAAGTGATGGAGAGCAACTGAGGCTAGGACGTGAAATGATCAGTCTTGCATTTTAGCCACATCTCCTGTGGCTGCCTGGAGGCTTCACAAAGGAAACAACTGAGATGAACTGAGAGAGTTGGAACCTTGATAGTTAAAGCATCCTCCATGAACCATGAACTAGGGAGCATGTTGGAAATGCAGGCTTTGGCCCTTATCCAGACATACTCAGTCACCCCAAGATCCTCAGGTGATTTGCAAGCACATTCTTAGTCACTGGTTTAAGAGCCATGCTGATGGTTCTTTATGACATCCATACAGAGCCCACAGGAAGGATAACCTGACCTTTTCCTTTTCATACCATAGACTTTCAGATCATACTATGATCTGGAAAGGCTGATAGAAAAAATTTAAAAATTAATATATTTCAATAATATGAGGAATTCTACCCTCTCGAGCCACGACTTTTCAAAATGTCTTAAAGTCCTGGATTGTTAATGTGTGAATGGCCCAGGGAGACACACAGGAGACTATGCTAACTGTTCTGTTTTATTTCTTAAGCTCAGTGATGGGATTGCAGGTGTTCATCATGGTATAATTTGCCACTTTTTGTAGATGGCAATATTTTATAGTTCAAATTCAGAAAATCTTAATTAAACAGTAATATGTAGGGATTACAAAAGGAAAAGGAATAAGAAAAATAATTCTTGCTCCAAAATGATACTTGAAGACATGTTGGAGATGGGAATTCAATCTCCCACCACCATTAGGTGGTGATGGCATGAATATGAGTAATAATAGGTTTGTTGAGTGCTCGATAAACTATTCTGAGGGCACTTGCTATGTGCTCAGGACTATTTTAAATGCTTTGTATGTAACACATGTAATTCTTAGTCACTCTTGCAGGTAAAGCCTATTTATCCCTACTTCATAGGGATATTTTCATAAGTAAAAAACTAAGGGGAGAAGAGGTCAGGCTCTCAACTCAAAGCCCTAGTGAAAACGGAGGGACTAGAATTTGAACTCAGGTTATAGGAATTCCAGATCTAAGTTCTTAGCACTATACAGTAGCCTAGTGTACAGTCTTTCTGTAGAAATAAACATTGATAGAAGACTGATGGTGAAGGGTAACAATAATAAAATGCTATATCATTTTTCCTTGGTCAGGTCAGGGTAAAGCAAATGGAACACATTTTTGGCTCTAAAGTGATAATTCATGTTCCATTTATTAGCTGTTCTATGTGTATTTGAGCTTGGGAAAATGCAGCTGGGAGCTAGACATGAACAATATTAAGAACAGTGTCGCCATTTGGATTTAATTTCTGTTATGACTTAGATCTGGGGTGTCCCTCAAAAGCCTCATGTGTTAGGATGGCAACTGGATCATGGGGGTACTACACTGAATGTGCTAAATATGCTTTTGTGAGGTGGGGCTTGGTTGGTGGAGGGTCACGGGACATGGCCTGGAAGGGTGTAACTCCCTCCCTCACATCCTTCCCATGCTCCCTGCTTCCTGGCCACCATAATGTAGGCAGCTTTCCTCCACCAGACCTTTCCACCATGTCATTCTCATGTTTGAGCCGGTCAATCATGAACTGAATTTCTGAGACTGTGAACCAAGATAAACCTCTTCTCCTTTCAGCTGTGTGTGTTGGGTACTGTGTCCCAGGGACAAAAAAAGTGACTAAGATAAACTATAAGAAGAATCGACTAATTTTAAAAAATTGCATATGGGCTCTCTTAGAAAAACTACAGCACAAAGCTCAGCTTCTCTCTGGACTGAACTCATAAACCCCCTTCAAGACCCAGCTGCTACTCTGATGTGAATCATTTGACCATTTTCTGAAATGGGGAGTCCTGGCTCCTCTCTCCTCTGCCCATGATACAGTTGCCACTTACTGAGCTAACTGTGCATTGTGAATGGCATAAGCGGTCCTCTTATCTCCTTATCACAGCTCTAGGGGAATCACTGTCATTATCTCCATTGTACAGCGGCAGAAACTGACATGATGCAGGATTGAGTAACTCATCATGCAACTAGTTAGTGACAGAGCCAGAATCCCAACCCTATGGTGTCCTGACCCCAGAGTAGCAGGGTGGTATTTTCCCCTCTTGCTATGCTTTCTAAATTATTTAAAGCACCAAAGGTGCTATTTTTGTGCTGAGGTCACACTGGTGAGCAAGCACAGACTGTCTTCCAGGTGCTTCCAGTCTAGGCAAAGGGCAGAGGAAAGTTCTTCTAGAAAGTGATACCAGCATCAATTAAGACCTGGAAGGGAGACAGAGTGTGATTCTTCTCGGAGCTGCCTGGGATGCTGGAGTGTGAAAGTCACTGAACAGAGGACGTGGAGTTGTAAGTCTGGATTGTTAATGAGTCTGCAGATCACAGAGCTTCTACCAACTTTGCAAGGAGTCTGAATTTCAATTTCCCATGAGGGCCATGAGAGCTACTTAGTGGTTTTAAAGAAATTTGGAAAACAAATTTCTTTGTTTTAAACTATATTCCTTTACATGTTGACAGTTGATTAGCGACCTTCAAGAAAACTAATCTGCCAGTGACTCCATGCTCTGGAATTCTCATTCAAGAAATTTTTAAAGAAGAACAATGAAAGACATAGGGGAGGGGAAACCAATAAAACATAACACTTTATTATCATTATTTTTATCTTAGAAGGAATTCACCAAAGGCTTCATATTATGCTATGGCATCTTTAATTATAAAAATAAGCAAATAAAATAACTTGCATCTGTCATTACCATGATATGTTTCATAACCTTTATATGCACATGGAGCTTAAAAATGTAATTTAACAATAAATAATGACATATACCAGATATGCTCACTGTTTATTCCAGTACTCAGCCAAAAACCTAAATATCATTTAAATTATAAATACATAATGCAAATATAATGGCACAAAAATATCTAAAGTGCAACCAAATCACGATAGAGGAATCATGCAACTGGTCTAGGTCAGCCCCGAATCACTCTGTGCAGCAAACACAAGACGAAGCTTTGGAAGTTTAAGGAAGAGTCGGAGGGAGTGAGGAGGGGAAAGAGAAGCAAAAAACTAGCAACATCGTGAGAACTGCTTCTTTCCATATGTGTAGATATATGTATTGTAGGTACATATATAAATATTACCATGGGGGAGAAAAGGGGTACCATGGTTTGAAAAGGTCACAGCAAAAAGAAAAAGGGGGGGGGAGAGGGACAATCTACTGGACTGAAATAAGAGAGAATTTGTTAGGAATCCTCATGAACTACTCGTCACTTTGGGGTCCTGGGTTAGTGGGTTTGCAAAATGGACACAACACACACACTTGATTAGCTTTTCTGGTTCAGAGAAGTCAGCCTTGCCTGGGGTGGGACGTCGGGGGAGAGAGGGGGCATCTAACTTAGAATATGCTCTACCTGATTTCCAAGAGGCTAAGGCAGTGTCCATTTGTCTGGGGACCTGGGGATGGGGCAATTCCGAGTATAAAAACGCCCTTACAATCTGATGTCAGCACGCTTAGAGGCTATGTGGGGACAAAGGCAGCAGCGTTTGTACTGCTGCGGCTGCTGGATCTGCTGCCCTTGATCTTGCTCCTTGAGCAGCACGGTTCTGGATTTAAAGGCTTCGTGGTAAAGTTGTATTGCTTTTCATTTTTCTGGAGAGGTGCCCTCCCTCCTCCCACCAGGGTCCTTCTCACTCGACTTAGTCAAATTTTGAGTTTAGCCTAGTGAGAGTCAAGCACCAATAGTTTCTACTCAAGCGAGTTTGGAGCGGCCCCTGCAGAACTACCCCTCCTCCCTCTTCCTCTCTCAACATTGACCTTTGGTGGGCAGTGACGCTCATAAGGGACTGTTGGGTTCAAGGACAGTGACCCTGAGAAATGACTGCTGTTCATAGATAGGTTAATCATTTGGCTTTGGTGGTCGCCATCTTGTAAACATCACGGCAGAAATGATCAACCACTAGCTCTTTTCCCTCTTTCTTTCTATCTTTTTTTTCTTTTTTTTTTTTTCTTTTTTTAAACGATTCTACAGAGATGGTCCAGCTGCCAGGGCTACTTTGGCAGGCAGCGTGCTACAGGACAAAAATGTAAGAGGAATCTATTAAGGCTGGACAGCCCAGGGTTATTTATACTCCCTCAGCCCCACGTCCCCTGGACTAAAGACCCAAAGGCCCATTGACTCATTCCTGATTGGTTTAGTGGATGATCTCCCACCCCATCATCATCTGCCAGAGTGCCAGGCACTGACGAAAGATGGCGAGTTAAGAACTGCCACTTCCCAAGTTAGAGTCGGCCTTATCACACTAAGTAGTCTAAGCCCAAAGGGATGCTCTTTTTGGTTCCTGTAATTCACAGTTGGATATGACAGAGATGTTTCAGGATAAGCCTAAGTCAAGTGTAGCCTCTGGGTTGAGGTGGGCTGGGAGATTACCTGGGGTCCTTCAGATAAGCCTGTTGGTTTTTCCTATCTTGTATAGGCCCATCTTAAGTTTTGATGTTGAATTAAAACTACTTCTACCCCCTTAGTTATAAAAAAGGCCACAAGGAGCATTTATGTGGATATCTGGAAGTGAGATAATTATTCCATTCCCAGGAAAAGAAAAATAAAGCTAAGTTACAAAACTAAATCTATATGCAATAAAGTTATTATATACTGCTTTGTTAAGCAGAGTCCTCTGGAATTTATGTACAGTACATTAGTTTTCAGCTATTTATATTCCACAGTTAGACCTTAAGATTCTCTGGTTTTAAGACAATTGTTAAAGATACTTTTAAAGCTCTGAGCAGTTACAGTACATAAAGATGTTAGCTTTTTGTTTTTCATTAGATGCAAGAAGATGCAGGCTCAAAGTCTGGTTGGAGAGCCAGTCTTGAGCAATTTGGTAAATGTGTTGGAAAGGAAATTAGACATTGGAGGATCAAGACCATAAGACACTAGCTCATTAGAGATCAAGAATTCAAACATGACATTCATATTCGTCCATGGCCAGCACAGATTCATAACACGAATTCCATTTAACATCTTTATGAGCATTTAAGACATGCACTTAAATAAAGTTGTTTCGTATCCACTAACTCTACTGGGGCAACCACTCTAAAGGGCTCCACATTTTCAACTTACTATGACAGGAAAGATACATGAATGTTTTGTGTTTGAGGGTAGTTGGAAGGGAGCTGGGAAAAGACATCGCTAGAGGAAGGTAATGAAAGAGGGTACGTTCTCCTGAGGAGAGGCAGAACGTTCGCACGTATTCTGTGGAAATGCTGCCATTGCAGAATGTTGGGATATTGATTACAGAAGCCTAGTTTCATGCAATTTTCTTTAAGGGGAATAGAAAATAGGAACTACTTTAAAAAAATCAAACCAGGCACAGTACACTCAAAGTTGGTGTGTCAACACCCCTAAAATGATACTAGTTTGGTGAGGTTCCGAGTACCTCTCCCTGGTTACGCACTCTCCTGAGAGGTACGCTTGATATGGGAGGGAGAGTCTCCCTCACCTCGGAGGTTCCTGAGGAGGACCTTCAGCTTCTGCGGCTCACTGGTACGCCTCCTGTGGAAGTCAGCTCTCGGGTGTGTTTGGGCACAATGGTCTGTCTGCAGGATGTGGAAGAGGCTGGCCATGTTGGGCCCAATTTTCTCCATCAGGCTGTCTCTGATTGTGCTGACGGTGTCTTCATCACATTCCAGAAGGCTTCGAACGAGTCTGTTGTAGTATCTGCATTGGGAAAGAAAGCAGGTGTGACAGTCACTCATGAGAACACGGTAAGAGCCAAGCTTTCTTCTGGTTTTTATGCAGCCAACACCAGGCCCCAGCAGTTGAACCATGCAAACATAAAGAGCACATCAGCTGAAGGTGGCTTTTCGCTTCCTACCTCAAACAGTGTCTTCTTAGTCTAAATGACATGCTCCCCAGGTTTCCCCAGGCCACACAAGACAAATCTGTCTTCAGATTTAGAGATTAGAAGATTTAGATCACACTTTGGATAATAGGCTGACTTTGATGCCTGAAAAATTTTAGAAACCCTCTGAAATAGGCATATTGATCTAGAGGACCATTGAGTTGGGCTAAATGGGAACACAGAGACCATTCAGTGATTGATTCAACTCTCTTTTTGGTTTCTTTTTCTTTTTTTGGTATGGGGGATTGAACTCGGGTCCTTGCACTTGCAAGGCAGGCAGTGGAACCACTGAGCTAAATCCCCGGCCCTCAACTCTCTTTTTATAGAGAAGAAACTAAGGTAGGACAGTTGAAGTGACTTGTCCAAGATCATACAATGAGTTAATGACAGAAGTGGGTCTTAGTCAAACATTATCAATGCAATAAGGTGAACTCAACACTCAATGCTCATATGCAGCATTACTGCACAGGTCTTTACAGTTATTATGACGCTTCTTTGCAATTTTTTCTTGATGGTTGTATATACTCATGCATATGTGCAGATGAGTATATTTTTCTGACTAATCTTTTAAGGCCCTGTCTCCTGTGGACCAGGTGTTTCCCCATGAAATCTACTTTCCTTACCACTCATTCACCTAGTCTTGGTTAAAGGCTGTTGATTGATCCCACTTTCAAATTTTTCTCCAGGAGGCCAAAGGCTAGGCAGTGAGGATATTTAAAAGGAAAGATGAATGGTCTTTAAGTGTTCATGGTTCTATACTTTCATGAGAACTTTTCCTACTGTTCTGGCTTTTGCATTTAGTGCCTTATAGATAAATTGGCTTCTATCACAAAGGCTAGCATTTGATGGTTTCCAGTTGAAAACTTATCAGAGGCAGGATTTATGTGCTTACTCTTTGTATCCCTTATGTGTAAGTGTCGTGAGGTAGAATGTCTACTCATTGAAGATTTTTAAATTTACTTTGTGGCCGTTTAGGAAAACCAATTTTAAAAACTGAATTCTCCCCAATAATGATTTGCTAAAGAAAAAATTGTGTATAGACCTGATAGATTTTACCAAAAAAATCCTTGTGTCTGCTGAAACCTACCTCCATCTTTGGAACAAATTCTTTAAATTTCCCAAACAATGCACAGAATGTTATGGCTGAGAAAGGATTCAACTGTCTAATAATCAGAACATATAAATAAATGCGTGGTGACTCTGTGGTTAGATAGTTCGGGTATTTTCCAGTTTGTGCTGGGATGCATCTGTTCCATTGTGAGGTGACAGTTGTCAAAGCCCATTAGCTATCTGTTCACTAATAGGAAATGGTCCTGATGACAGTGACCTGCTGTCCTTACACAGGGAGACCCTTTCCTCAGAAGAGTTAGAGGATCTCTAGGGCCACAGGATCTTCCAGGAAAAGAAACCTATTTATTTTTAACTCACCTCCCGGAGTACAGGATCAAAGATCTTTCCAGAATAACTGAACCCCCAGAGAGGTCCTTTCAAGGATGTACAGTAAATAGACTGGAACGCGGGTAATGAGGCAGAGCACTTGCTCACCCTTCTGTGGGAGGAGGATGATGGTGAGGACCGGAAAAGAAGTGCAGTGTCTGGGTTGCCGACACAATCTTATCCTGCACCCCTCCCTCTAGGGACAATTACATCCAGCTGTGAGTGAAGCTGGGATTCTCTGGCACACGGGAACATTTTCCAGCCCTTTGGAATTACAAAGCACATGAGTCAAGTAGCACTTGGATGGTGGAATGGGGAGAAAACTGGTTTTGGAAAAACTGAGAATAAACAACTCTGCACCAATAGTTTCAGACATCTACACACATGGGTCTCCAGGCAGCTCTTAACTTCTGGGCTCTGCCAGGACCTGGGTTTGTTGGATCACTGTATCTATTTCAGAGGACAAGTAGCTCCTAGAGGACAGCGTCCAATAAGGACTTTATAACTTAGAAGTGAACACTTACCCTTCTAGAAAGTTCTATTTATGCCACATTAGCCCCCAAATGGGCTGGAAAATATGACCTTTCCTTAGAAATAGAAAAAGAGAGAAGTTCTTTCTTCTTATAAAGAATTAGAAGCACTTCTCTGGATGCAGAAGGCTAATACTCTTAAAGACATTAAGCTTCTCTAGCTAACCTTGCCACTTTAAGGCCACATATTCCCTGTGACCACACTTTGTAGAAGTGCCTGCTCTCTTTCTCTGAGGGCCTTTACCCTTAGTGTTCCTTTCTCTGGTGTCCCAGCCAGGATACTTGACTTCTGTAGCCCACTGCTGTTAGTGACCCTCCACCCCACATCTACTCTTGCTACTTTTCTCACAGAACTTTGACAGCCCAGCATGACAGGTGAAGAGAGGCTCCTTGGAAGAGAAAGCAGGCCAGAACTCCTTTAGCAGCTCTTCCAAGGCTGCTCGTCAATTGCCTTAATACTAACACAGTTAACCCTGTTCTTCTTCATTAAGGCTGGACTGTAGCATTGACCTCTGGAATTGTGCTGGTCAATGAGACAGATCTTTCTTCTAGGTCACTAAGTGAAAAGGCTAATTTTTAGAAGTTGTGCCTCTAGCAAGAGTGGACTTAGCAATTGTCGCTTATTGAAGACCCTGTTGTACCAAGGCTTATTGTTACTATGGCCGTTGGGAGGATGTACTTTGCCTTTTAGGAAAGAATGTGCACAAATCGAATTGCTGACCACCATGGTGTGTCTATCTTCAATTATACTTGCATTCTATTTTTGGATTGTGGATATTTCTTGCAGGCTTTTTTGGCTGCCATTTTTGAAATCAAAATAACTTGGCTCAAGGGCATGTGAATTCTGGGCCCAATTCAGTTACTCACAAACTGTGTGACCTTCAGCAGGTCATTCCTTGCTCTGAGCCTTCATTTTTCAATCAGTAAAATGAGGCAATTAATCTAGATATTAGTCTTCTTCAGCTATGACATCCTATACTTCCAGGGATTCAAAACATATTTTCCTTTTCAATTTAACAAAAAATACTGCAGTTCAGCTTAAGGCCCCTCTATTTAAGAAGATTCCCTTTATGGGAGCAGAAGGGGATATGCAACAGGGTCAGTGGTTTAACTGTTCTGATCCCTCAGCCTGGAAGGATCTTTTGAAGCATGTTTCTTTCTTCCCCTTTTGAAAATTTCATCCCTGATTGCTTTTTCTTGGTAAAGAATAAGATCAGATATTCTCCATAGCTACTGTTTCAGCCATGCTTACCCAAATATTCACATACTGCCTAGGAACGCTCTGTGTGAGGGTTTATAAATAGTCCTTTGTTTCCCTTGATCAATATTATTCTTCTGTTTCCTGTTCCCTATCCTTGCCCTAGAGAGTTGAACGCTGTGTCAGTTTTCCCACTCTGGATCTGGGTTGGTCTCATTCGTTCCCAAGCCTCACACTGCCCTGCCTGCTGATCAATTCTGCCTCCTTCCTCAGGGCTGAAGGTACAGTTTTCCAGGGGGACACTCCAGCTGTAATTTCTCTTCTAGGTGCATTTCTGTCATAGAAAATCTCCTTATTCTTCCTCCTGCTCCAGCCACAGGCTTTTGGATTCTCCCAGTCCCAAATCTCATGCTAGATAAGTCACAGGAAGGTGGAATGAACCTGTAACTACTTCCTTTTGCAATTTCTTGCCAATTGGCACCAATTTAGCATGTGTCTATGGTGGGACAGAGGCTGAGAAAGCAGGATGTTTTAGGAGGGCGAGGAGCTTAAATAGAGCAAGTCAAGCCCAGCTTGGAACCGGAAATCTCTCCAGTCCTGAACAGGAATAATAGTAGCCTGCTGAAGTGAAAAACTTGGAGAAGGGTAAGAGCTATACAAGCGATTCTGGTGTTCAAGTGCTGGGCGTATTTTCCCCCACTGAATAGGTAATATTTCCTATTACGTGTGAGTCCCTTAAGATAAATGGGGGCAATGAGAAGAGTTTCTTTATGACCCTTTTCCAAGGGTATTGGAAAACAAGGTACATATTAAAAGGAACAGTAGTGTGGTTAAGAACTTTTCCTGGGCCAGGTGGGATCGCCCATCTAGCCTCTGCACCTTCCTTTCTATAGTGTGTTTCCTTTCATAATGGAAGATTATGAAAAGAGGATTTCAGTAGAAATAGCAGGATCAACATTGCCTGGAAATTTGTAATGGGCCATATTGTTGATCATATTTGTCACAGGATACTTAAGGATCTAGACTTGTAATAATGACTTTGTTAACACACCCCTTCCCCCAACTACTGCGTAAAAACCCACTTCATGTTTAGCCATAGTCTGATGAAGAATCCTTCATTTCATTTCCTGATAGTGAAGGGAGTTTCTAACATTTAGTCAGGTCACCCCTCCCTTCACCATGCAACAAGAGTCTTCCTAGGAGAATTTTAAAACCAAAGCTGCTATAAAGAGATAAGCTATTTGAGAGAAATAAACTGTTTGAGTTAATTTCCCTGTTGTGAGAAAATTGGTTACAACTCTATGGTAGAGTTGCTCTTCCAAAGACCAGATAAATGATTTGCATAAATGAACTTGTGGCTTTGAGGGGCAATCACATGTAGTTAAGAGTGAATTAGAATTTGTTATGTCAGAGACCTTAACCTTTGTGTAAGGTTAGGAACCACTTTTCTGGTTTTATCTTGCATACATGCACATGACTGAATCACTCCTAAGCTATTCTGAAGAAAGGTACAGGCTAGGAAATTTATCAAGTAAGCCTGTGATAACTCTCAGGGTATCAGGATAGCATAGAACTGATCTTTGGAACTATGTGCAGATTTTGTGGAGAGTCAAAAAAATCACAGAACTTCAGAACCAAGAGTAGTTTTAGGCCAAGGTGCGTCCCAGTAGGATAAACTTGACCTGCCTGCACTGCCTGTGCTACCCCTCCATGCCAGCCACACCAGCTCCCTTATCTGTTGCTGGAAACCTTTGAAGGCCCCTCACATGGAGGCCAGCATTCTTGTGAATGAGGAGTTCTGTCCTAGCTGGGAGAGACAGTAAGTCCAGGGCACAGCTAGACATGTGGCTCAGATATTCCAAGTTTAGTGGCTTTGGGTCAAGTTAGATCAATCAGGATTTGAATGGGCTCTCTGTGGCCACCAGAACTTCTTCCTGGGCAATCTTGGACTGGATAACATAAGACCTGGAAGGAGACCTACCAATGGTCCAGTTTCGTCCTTTCACTTTTTTGCAAAGAAAAATCTGAGAACTAGGAGACTAAGATGACTTGTTCTGGGTTAGCCAGAGGAATATCTGACTGGGATGAGCACTGATTTGAAATAATGCAGATTTACAAAAAGTCTGCATTATGACATTTAATCAGAATTAAAAAAAATAATCATGGCCAATTATACTGCTGCACAATCATGGTTTCAGCCAAATCTTATTCTTAAAAAGTGGTTACCAGAAAGTTTGCCCTTTCCTTCAGGCTTATGGCAAGGAATGAACAAAGAAAATGTGCCCAAGGATGCTGCAGACGAAGCTTTCTGTTAGCTGCATGAAAAGACTTTTTCTCTAACAGTGGGGGGAAAATCCAAGCTGCTTAAACTGTCACTACCAATCACAAACATATTTTCCTGCAAAAGCTGGGAAGACTGCAAGCTAAAATAAGAGTGTGACTGTGGCAATTTAACCCTCCTTCTCAAACGGGCTCTGCCAGCCAGCCCTCCACCTCCCCTGATTGCAGAGAAGGGGATGCATCTGTACCTGTTGGAGTAGTGATTGGGCAGTTGCACGACCTCAGTGATGGCCTCGGGGTTCCGCTTGGCGATGCTGCACACATTCAGCTTGCTGTAGCACTCTTCCTGAACCTCAGCAATCATCCTCTGGAAAGTGGAGCACCTCCGAATGGTGAGAAAGACCTTGGAGGTGACCCCGTTGGCGATGCACTTTAAGCTTTCTTTGACAAAGGCTTTTCCCTGCCAAGAAGGGAGGATGGGAGGCAAAGCTTTAGCTTGACCTGATGAATGAGGTCAGGGTGTACAACCTGGGGACCTGAAAGGGGCTCACTTCAGCAACTATCTTGGCCATCTACATTTCCTTGCAGTGTGATGATTGCACCCATGGCGAAGAATTTAAAATTCCCTTCCCATTGGATTCTCTCGAGAATTAGGCCCTGGAGAAAGGATATGAGATGAGCTTGAAAACTGTCATAATCCAGCTTTATATCCTTGGGTTTGAATATGATAATTCAGATTACAAGCTAGTGTGCCAGGGCATACAGCAAAAACTTCTTTGTTAGAAGAACATTTTTATTTCCTTTTCAAGAGGAAAGTTTTCCTACACATAGCCCCTCCCCTCACAAGCCAGCTTCTGACAGCTCCTTCCAGCCTTGTCTTGGGAGTGGGGTTTGGGAGTCTGGCCCAAAGAAGGCATGTGTGTGCGTGCGTGTGTGTGTGCGTGTGTATACACCCAAAGATGGGAATTTGATGTAGGGAGGCTGGAAAGCAGGGCTGATTCCCTGGACTGTTTACTAATCAATAATCCAACACGGGGTTAAAGACAAACAGCCAGGGCAATATTACCTGAGTGTCAAATTTAGCAGCGCTGTACAAGAAGGATTTACAGATGTCATACATCCCATCTGTGTCACAGGTGGAGTTTTCCAGGCAGGCAAAAGCCCCACAGCCAACCTGCAGAGCACTGTTGAGGCAGCGAACCACTTCAGCTGGAAGAGACAAACACATCCAGGCTGGGTCAAACATAGAGGGTGCTGGGTGGGATCAAGTGGATGCAGACAGAAAGTTCAAGGACAAAGGATCAGAAGAACTTATGCTAGAAGTCTGTCCCGAGGGGCATTGGAAGGGCCTGTCTGAAGAGGAGTGGGGAGAGAAGGGGGCATGAGCAAGCAGGCCCTTCTGCTTCTCAGAGCCTGAGCACTGGGCGGGGAGGGGATGCCTTCTCCCTGGAGATGCATCTTCTCTGTCTCACCATTGCATGTGTTTGGGTGGCTGGACAAGTGCGGTTGGACTGTGCAGTGCCCAGTGATTTTCAGCCTCTCCGTGGAATCAAAGTCCATCCTTTGGCAGCCGAAGGCAAGGGGGAGAAGGGAGCAGGCAGGGGCTAGCGGTCAGGTTTAAGAGGTGGGAGGGCCAGGGAAGCTATCTGTCTTCTGAAAAATACACTTCAGAGTAAAAAGCATGGAATTACAACCCAGAGTGTCCACCTGGAGAGAGGGAGACCCTTCTGGTTCTTTTTTTAACTCACCGTCTTCTTGGCAGAAAGGAATCTGATCCACTCATGTTCGCCTCAGCCCCCACTACCGGACAGTGATTAGAGGTATGTATAATTCTCTCATATTAAAAGCTTTTTTTTTTTTTTTTTTTTCAAAAAAGAGAAACACAGGTGTGCACTAACAAGGCCAAGGGACCCCTTGTGCAAGACTGGAAGAAAACCACAAAGAAGTTGCATGAGTTTTTCTACATTCTGGATAAGATCTCTCCTAAAAGTAATTTCTCTCCCACAGAAGGGGGGTGTTCTGGCAGGCAGCTCGACAAGAAATGATCTGTCGCCTTCATACCGTAGGATTCTCCTCTGAGATCTAAAGCACGGTTCAGCGAGGTTTCCCCACCCCCTCCCACCACCCGCGGCCTCTGGGATATTACAAGTCATTTCCTTAATTATATATTTCCACGGGTTCAAATTATAACTTTGCTTTAAGCAGTTTTAATATGCATTAGGGCTGCTATTGTTTTAGGCAAGCTCGAATTGTGAATCACGGCATCTCTATAGCAACTAAGTACAAAAGGAAGTAAGGCAGAAGCCCTCCTCTCCCCTAGGCAGGGACCTGCGCTCTTCCAGGGGGAGCGGCTTCTGCAGCATTTCCACACCTGCGATCCCATCTCTGCTGACAGTTGGAGGAGAGAGGGCAGGGATGGAAGAGGCGAGGGAGGACTGGAGGGGCAGAGGTGTCAACGCAGGCTTCCCCCTGCCTCTTTTCCTTCAGAGGCCAGGGGCAGACACAATTAACTGCTCCGGGAGTCAGGGCGAAAGTGAGACCTTCCCCTTGGAGAAACAGCTGCTTCATTTCACAAATAGTCTTTTGCAAGGGGCTCTCTTGCCATCGGGCTGCATGCAGAGTGGCTGGGGCCCAGAGAGCGGAGAAGGAGGGAGCGGCAGCGGTGGGTGTTGGGGGTGGGATGGATAGGGTTTCCTCTGAATCCGCCCTGGATTTGTCAGACTGAAGAGGGAGCTTCTCTGTGTTCTCTAAAGAGGTAGAGACGTCAAGTTATAGGGTCTTAAGGGGGGAGGGGGAGGGCCGGCACCGGAGCAGCAGGGTCTAACCCCAAGACCGGCTTCTGGGAAGTATAGAGAGCTCTCTGAGGCATGCCAACATTCACGTCTTCCCGCCCCCTCCCCCGAGAGGGTACGTGCCAGATTTCAGGCAACCAGGCCAGGCTTATGCAATGAAATACCCTCAGCACAGCGCCCAGCCCCTGCGTTTGTTCGTCGCATGCAGTTTATTAAACAAAGGAGCCCCACTTCCTAAGGCTATTGGATTACACTGGCAGTTTATTGCCATCAGGCATGAAGCACAGTTATTATCAAGATCAGCCGTCACAGACACAGTTGCAAAAGTGAGAGGCAAACGAGGACAACTCTTTGGGGGGAGAAACCGGTCCTGGGTTTGCGCTTACCTGAGTTCTGAGCTGCCACTCGGGATTTCCTGGGGCTCACAGAGTCATTCTGCTCCGCCTCATGGGTTGCAGAAGCACTGATCACCAGCACCAGAAGCACTGCTGAGTTTTGGAGCATTCTCTGAGAAGTTTCCGCTAAGTTGTTGGGGTTTTTTTTCCTCCCCCCTTTTCGCTCTCCCTCTCCGGGCTTGAGTGAAGATGTGGATCTGGATATACTGAAAGCTTAGGTGAGGATTTGATGAGGATTTTTTTGTTGTTGCTGCTCCTGCTGTTTCTGTTGCTGCAGTCTCTGCTCCTTGCACCCCTGGCTTTTGCAAACTGGGGGCCTAAGAGCTGCACCCAGGGATTTTATAGCCGTTCTTATCGGCCCTTAGGATCAGGGACCAATCATGTTCCTCAACTGGCCTGGCTAGCCAATAGGAGGGCACGCTTATTCAGCTGGGGCTTTTTGACTTCTTAGAAATATTTTCCAGCAAATTAAAAGTACCTGCTGCCAATGTTTTGTGTGTGTGTGTGTGTGTGTGTGTGTGTGTGTGTGTGTGTGTGTGTGTGTGGCTGGTGTGCAGAGATGTGTGAAAAAGCTATTTTCATGGAATCAAGGGATAACTTTGTATTGATGGAACTGAAGGAAAATCATATGAACATTCCTCCAAGGTTCCTTTTGAAATGTATTCATCTTTAAGAGAAATGAGCTGCTGGGGGAGAAGTGGGTAGTGTGGGTTGGGTGGGGAGGCGTGATCTCTTTGGATTCGAAGTTAATCTAATTACAGTAGTTTTACTCTAATTGTAACAGGGTACGCTCTGTGTTGTAACCTAGATATGCGTGTCACATCTCCACATCTCTGCGTGCACGTGTTCACATGTGCTATGTGTGTACGGTGCATGCTTCAGTCTGTGGTCATCCTGAGTCCTTACCCCCATGAGCCCTCAGGGAGGGAGGCAGGTGAGTGACAGAGCCATGCGGATGGGGATGATAGCTCTGAGTGGGACCCCAGCTCCCCTACTAATTAGCTCTTGGCAGTGTTCTTTTCTCTTGCTCTACCTCAATTTTCAAATCAGTAAAATGCCAAAACCAGACGCTGGCATTTCTTCCACCTCCAAAACGTTGTGGTTCCCTAGTAACATACATTACAAGTCTCCATCTTTTCAGTCACTGGAAGAATTTGAAGCCCCGGGAGTGTCTGTTACTGTTGTAGGCACACACACACACACACACACACACACACACACACACACTACTCACACTACAGTCAAGACAGACATCATGAATGCCTGAGAATTAATAAACTGTGTATTCAAGCTCAGCTACTTCATAATCACGTTGAAACAATAAGCTGGTCAAAGCAAGACTAAACCTGCTGGGTAAACCAGTTCATTTCTTGGGGGGTAGGGAGGAGGCGGAGTGGAGGTTGGGTGAGGACTGGGAAAAAGGGGTAGGGAAAGACCAGAATGTGTAGGAGAGAAGACTGATAAACTCTAGGCTTAATGGGAAAATTACAGTGAAATCACAAATGGTGCCCAGTATGGCAGCTCATATTTTCTTATAAGTGGGCTGCAGGCAATACTGAGGCTTGTCCGTAATGTGTGAAGGAGATTAACGATCCATGAGAGGACTTCTTACAGGAGGAAGGTGGTCATTAAAGGCTGGGGTGAGATGAAGGATTAAACAATAAAACCTTTAAAAAATGTTCAGGACATAAATGGGAAAGGGCCATTGGTGATTCCTACAGACTTGGGCAGGTTGATCTGGCAACGAAAATGGAACCAGTGACTCCAAATCTTAAACCCTTCAAATAAAAGTTAAAGAGAGTGTCAACTGTGTTAACCACAAACCAAACTGAGAATCAGGTGAATATGTGTGGAGAGAGTGGGTTGCTGAGTGACTTATAGCCTCCCCTTTGTAAAAAGAAAGGGCTGCTGGGATAGAAGGAATGAAGGATGCAGAAAATATCTAAAAGTAAGGGGTTTTCAGATTGTCACTAAATAATTTGTACATTTCAATTTTTATTAATTGGCAGTCTTGCTATTTCTCTAATACTTTTCTGGCTGAGTACCTGGGAATGATTACAGGAGGGTAAAAGACACAAGACCCAGCAGAAGGAAGATTGCAATTCTTGATCTTGAGGTGTTTGCAGTCCAGTTAGGATAATGTCAAACCTTGGTGATACCCAGAAAGGTTCAAGATGTCAACACCTTGCCTGGCAAGACATAGGCATGGGTAGCATTAGCTAGAGATGTGGGGAAAACTTCATGGACGGATCTTCAAGGAATGATCAGTGAGGGCAGAATGTGAACTTGTGTTTCTTTTTAACAATTTAAGAAGAAGCTCTAATATTTTAAAAATGAAATTCTTGTACTGGATAGTTCTAAGGCATTTAAAAAAAATGGTTTGGACAAAAGTAGTAGATGTCTGGTGGTGTGAAATAGATCACTCAGCCTTCTCTTCCGGAAAAGGAACAAGAGGACAGACACATATGCTTCCCAATGGCCCTGACTTCGGCTTGTCCGCATTCTCTACCTGCTTAATGGCACTGCTGTCTATTTCTCATGTTGGACTTTCCCTGTGCCGTCTGCTGGGTTGGTGGAGAGATGATTTACTTCTGACCATCCACTTTCTTTTGCCTTCTCTCTGATACTCTCACCAGAACACAATGTCCTACAAGTATCAGGATGTCTTTTGTGTTTTTTTTTCCTGATGTTGATTTATTTTCCTCCTTATTTTGCTCATTTACCAGTGCATGCCTGGAGGCTCGTTGCTAGGTGTGCTAGCATTTCACAACAGTGGGTAAGCTGTCACTTGAGGAAGTACAATGGCCATGAGCCACTTTGGTTTGAATGTAACCAGTGTGTGCATCAACACATTTGAGAACTGCAAAGGAGCGAATTGAAGTCTCAATGGAAATGCTCAATGTATAGTTCCTTCTCAAATGTCAAGTTTGAGGATATTTGAAAGTCCATGATTATTGCTCTGTTGCCTTGGATATTGATGTAGCAATGATATAAGTCTTGGGAACTCTGCAGATGACTTCTGGTTTCTTTGTATCTTCTCTTGGGGTCTTGGAGAATGTGGAGAAGTTGGAATGTCAGACTTTAGAGCTAGAGTTTTGTCTTGCAAGCAACATGGATACATAGGAGGTCCTGAATAGGGATTGTTATACCACATGTTGAAATGAGTGTTTGGGGAAGACCCTTTCATCACGTATATAACAGCTTTGACAAAGAGAAGAATGGAGGCATTATGACTGCTTAGTAAACCCAGTTTGTGTTGATGAGGTTATGTTGGTGGCAGGAAAGGAAGATAAATATGAGGGACATTTGAAATACAATGGATATTATCAAGCAAACCAATGACTTGGAAAATGATAATGAAGAGGATCCACATCGCACTTTTCCCTCCCTTTTTTGCCTATGCTAAGGTTACTCAGACTACTGAGTATTTAGGTGAGAGGCAGGCACTTGCTGTTCTGTGAAGGTTGTAGAATTACCTATTAAAGGACTTGACTATACTTTCTGTAGGTGAAGCCCTGCACAGCTGGAGGTGCCCCCAGGCACCATGGTGGGAGGGAGGGTGCCTTTTGCCATTGCCCTGAGCAGGAAAAGTGCTAAGAAATGTGGAGGAGTAGCTGCCAACACCTCAGGCTGGGTGATGATGCCCTGGCTGTGCCCGTGCAAGGCTGGCGTGGGTTCAGTGAGAAGATTAAGCCAGAAATCTCTATGGCTTTGTTGGATTTGGCTAGCTTAGAGCTAAGCAGTGAGCAGCTCTTTGCCTTTTGGGTGAGAGGAGCCCAAGAGCATGGTTTCTTGGTAAATGTTCTTTTTGTTAACAGAACGCAAGACCCAGCAAGGTTGTTTTGACATAGTAACCAAGGTTGGACTATTTTTCTTGGGCAATTCTAGGCTTTTTTTTTTCTTTTATGCCTCTGTGTGTGTGTGTGTGTGTGTGTGTGTGTGTGTGTGTGTGTGTGTTGAACTGTTGAGTCATGCCTTCCTAACCTCAAGACAAAGGGAAGGGGGGGGGAAGAAAAGAGCAAGATGAGGGGGAAAACGGTTTCTACCATTTATTGTCTATAAAGATTCCAGGTTTTCTGTGTAGATGGCTTTGAATTCTTGCATGAATCTGTACTTCTTATGTGCCTTTGATTGCTTTAAACTGCCAAAGAAAGAAAGTGAAAAATTATATAAAGAAGGCAAACTCCCTCTCTGTGCCCATCCTTCCTGCCATCACCTCGCTGGTTTATGCAGGGTCACGGTGTGTCCAGCGCTACGGCAGGGATGGTGGGCAGTGCAGAAAGATGGCCGATTTCTTCCTATGCTCCAGGAATTCTCAAGCTCATTCTTAAAGGATGAATGTTGTGTCTGTTTTCTACATATATAATAAAGCAAGTAGATTGGAACAAAGTTTATAGGTTTGGATGCAATTAACACTTACTGGCTGCCTATCTATTCCAGGCCAGACATTGCATCGTATCTGTGAGAAGACTATTGTCTTCCCTTCCCAAAGGAGGAGACAGGGACCAGAGAAGAATGGCTTCCTTGCTCCACAGGGTAGATGGTACAAAATCTCCTGAGATTTGCTTATTCTAGAAGTAGCTCCAGTTGTTTAGTGGTAGAGAGGGTGTGTGTGCTTAGAGCATTGCCCCTCAGGGTGCAGGAGGTGGAGGGGCAGGAAAAAGAAAAAGACAGGATGACCTGACAGGCTTAAACCAGAACAGGCAAGTTGAAATTAGCCTCCACTCCTGTTAGCAGCTGCACCTCATTCTTTAGGGTGTAAGTTGTGATGTCACTTTAGATCCAGGAAGGAAAATTCATGCTCGGAGGGTAGCCCGTGAGTCTTCTGAGTTTCACACGAGGCTCCTGAAACAAGTGTAAAAGAGGATTTGTGTGTTACCCAATCTGTCATTTAAAATAGCCTTGAGACCTTAAGTGACATTACTCTGTTGAGACACATGGGGGCGCTCGAACCAACCGACAATATGAAGCTGTCACCTTAAAAAAAAAAAGTTAAGAATCCTAGCTCTGGTCATTACTTCATGCCATCAAAATGCTTCTTAGGGGGATAACATATGTTTGAGGTCTAGGGTTGTCACCTGTGACTTAGCCAGTGAGCTTGCATACTAGTATGGTCATGTCTTTCCAAGTTTTGCAATATAAGCTATTCTAGTATTGTCTTTCAGGGAAACAGATTGCAGGCAAGGTTTTTTTTTTCAAGTGTACTTCCCCAGCTCTGATAGTATTTGTGCCTGAATTATGAAAGGCAGCTGAGGGAATATATTGGATAACTATATATATAAAATATATATTATATATATGTTTGCACGTGGTGATTCTGAGTATCGAGAATGCATTGGATAACAAATTGGTGGTATTGAGAATTAAACTCAGAGCTTTCACACTAAATCACAGCCCCATTTCTAAATTTTGAGACAGGGTCCTGCTATGTCACTAAATTGTTCAGGCTGGGCTCCAACTTGCAATCCTCCTGCCTCAGCCTCCCAGAGACCTGGGATTACAGGCATGCACCACTGTGTCTAGCTATATTTGTAGTTCTTTGAACTCCTTGGTTTGAAAAAGGAAGTTCCATGCTCTTCCTTACTGAAGGCAGAGATAGTTCTCGCCTACAGTTTTGTACTTTGCATTCTTTCTTCTAGTGGTCTGTAGGTAGAGGTCAAGGCTGAATAATTTTTCATGCTATTTCTGCCACTTTCTGTGGCTTGGAATTCCTTCCGGAGTGTGTGGGAGGAGAAATGGGGGCAAACATGTGCATGGGTTTTCTCCTGCCTCTTTGCTTTACTCCCACACACCTTTGTGCAAGGGAGTCTGCATTCCTCTAGATGCAGGCACTGGTTTGGAATGCCTAGGGATCGGGCAGGCTGTCACACTGGGTGTGTTCAGAAAGCCCTCCCACCCAGTGGATCCCTGACTAGATAGGGGAGCAAGGCATCCCTGCTTCCAGCTATGTATTCTATCCATCAAGTGCATTCCTTTAGCTCTCTGTGCCTGGAATCGTATTGGCAGAGTGAGAGCACAGTTAAGTCACCAGGGAAGGTGAGGCAGCATAGTGCAGTGTGCAACAGTGAGCTGTAAAGGGCAGGGCTGAGTGATGAGGCCAATGACTTTGTGCAAGAGAAATTTTTAAAAAAATGCTCACTCCAACAACCTGTGCTGAAGCAGCATTCTGACATATTTGCCTAATGTGAGCTTCTCATTTGCAATGTGCTGTCCAAATATAAAGAAGTGTCTTGCAGCCATTTCTGAGTGCTACACAAACCTATTTTTACTAGCTCATTGGCTGAGAAAAGGAGGTGTAGGGAGGGAACAGCCTCTATACAAAGTTACCTGACAAGTCCGCAAAAGGGCCAGATGAGGCGATTATAGATTTCTTTATTTCAGGTTTGGAAATCTTGCCAAAAAATTTATTGTGGCAATTCAGATGCATTTTATAATCAAGTTGCATTTAATATGCTTTAGGCTAAAGTGCAATTAAGATAAACCAGTTCCTGGCTCTGGATGAGTATCATGGGAGTATCAACACATCCAGATTACTGTATCAGAGTAGTAAAGAGCAGACTGCAGAGTCAGAACTGAAGCCTGTAAGGATTTTCATAGTGGTAGCAAAAATGGTCACCAAGTATCATTTAGTTTGCTTTCATGGAACACAGCTCTTGTCAGCTGCTTGGGAAATGAACTCTCTCAGCTCTTTTAAAAATTAATTGTAAGGAAATTTAGTGGAATAAATGGAAGTCCAAGTGCGGAGGAAACGCACTCTGCCCTCCAAGCAAGCATTTTCTTGAACGTGTCATTGTACACCCTCTAGTGACAATAATAAGGAGAGGGATGAAGAGAGAGGGAGAAAAAGTTATATTTGCAGTGGAAGTGGTGAAATCCTTAAGGGCAAAAACCTCACGGGAAGCACTGCTGCTAAGACAGGGGAATTAGCTCAAAAAATTATGGAGCAGGGGAATATTCTTTTTTCATGCAGCAAATTTTAATTCTATTTTCTTTGGTCCTCATCTTTATATGTATGATAATTTCTTCACACAGTTGTGGTTGATTATCTTTACTGTTTCTCATGTTACAGTAACAGTGAAGCGAAAGGGTAGTTTCTGAGAGAGAGAGAGAGAGAGAGAGAGAAGAGAAGAGAAGAGAGAGAGGAGAAAGAGAAAATATCTGTGTATATTTACCCTCATTTCATTTGCTGTTTAAATCACTCACAACAGACTTTGGGATACAGGAAACAATGAGAAATGAGTCACACTGTTAGAATCAAACATTAAAAGTGAGAGGAGAGAGTTTCTTGCTGTGATATTTAACAGACCTTGAAAAATAAGATTGATGTGAAAGAAAGGTCGATGTTTGGGGTTTTAAAGGCCTAGCTTCTCATTTTTTTCTTTTTCCTCAAAGAAGTAGGGAAAGGGACAGTGACTTAGACTCATCCCCAAGCACAGCTGTCTTTCTAGACCACAGAGCCCTCCTACCCCTCTTGTTTGCTGCTCTTTCTCTCCACTGGCTGTAATGGGGCTGAACATCTGAGCCATGCTGAGGCTGCCGAAAACACGGACACAGCCTCGTGTCGGCATGAGAATTTGTACCTTCACAAGATCACCCAGCATCTGCTTTCGAACAAATTCAGCCTCTTCAGAAGACCTGTAGAAGCGCTGAGTTTTCTCTGAGCCCTTTGCCCACCCACTGCTGACTGTGTTGTCTTTTGCCATCCGTTTGGAGAAAACCCCTGAAGCCTGAGTTCCGTTCAAAGAGCAGTGAATGCGAAGCCACCAGCTGTAAAATAGGTGCCCTGAGTGGCTTTTCACAGGGAGGGGGGATTCACCGAGAAAGAGCAGCGTTCTGCTGCAGGACCCTGTGGCTGTTGCCAAAAAAGACTTGCTCTGTGGTGAGGAGTCCAAAATGTGGTCTGTGGGCCCCTGCGAGCTTGTGGAAGTGGGGATGGAGGATGCCCCATCCGCCCCACTGTTGGGTAAATCAACTGGATTCAGCTCTCCTCTCAGGAAGGGGGGCAGTTTGTAAGTTTAGTTCCTTACTGGAACTTCTGCGGCACCAAAGGGGAGGCAGAAATGAGAGGGAGAGGGAGGGAAGAGTGTTTATGCACAGTTTAACGATATGGTCCTTTCGAAAGCAATGGATGCCATTTCTAAATTCTAGGTTCTCATTTTAATGGAGTCTGAATTACAATATATCAAATGTGTTAAAATTTTCCATGTTCCAGAAGTATATTTTTAAGTAGTTATATGTAATGTGAGCAGCGGTTGACTAGTTGGCACGGTGCTACATTTTGTAGATGCTTCCTGAAATGTCAGATTTTTGCAGTTTTCTCTTTGTATTTTTCCCCCGCTGAAACCAATACATTTTTTCTCTAGTTCTCAATTGTAATTAAGCTTTTGGAAATCTCATAGATGTGGGACACACATACGTAATAATAAAAAATACAAAAAGGTTGCCTCATTACTTTTATATATTAAGTATATTACATGTGAATACAATGGCTCTGGGTTTTGACTTCAAGAAAGAGTTGCCAGACAGGACCCAGAGGCCCATTCATTTAAACTCAGTTTCCCAGAGTACATAGAAATGGATCAAGAAATAAAGTTTCCATGGTCAACTTTGGTTGGGGGTGCACCAGGAGGATCTGCTTGTGAAAGTCACCTAGAACTCTGGCAATAGGATTCCTGTTAAATTACTGCACCCAATGTCTCCTAAATGCATTTGGTTCAGAATCCCATTTATTTTTAATGAGTAAAAGTTTTTCATGTCTTGAAGAATTACTGCTGCTGGGACCTAACTTTGGGAAATGCTAATTTCAAGCCTGCTGACTCCCACTGAAGTTCTCCTGGTTTACCTCGGTCCTGCTTTGGACTAGCTTTTATCTCTAGAGCCTTAAACAGTCTTCTAAACAGTTACACTCATAATTAGACTTATCTTTACTTGAGTGCCTTCGGGACTTGGAATCCTGAATGCAGCTGTCCTGCCTCACCTCATTGCCTTAATCTCCATAGCAATAGTCACATACAGGTAGTATTGTGCAGGTTGTACCCCAAGTAGTGAGGGACCAAGAAGCCAGTCAATACTTACAGTGGGTATTTAACACTGGGTCTATCTGACTCCAGAGCCCATGATTCTTTTGTAAAAGAATCTTTTCAGTTGACATAGTGGTATGTGTTTAAAGATCCACGTGCTACTTCCACATGCATACACAATGTTTAAGATTCAAATCAGGGTTATTAGCATTTTCATCACCTCAAAGGTGTGTATCGTTTCTTTGTGCTGGGAACATTAAAAACACTCCTATTAACTTTGAAAGATACAATAAATTATTGTTAACGGTGATCATCCCACTGTGCTAGCACTAGCACTATGCTTCCTGTCTAACTGTATTTTGGTAACATCATCCGTCCTGCCCCTGCCCCTCCCCCTCCCCTTTCCAAGATCTGATTACCTCTGTTCTACTCTCTACTTCCACCAAATTGACTTTTTTAGCTTCCACATAAAAGGGAGAAGTACAGTATTTGTCTCTCTGTATCTGGCTTCTTTTACTTAACATACTGCCTTCCAGTTCCATCTATGTTGCCACATGTGTCAGGGTATCCTTCATTTTTAGGGTTTAATAGTATTCTATTGTGTATATATGTCACATTTTACTTTCCACTCATCCACTGATGGGCATTTAGGTTGAGTCCTGGCTATTATAGTTGGGCAACTTTGATATATTGAATTCCCTTTCTTTGGATGTATTCCCAATATGGAGACTGGTGAATCATACAGAAGTTCTTATTTTAGTTTTTTGAGGAATCTCAATATTGCTTTCCACAATAGTGGCACCTATGATACTAGCTAATGGTATTCTATAGAAGAAAATTAAAATTCAGAATATTTAGCACATTTAGGAATTCACATTTAGAAATATGCCAGCTCCCCATTTATGATATTTCTCCCATAGCCTAGAAAGTTTTCTCTGCCCTACCAGCAATACAGGGTTGTCTGGAAAGATTGTATCCTCCTGCCTCCAATCCGGGATGCTGTTTCCTTTGGAATTTTGCTGCTGGTTTGAGCTACATCAATTGTGTAATCCATGCCAAGCCTGCTTCTGGCCTCCCTAATATGGCAACAGAAAAAAAAATTGCTCTTCTCTGTTTTCTTCATGGTCCCCTTGAAATTGCTCTGCTTGGTGACTGGACCAATGGCTAGGGTTACTTTCTTGATTTTAGAAGAGGATGGAGCAGCATAATGATGGTTTTGTTGATTTTGGGAGGCAGCAATGGTTTCTTGGTCTTCTCTCCATGTAAAGAGAGGAAATTGAGAGTTACAGCTGTTACTGCTGCTCATCTGAGGGGTCTTAGGTTTTTGCCTCTCAGAACTGCTGGGAAAATTCTGAAACTCACATGGAGTTTAATGGATGTACACCTGGTAAAAGTTACAGAATGTAGTTTTTTTAAACATCTTTTATGGAAGGCATCTGTGTGCCACTCAAGTTGATTCCTCATTAGTAAATTTCTTTGACTGATCTATATGGGTTTGTGTGATTATAATCTTCCATATGTTTTTTCTTTGGGGTGGATGTTTGAAAGGGGACAGAAATTTATACACCTATACTTGTAGGCTTCAGATCTGTATGGAGTGACAAGTACATTTGAAGGGCAAACTACTGAAATGAAAAGGATTATCCATAATATTTTATTTTTTTAACCTTATTTTGAAGCCAAGGTCATTATTAAGGACAGGGAGAAAATATGCATTGTTAGATTTTATGTAGGCATTTAACATATTGGTAGAAAGTCTGACCATATTTTTATGCATAGCATTATGTTCAGTCCTCTATTAACATCATTAGTTTGATGGAGTGGAAATTCCAGGCGAACAATGGGCAAATGAGTGTGCTAAGTGCTTGTGACTGTTCATGGCAATGTGTCAGTTTGACTGGATTAGGATACCCTGGCACATTTCTGAGTGTATCTGTGGGGTGTTTCCACAGGTGACTAGCAGGCAGTCCAGCAGAGTGAAGGGGTGAAGACCCACCCCAGTCGTGGGCGACAGCAGCCAACAGGTTTAGAGCCAGTATGGAATAAAGAGAAAGAAGCTTGAGCTGGTGCATCTTTAGCTGTCATCCCCTTCAGACAGCAGTCTTCAGCTTCTCCAGCTTTCCACCGCAGGTTCGTGCAGGTGACTCCCCAGTGAGCTGCCAGGCTTTTGACCTTCGACTGGTGCTGTATCCTTGTTCCCTTTTGTTCTGTGGCTTCTTTCTTCTTGGGCTGAGCATCTCCTGGGTCGTCCAGCTCTCCAGAGTGCCCATGGACACTGGGGACTCTCACATCTGCTCCTGGGAGTCTTCCTAATAAATCCCCTTGCATAATTATACATAGATTTTCTATTGATTCCACTCCTCTAGAGAACCCTAAACAGTACAGTGTTACAGTTCAAAAATTAAAGACAGCAATGAGACTGAACCTACGTAAGTTGTCAGAGAAGGTTTCCTTGAGAATGAGGTGTTGAAGTTGAAATCTAGACCACCACTTAGAAGTAGTTAGATGGTAGCAAGGCAGGGGGTTGAGGTACACACCCCTAGTGATCACCAGTTATATCTACATGGATTTCAGTATCTGCTGTCCTCTAGCCCTAGAATGGAGGAGTGTGAAGTTGGGATGATGGGAGAGGATTCTGCTGAGAGGGAACAGACTGTGTGACTATCCTGAGATGTGGTAGGGTCCAAGACCCTGATGCACACAATGGTAAGATTCAGGGGAAGGAAGAGCAGTGTGAGATGAAACCACAGAGGTTGGATGGGGCTAGATCAAGCATTAGTTTGTACTTGGTACTAAGGACTTTTTTCTAAGGATGATGAGTGGCCATTAAAGAACTTTAAGCAGGCAGATACCATGGTAAGATTTGCATTAAAAATATATATACAGTCACCCTTCAGTATCCCTGGGGGAGTGGTTCTAGGATCCCCCCACTCCACTCCAAAAATCCATAGATGCCAAAGTCCCTGATATAAAATGGCATTGTATTTGTATATAATCTACCCTAATGTTCCTATAAATGTACTTCAAATTATCTTTGGATTAGTTATAATATTCAATGCAACATAAATGCTTTGTAAATAGTTGTTATACTGTATTGTTTGGGGAATAACTAATAGAAAAAAGTCTATACACGTTCACTGAAGAAGCAATTTCCCCCAAATATTTTCAACATGCTTTTGGTTGAATCTGCAAGTATAGAACTTGCAGATTCAAAGTATAACTGTACTTCATGCTGTATAGTATGAAGACCACTCTAATTAATTAATTGGAGCTAAGTAGAATACATTTATTAATAGAAAAATGAGTGACAAGGAATGTTTGAATGAGAGTGATAATAGGATCGGAGAGAAATGTATGAGTCCAAGAGATATTTAGGAGATATGACCAATAGGATCAGGTGATTGATGTTTGGAGTAGGGAGACAGTGAAGAGAGAAAGAGGGAATAGATTTAAATATGATTTCTGGATCTCTGTCTTGAACTGAAAGTAGAAGGATGGCATTTACTGAGATACACAACACTGGTGGAGAGAGTTTGTGTGATACAAGATGGTGAGCTGAGTTTTGGACAAATTAAGATACTAGTTTATGTTATTTAAATTAAGATACTAATTGGGGAATTTGAGTATGCTGTTGGAATATGGACCTGGAGCCAGGAGGGGAATCTGAGCTGGAGTTATAAATGTGGAGGTCTTCTATGTTTACAAATCATGGAAGCAGTTGAGATTACTTAAGGAGGAAGTGTTGGGTTAACATCAAAGACCAAAACAGAAAGGCATTTGTGGAAATCACATGTACATGAAGAGGATGGGTCAGAAGAGGAGGTTACAAAGGAGCTTAAAAGGTACATTCAGGGACATAAGAGGGTGCAATCATCAAAGGCAAGGGAGGGTGATATTTGCAGAAAAAGGAAGTAGCTAACTGTTAAATGATGTGACGAGAACAAGTTTATCAGATAGGATGTGTGGTTGGAAGTAACAGAGAAGCTGATTCAACTTGCTTAAACAACTAGAGCATCTGTTAACTTTTCTAACAGGGATTTTAAAGGCTTGGAAGGCTTCAGGTTCACCTTATTCTAATAGTTCTGGCTCACATGTGTTGGCTTTTCCCTTAGATTATTTCCCTCATGGAGAGAAAATGGCTATAGTTGCTTCTGGTTACACACCAATACTTCCTCTGTCTAGAGGACAGTTTGTCTCATCTATTTGCTTACTCTGAAAGAGAGTACACTCTTGTACACTCCTCCTGGCTTATTATCGAACTGAGTTGAGTCACATAATTATTTCTGAGTCAAATTCTGACCAGAAAAATACCTTGCAGTAATGACTTAAATGTGATTTTTCAGAAACTGCTGCTGCAAAGGGCTTAGAGATAGGTAGACCAAAAGGGTTGTCCCAGGACATAGAGATGGAATTTCTTTTCTTCATCCTCAGAACTGGAATTCTTTTGGCAATGGTGAGGGAGAGAACAGATGTAAGTTGGGCAACCGCCAATATCCACTATATATACATAAGCAAGGGTTGAAATTATTTATTGGAATTTAAAAACATTTGTACATGTTTCTTGAGTTGTACTTGATATATACTATACTGAACATATTTTAAAGGGGCGCCACAGCACCCTGGCCATAGTCAGGATAATGAGCATAATCATAACCACAAAAGTTTTCTCCAGACCTCTCCTCATCATTTTCTCCTTTTCCTTCTTATCATAGAACTCCCTCCTCATCCCATTCTCAGGCAACCAACATCTCTCTGTTGCTATAGATTTATTTGCATTTAGAAAAGAATTTTACATAAATGAAAGGATACAATATTATGGGGGTCTGACCTCTTTCATTCAGCATAATTCTTTTGTGATTCATCCATGCTGTCTCATTTCTCAATAGTTCCTTCATTTTTACTGCTGTACGGTAGCCCACGGAATGAAAATACTACTTGGCCACCCATGTGTTCAAGCCCATTTGGGTTGTTCCCAGTTCTGAGCTATTGTAAAGATAGGTGTAAGGAATATTTGGATACAAGTGTGTTCCCTAGGGCTGATACCTAGAGTGTGATGCCTAGGTCACATGGAAAGAAACTGAAAACCGTTTACAAAGTGTCCATTTTAAATTCTCACTAGCAGTAGATGTAAGTTGCACGTCTTTAGTCTTAGTAACACCTGGAACTGGCATTGCTTTTAAAATTAACCATTCTTTTGAGTTAGTAGAGATATCCCACTTTTCTCTTAATTCGCATTTCTTTAACAACTGATGAAGTTGAGCTTCTTTGTTATTTTGCTTATACTTTTGCTATTTCTTAGGCTTATTTGCTATTCACATACCTCTTTTGGTCAAATATCTGTTCAAAAATTTTACTTAATTAGAAATAACTATTTTTCCTTATTATTGAGCTGTAAGAGTTCTTGAATTATAGTGAATAATAGATAAGTCCTTCATTAGAAATATGATTTGCAAATACAGAGTCTGGCAAAATAATGTATACACCACTTTGAGCACCTCTTCTAATTGTAGAGGCCAAAGGTAACTTGTATTCATCTTATGGTGTCTCAATAAATTTAGTATTAAAATATTTATACAAGTTTTTCTTTTCCTGATATATGCATTTTTGGGGGCGGACTCTGTATTTTAAATATTTTTCTTCAGTCTTCGGCTTTCTTTTTAGTTTTCTTAAAGCTATCACTCAAAGAGCAAAGTTTTTGTTTCGATGAAGTCAAATTTATAAATTTTTAATTTTTTTTTTTTGGTGTTGTATTTAAGAAATCATTTCCAAATCTAAGGTCCTTAAGATTTTCTCTTGTTTTAGAATTTTTTTCTTTCGCTTTTAAAATGGGCTTCACTGTGACATTTTCATGTGTGCACACATTTTGGTTTGATCACGTCCATCGTCCTTACTGTCCTCTCCTGGCCTCTTCTCTTTTCTCTCTTCCACTTTCTTATTTTCAAACCTTTTTGTATGTTTGTTTCAACCTATGACAGACAACCTGTGATGCTTTCTTTTTGTGTCTGGCTAATTTTGCTTAACATCTATTTTCCTGAAAATGACATGATTTCATTATTTTTATGAGTGAATAAAACTGCATCATGCCATATATTTTATTTTATTTATTTTTTGGTACTGGAGATGGAACTTGGGACCTTGCACTTGTGAGGCAGGCAGCGGAACCACTGAGCTAAATACCCGGTCCCATCATGCCATATATTTTAAAAGTCCATTCCTGTGTTGATGGGGACCTACGCTGATTCCATACCTTGCCAGTTGTGAAGAGTGCCAATATAAACATGGCTATGCAAGTATCTCTTTTGTGTGCTGACTCCATTTTCTTCAGGTACATGCTCAGGAATGGTACAGCTGGGTTACAGGAAATAGATATATTTGTAGCTTTCTGAGGAACCTCTATGTTGCTTTATATAGGCTCTCCTAATTTACATTTACTTTTAGTTTATTTTCACGTTTTTCTTTATTTGGGTTTTCTCTTTCTTGATTCTATGTTTACATGCAGTTCCTCAAAAAAAATGCATTCATCTACATTTCCCTTATGTAGCAGAAATTTATTGACGGCATTCCCTTTGAATTTGTGAACTTTTATCTATATCTATGATTAAGACCCTTTGTGGCTTTCTATCTTATTTATTTGTATTTTATATTTTTTTGTTAAGCAGACTTAAGACTTGTTCATTTTTATTAAGTGTTTTCAAAGTACTGTTTTGGTTTTATTATTTTCTAGTTTAAAAAATTTATTCTTAGATCATTAACTCTATTATCCTTATTAATTTATTCTATGTTAACGTGCTTATTTTCCTGTTGTTTTATAGTCTTTTGGAGAATATTTGAAAAGTTTTTATGTAATTAGTTATTCAGTATCCCTTTAATCAAATAAGTATAATTTATATTAAATAATTAATTCCATTTACCCATCTCCTATACTTTCTGGTGTATTTTTCTCATCTTTTATATATTATAAACTCAAAAACCCATAGTTATTGTTTTTTCTTTCAACAAACAGCTGTCATTTAAATAAATTGAAGAAGAAAAACATGTTTTATATTGGTTTACTTACTTATCATTTCTGGCTTTCTCCATTCCTTCTCATAGATTCTATTTCCATCTGGAATCATTTTCTTTCAGACTGAAGGTTATCTTTTAGCACTACTTCTAGTAAAAGTCTACTGCAACACATTTTCTCAGTTGTTTAGGATTTTGTGAAATATCCCTATTTCACCTTCATATCTGAAGAAATTTTTGCCAGATATAAAAATTCTTTCAGCACACTGAATGTGTCATTCCATTAAATTCTGGCCTCCATCATTTGTGATAAGAAGTTAGTAATCTTTCTAACCTATTCTCCCTTACATGGTGTTGGTCTCCACCTCACCTCTAGGTGATTTTAAGACTTTATTTTGGTGCAATTTTAGGATGAATATCCCGAGTGTGGTTCTTTTTATTTTTATCCTGCTTAGAGTTTATTGGGCTACTTCAATCTGTTAGTCAGAACTTTGTTTTAAAAATCAAATTGGGGAAGCTTTAGTCACCTGTTTAAATATTTTTCTGGCTCGCTTACATTATTTTTTATTCTCTTAAAATTCTTATTACATGTTAGACCATTTGATAGTTTTCCACCCTTTCTTGAGAGTGTAATCATTTTTCCTCAGTCTGTTTTTTTACCTTGTTCACCATAGATTGAATAATTTTTATCACTGTATCTTTAGACAGAATAGGCTGGACAAAGATGACGCATTCGCAGGAGTAGCAGTAGATACCAGTTGTCAGTTAAAGCCAACTCAGGAGGATGTCAGGTCAGCTGAGGTCATCAAACATAGCACCTCATGTGGCTTCTTCAGGTAGCTTCAACTCTTACACCATGGCAGCTGAGTGAGAGTTCCGAGAGACACAGGTGGCAGCTCTAGGGCTTCTTATGACCTCGGCAAAGATGTTCCATAGTGTCATTCCCCCTGCCTTCTATTGATCTAAAGATTCTAAGATGAGGCTGTAGGACATTGGCACAGCCACTTGGAAAAAGAGTTTATGGCATAGGAGAAATTGTTGCCATCTTTAGAGTTTACTGTTTCTTTAGCGTTTTCATCTATATCTATATCTATATATCATCTGGATCATTTTAGTTTCTATTGGTCATTTTCCCCCTTTATGATAGTTCACATTTCTTGTTTCTTCCTATGTTTAATATTGGTTTTTATTGAATATCGGACATTTAGAATAATACACTGTATGGACTCTAGATTCTGTTATCTTTCTTTGAAAATTATCAAGGCATGTTTTAGCAAGCATTGATCTTAATGACTGTTCATTTTGAATCTATATAGGTTTGACTTCATGCTTTATTTGGGTAGATCTATTTCCCACCCCTGTAAGTCCTGGCAATCCCCTACAACAAAAGGGATCTCAACATCCAAAGTCTCTTTTTCATAAAAATCTTTTCAGGACATGATTTTAGACACAGCTGATTTTAGGAAGGTCTAGAATATGTCTTACACTGAGGCAGCATCCAGTACTCTTCAGGAAAGCTTTTTTGGTGACTCAGCCTGATGTTGGCTTGTTGATGAGGATTCTCCACTCTGGCGAGGTGAGCATTCCCTAGAACTGCGGTTACCTTAGCCCAACCCAATCCTGGCATTTCTGTTCCTTTCTCCACCACTTTGCAGTTTGCTGTCTGGTGAAGCCTGGGATGGAACTCTTTTGTGCAAATAGAGTCTAGCGCTCGTCATGTGCTCATGGAGGTACCCGGCACAGGCTGTTGGAGACTCCAACTCTGCACATTTTCTTCTTTCTTGTGTGCTTTGCTTTTTGAAATCAGGCTCTGACCTCTGATTTCTGCCTTGTAAGCTCAGCAGGATAGCCCAGCTCAGCTCATTTCCTAACACTTTTTATGCTCAGAAATTGCAGTTTTATTTCTGCTTATTATCCAATGCCTGAAAGACTTTCTTTGTATATTTGTGCGGTTTTATAATTGATTATGGTGAAGATACTAAGGTAATACCCATTATCCTATCATGGCCAGAAACACAAGTCCTCTCCGTCTTTTTATTTATGACCCTCAGCTTTGTGTTATATTTGGAAAAAACCCTGTCACTGTTCTGAGATTACAATAAAAAATCATCCCATAAGTTTTTCCTAGCACTATTTATGGTTTTAATTTTTAAAGAGTTTAATTTCTGATCCAAATGATTTGGATGACTTATGCTACGAAATATGAAGCCAATTTAATTTTTCTCTCACAGTGGTTATTTGGTAGTCCCAAAACCATTTATTTAAAAATACTCTTAATTTTTTAACAACTTACATGAAATACCTCATATCATTTACTTTTTTTAAATGCTTCTTTGAGTATATTTCTGAACTTTTAGACCATCACATTGATCTGTCTGTTCACATACTAGTATGCCACTGTTCATTTGTGACTCTATAATGCTTTATTTTAGTTTTTTTGTGATGAGATCTTGCTATGTAGTTCAGACTGGCCTTGAACTCACTATGTAGGACAGGCTGGCCTCACACTCACAGCAATCTCCCTGCCTCAGCCTCACATGTGCTAGGATTACAGGCATGTGCCACTGCGCATGGCTATGATGCATTTTAATATATGATAAAATTATATCCATTACATGAATCTTCTTTTTCATAATTGTATTGACTCTTCTTGTTTATCTATTTTTTCATATTAACTTTAAAGTCAACTTGTATAGTTGAAACATCCTTCTTGTAATATACATTTAGTTTATAAATTTAGTTAGAATTCTTAAATTTGTAAGGCCATTCTATTCAAGAAAGTATATTGTCATTTTATCTACTTAAGTATTCTTTTGCATTGGTCAATAGTGCATTTCTTTTTGGTACCGGAGATTGAACTCGGGTCCTTGCACTTTCAAGGCAGGTGGCGGAACCACTGAGCTAAATCTTCGGCCTGATAGTGCATTTCTTATTAAATTTACATGTAGATACATCTTTGTGGTGATATTTTAATGGGGGCCATTTTCCAATGTACCTTTTAATTAGTGGTTATTTGTGGATAGAAAAGCCTTTGGATAAAAATGTGGATGTGGATTACTGATTTCAACCAATTTTTAACAATATACTATGATGTTATAGATGTTTTCCTTTTAATCTAGCAATATCACATTTGCAAAATTACAAGGAATTCAGTAAACAATAAGAGATAGCAATCACAATATAATCCCTCCACTTTGAAAAGTGAGTCAAAACACAAGTCCTCTTTCAGCTGTTGAAGATGTTGTAATGTGTACATGCTTTTAATGCCTCCATTCTCTGCTGGAGATTGCTGGCATCTGGCCTATCCATTACCAAACTTTCAACTTTTCTCTCTAGATAGCTTTCCCTCAGTGGGACTCAAGTTAAAAGATCCTATTCTTTGGTGCTGCAGTGGCCTTCCATCACTTGGCCTGGTACTCCCTTTCTCCTGTGCTTTCAAAAGAATCTCTGTGTTGGTTGAGCTTGGAAATTGGTGGGATAAACATTGTCTCTGGACTGTCAAGTAAAAGTGCCAGGGTGTTCAGAGGCTAATGCAATTCCTTCCAGTGTTCACCAACAAATCTGTAGATTGCATATAATGATCTAGTTCTCTTCATTGCAGAATGCTAAGGAGCTTAACATGGGCCAGCTGAATTTTGTTGGAGAGGCTTAAGATTTGTAATAATCTTTCCTTGCTCTACATTTTTGCCTCTGCATGCTCTATTTTGGCAAGATTTAATGAATCCAATAATTTATCATGACTAGAGATGGTCCCTTGCTGGTATGGGCAGTTTTCATCCCCTCATATCCACTCCCTTCCCCACCTGGTCCTCAGACTAGTATGGTGCATCTTTATCTCCTTCTCCTTCTTTCTGATTGCAGTATTGTATATTTTGGGAACACTAACCTCGTTCAATCCCTTCCTTTTGTATTTGAGGCAACTCAGTTCTATTTATCTCAAAGTGACTTTTCCAAGATCGCTTATCTTGCTGTAGGACAGTCACAGGCTTCTTTATAACACAAAGCTCCAGCCCTCAACGTGGCAGCAGAGGACAAAGTACCTCCTGGTCACCCTTCTGCTGAGCCAGCCTCAGGGGATGGAGGCACAGCTTTACAAAAGCTGTCCTTGAGCTTCCTGACCTGTGGTGTGGCCTCTTCAACTTTGCATATAGCCAAAGTAACAGCGAAGACTTTTGACAAGGTTGGGTTTAAGAGGACTGCTACAGGTAGAGAGGTATTACTGGAAAGTGTGAGAGACTGGAACACAACTATATGATACAATGCCAGGGACGTATGCAGGATGTAGAGAGGTATTTATTTAATTTCTCTGGGGGAGGGTTGCCTGAGGAGACTGAGAAGAGAGGATGTCATGGAGGTAAGAAGGTAGATCCCTGAAGATCTCAACTTAAGAAAGAACCAAAGATTGAAGTCATGACTTGTTTCTTCTGGGTTACTTATTTTTGATTACTAACAATTGATTGTGTGTTAGATTCTTTCTGTCTTTTTTTTTTCTTAACAGAAATCTTTTGCAAAGAATTTACTTATTTACTTACTCGTTTGTCATTTAGTGTCACATTTTGGGCTGTTATGGCATTTTAATGGGTTTATTTATTTTCCACATTGTTCTGTGATTGTCTGCTTATATGTATTTGTTATTATTTTTAAACACCAGACTGCATTCCTTGAGGAGAAGGCCCATTTCTTCTTTGAACTCTATCTCTGGAGTCTAACACAGAGAGAGCTCTGGGGTGCCTTTAGTAAAATTTGATTTGTTAAAAAATATTTTTTGTTTGCTTGTGATACTTGGTGGGTCCATTTACCAGTATTTAATTTTAGATTTTTGCTTGTGTATTTTGCCAATGACATTGTTTTACATCTGTGTTTTTTGGATGGTCTTTGTTAGAAAAGATCAGTAGAACTTAGGGAAATGAATCACCAACTTTCCATTGGTTTCAATGGTCTAGTACATTTTAAACATTACAGAAACCATCTCTCTGACATTTTGAAAGCTTTATTATCTAGTAAGAAAAGGTTCTGATGGCATCAATTTTCCCCTGAGGACGTTGTCACCTCCCATTTTTAGTTTAGTTTTATATTTTTCTAGGTAATGTGCTGTTGTGGTTTGTATTTCCAATTTTATACAGAAAGTGCTTAATGGTGTGACTTTTAACTTTTATGCTGTTCTTTTCCCCATGAATTAAAATGGTTGCTATCATTTTATTTCCTTTTTTTTTTTTTAAAGACACCATATTTTGTTCATAGATTTTGGTGTAGACCAGAGTTAGGCAAACTTTTGTGAAGGGCCAGAGAGTATGGCATTGTAAGCATGCAGTGTTAAACTCTGTAATCATGGCAGGAAAGAAATCTAGATGATACATAAACACATGAGCTATGTTGCAAATGGTCACTTACCAATTAAATGCACTTTCAAAAGCAGATGGAGGGCTGAGTTTTGTCTGTGGGTCACAGTTTGACCCCCTACTGTAGCTCTCTTTTGATTTTTGTAGTTTAGTGACTTTTTAAATACCCGAATGTGTGATTAACATTTATAAATATTTTCTGATAGCAAGAAAAGAAGATGTATTATTTGTATGTATGGTACAATTTTGATCTCTTAAATCTTAGTACGTATAATTTAGGCCATTTTAGCTGCATTGTTTTGGAGGGGTTCAAACTTCTTAGTCTTTGACAAATCAGGTAATTTTAACAATTCTAACAATATTATTTGGCACATACACAAAAAGAGTTTTGCTGGTTATTTTCTAAAAACAGATTCCACAAGGAGTGTGTCAAAAGGTCTTCTTGGAAAAGATTGTGAACTGGTAGTTCATCCACTGCATAGCTGAGTTTCTTTGGCTTTTGCAGCATTTTTTTGTTTGGTTTTGCTTGAATCAATTACCAGCATTTAGCTATCTGGAGATATTACATGTCCAACTCTATAAAAGCTAGGATGTCATGATTGATTTTAATGTACACCATTATCTTATATACTATCAAGAAAGAAAAAAGAGCTGTTAGTTGTAAGAGACTATTGATTATAAGATGGAATCTGATTTAAAACATGTAAAAATGTGAAAATAATGCACACTTTAGGGTCAATGAATAATGGCAAAAAATAAAGATTTGTGACCCCCTTTATAAATGGGAAGATCTAACAATATTGGGACCTGATTTTTGCAGTAATGAGGCTGTTCCTTTGATGCCTTAGAGCTTTGCATTTTCCATAATTACTGCCTAGCTCATTAATTTATATGTAAGTTACCTGGAGGTGTAACTCCTGTTTCTATGGCAATGGGCCCAACCCAGAGGCCTGTTCTTCCTTCCTCCATGAAAATAAAATGGCTCCTTATACTATTGAAGAGAATACCTGATAGCATTTGAACTGGAGTAGCATTTGAAGTTTTCTTGGTTAAAGAGCAGGTGCTGTAATAAAGGATATGGGCATGGTGAAGGAAACTCACTTGGAGGTGCTTCCCACAGAACATGTTGCAGCCAGTTTTAAAACAGCAAGTTGTGTCCTTATTTCCTGCTACCGAATGATCAGGGAATTGAGATCCTTTCTCAGTGTACTCCAGTATATAGCCTGGGATGTTTTTAAAGTGATAAAATATGTGAATGCTTTTGTGACTAGTTGACTCTATTTTTAATGTAAATTCAAGAAGCTGAAATATTTTGCAGTTCACTTTACTACTAAACACTGAGCATTATCATTGTGAGTGCCACCCTTTAGCACTATAATGTTTTATGCTGTCTGTTAACTATGAACTTTTCTTTGTCTGTTATTAATACATCTATCTCTAGTTATTGTCACTTATCTGACACATCTTTCATATCCTTTTATTCTACAGCTTTCATGATCACTTTGTTTTAGGTTTGTACCCAAACTGATGTAAGGTGGGAATACTGCTCCTGGGATTTCTTTTTTTCTGTCTTCAAAGTCCACAGTTTTATTTTCTCTCTTGGAAGGTAGCAGACTACTGCCACCCTTCTGTCAGCCTTCTTATTTTGGTAAGAAGTCTCTTCCCATTTGTTTCCAGTATGATTTTTTCGTTTTGCCATGAGGAGAAGCCTGACTTGGTGTTTCTCAATCCAGCTCTCCTCAGGGAAAATTACTAGTTCACTCTGATGTTACATTACTTCTAAGCCTTCATTTTTTTTTGATGTAGTAAGTTCTCATCTTTCTCTTCCCTTCAGCGATGGTTTAGTGGAAATTTGGTAGAGACAGGCGCCTTTTTAACCATACAGTTCTGAGGGTTGTTTTTAATCAGTGATGCTTCCCCAGCGAGAAAGGGAGTTAGTAGCTGTGGGTTAATGTTTCTGACTTCTTTCTTTCTTTTTTTCCCTTTTCCTTTTTCTTTCTGTTCAGCATGAATAATTTAGAGCAAAACAATTTTTTTCTTTTGCTTAGTATTTCCCTTTCAAGAAACATCAAGCACATTATGACCATTATCTAGAAACAATGCAGAGTTTATTTGGGTCTTGTGTTTTTGGTATGTGTGAGTTTTTCTAAACAGGTGTCAAGAAAAATCTCGAGGTCATGTATGAGGTAGAATACTTATAAGAATGCTTCAGAGCTCAGCCAAGTTTAAACAACTTACTAAATCTACTGTTTGTTACAGTGAAACAATAGAAAAGAGGAAGTGGTAGAAAGTTGCTGGGTTAATATTAAATGAAAGGCATCCCTCTGTCCCACATAAGATGTCTCAAACCACAGGGAATTATAAGCTAAGTGAAAGTTTGAGAGTTGGTTCAGAATTTTTGAATCAAACCAAAACAAAACACAGGCCTGAGCTAGAGGTCAAATGTCTTGCCAGTTGTTTCTTACTGATGAGCAGTGAATCTTCAAGGCGTGGATTCTTAGGGACAATGTGGAGAGTATTCTGTCAAAGGGAGAAAAGTGTAGCTACTACAAACCTTGAGAAAAGTTGATTTGGGATGACAATAGAGATTTTCTTATTGAGGCAGAATGTCTGGCTCCATGTATGTTAACTGCGTAGTTGCTTCCTTTTATTTTTGTTTGTGGTGCTGGAATAGAATCCAGGGCCTTGTACATGTTAGCAAGTGTTTCACCACTGAGCTGTATATCTGCAGCTCTTTTTATTATTTTTAAAATTTAAAAAATTTAAATTAATTTTTAATTTAGCTAAATTTTAATTTAATTAAAAAAAAATCTTGAGACAAGAGCCTAAGTTGTCAAGGCTGGCCTTGAACTTATGATCTGCTTGTCCCTGGGTTTATTTTTTAAAGTTTTCTCAAGTAGGATCAGAACATCAACTTCAAGTAGGCTGATCCCCAGCAAGCCAAGCCACCAGGTAGAGGATGCGAGTATGAGCAGATAAATCAAGATTACTGGTTTCTTTATTGTGACTATTAATGTTGTGTGTCACCTTTACCAAGCCATGGCACCAGATACTTGGTCAGGTATTAGTGTAAATGTTGCTATAAAGATATTTTGTAGGTGAGATTAACATTTACATTAGTAGACAACCTTGGCATTAGGCAGATTATCCTTCACAATCTGGGTGGGCCTTAACCAATCAGTCTTTGAGAGATAAAAGACTGAAATACTCTGAAGAGGCAGAATTTTGCTTCTGGATTTTCTTCAGACTTGAGTTACAACATTCACTCTTCCATGCATCTTCAGCCTGCTGGACTGTCCTGCAAATTTCAGACTTGCCCACCCACAGTCCAGTCCAGTCCAGTGAGGGAGGGTGCAGTTCCCTGCCCTCCCTTTGTACATCCAGTTCATTCTGTTTTCTGGAAAATCCCTGACTAGTATACATTATTCACCAAAGTAGAAAGTTGTGTTACTCAACAAGCCCTACTCATGTGTGTGCCAACTCTTTCTTCCTCTTTGCATAGTTAGTGACATCCCCCAGAGCCTCATGCACTCATTGGTGGGGCTTTGGGGATGTGATTGGATGGATAATGGGTGTGTGATACCTATCATTCAATTTAGAGCTGGGTGGGATGTTAGGAGGTGAAACCTGGTTGGAAGAGGTGGGTCACTGTGGGCATGGCCTAAAAAGGTGCATATTTATCTCTGTCCCTTGATTCCTTGATGCTTCCTGCCTATGCTACTATGGACTGTTTCTCCTCAGCCATGCCACCCTGCTTAAACTGTGAACTAAAACAAACCTCTCCTCCTTTAACTTGTGGGTGTTGGGTATTTTGTCCTAGCAATGAAAAAGTTACCAAGACCATCACCGTGACAAAATCTCTAGGAAAATCAACTTAAAAGATGAAAGATTTATTTTGGGCAATGGTTTCAGTTCATGGTCAACTGGCTCCATTGATTTTAGGCCTGGGGCAAGGCAGAAACATCATGGCAGAAGGGCATGGCAGAGGAAAGTTACTCTCATGGCAGCCAGGAAGCAGAGAGAGGGGGAGGGACCTGGATGACATATCCCTCCAAGACATGCTCCCAGTGATGTACTTTCTCTAATTTGACCTCACCTTCTAGATTTTCCACCACCTCCTATTAAATTATGAATTCAAGAATTGATTCAGTCTATTGATGAAGTTAGAGACCTCATGATACATCACTCTCCAAAAGCCTCATCTCTAAATACTGCTGCCTTGGGGACCACAGCTGCACACAAGAGCCTTCAGGGGACATTCAGGATCTAGGCTGTATCACACAGTAATGATTCAGCCACCTCTCCAAGCCATGCAGTCAGTTCACACCAGGATCTCAGGAGCCACACTGGAGCTCCCCTCTGCCCAAGAGGTCAAGTCCATACTTTCCTGAAAGGGTTAGGACTTGTCACAGTCTGGCCTTAGGTCATTATCCTACTCACTCTCTGGAACAGAGCCTTTGTTCTGGGCTGACTGCTTTTCTTACCTGCATTTGCTAGAAGAATTCCTTTCTCCACACCTTCTCACAGTTTATTTCTCATGCAGAAAATGCCCTTGCAACTTTTCACTTTCTGCTCCTTTAAAGCACAGCTCAAGTTCCATCTGCCCGTGTAGTGTAATCTTTCTCTCTTCCTGTCTCTCATTTCCACTTAGGTCACTAGTAAGTCCCACATTGGAAGCAATTATTTTTCAGTATCAATTCAAGCATGTGTGTTAAGTAAGCTATGGACTCCTGGAGGGAAAAGACCAAGCCTTTTATTCACTCTGCCTATCCCCTAGAGTTTGTTGGAGAGCTGAGCACATAAAGGTATCATACAATGCTAGACAATTGATGGCCAAGAGAGTCATATCTGGTATTACTCAACTTGACCTTGTGTCTCCTGGACCCATAGCCAAATGTTAAACTGCGTTGGTGGTGTGCTTTATATTAGGATGAAGTGGTCCTATCTTGATGCAACTTCAGTATGAACAATGGCAATGATTTCATAGCCTTTGTTGTCCACATCATCCATTAGTAAACTGCCATTTACTGCCTTCTGCTAACTCCTAGTATAAATCTCTTTTGAGATATTGTTTGCTCTTCCTGTGCTGTAATTGTTCATGAGCTTGTATCTTAGAGTTAAAGGCTTTTGGTATCTTCCACAGTGCTCTACCCACAGTAGGCTCCCCATGCACAGGTCAGCATATACACAGTACAAAAAGATGTACTCACGGTTGCAGTCTTCTACCTCCAAATCTAACAAAGACCCCACATCCTGTCTGAACCTGGCCATGGGAATGAAGGCATGAAGGAATTCAGGGTTAGGATTGTTTGCCTGATCCCCAAGAAGTTGCTTTGAAATCGTAGTCTGTGGGTTTTGTGTATATCATGTTTGCCTATCAAACAGTTCCATGAGTTCTTCTTAAGAGGAGCATATCCATGGTTTTTTCAAAAGCTACATTTGTAGAAAATTTTAGACATAAAAAAAGATGAGAAAAATACTGGTTGGGGGGAAAATTCTCCTTTCTATGAAAAGCTGTCTTTCATGAAATAACTCAAGGACTTCTCCTCTAAGCCACCTCAGAGAAAGGGTCTTCTCATGACACAGTGAGACATGTAGATGTTCTTTTGATCAGGAAGACATCTTTGATGAGACCCCCACCTTCCTGTCTTATCTCTTTATCCATCTAGTATGTATGCGATACCAGTTATATTTTTTAAAAAACAAAACCTTAGTTTTTATTTATTCAACATGTGATAGTGCAACTACTAGATGCTAGGCACTTTGGGTACTGAGCATGTTTTCCCCTTCCTTGAAAACCTCTGGATTTTTCTTTGCTCTTGGTTAGATTTGCACTTCAGTGACAATTCTCACCATACCAGACGCAGGCTATGCTCCATGTCCTGTGTTCCTGCCACTGACCACTCATGCGCTTCTTGCTCCTGAGCCTTACAGCATCCTTTGTCTGAAACACCTCTCTTCCTACTACTGTTCAGAAGCTCCAGGTCATCCTACCAGGCTCAGCTCAAATTTCAGACTTATGTGGGGGTTTCTAACTCAGGCTGTGCTAGTGACCTTCCTCAGGGCCCCCAGAGCTCACAATTGGGTATTGGCTCCTGAATTGTGCTTATCTGCTTCTTTGTATTTCTCTCTCTGTCTCAGTCCTAAGGAAGACCTGAGGTGCTGGAAGGCAGGACCTGTGTCTTACTCATCCCCAAACCTCTAACCCTTGGCACATAATAAATAGTACCTTCTGAACAACATGCTGAAGATAATAAATCTATACATTTTTATTTGTTGATTAAAATGATCCTAAGAAATTCTTGAAGAATAGTAAAGAAAGGGTGAACACTAGTCATGAGAGTTGAGTGTGCTGTTTTATGAAGTCTTGACTTGCAAATGAAGTGGAAATTGTTCTGGTAAATTTGAAGAGGTTGCTTCCTGATTTGCTTCCCAACTTCTCTCATTCTTTCTTACTGATGGAAGAACATGTTTTTCTTTAGTAAGGAACAATGGCCTTTATTTTGCTATTAGGAAGAAGACTTTTGCACAGTTATTCTTGGGTGAGGTCATGAACCAACTGCTGATAATAATGCCAGAGCTTTTTCTGAAAGCTGACATTTGTGGATATTGGTGAGGGAATTCGGGTGGGGCATAAGGATCTGGGAGGCTTGACTAAATTGAAAGACATCATAAAAAAGGAGGCTAGGATTGCAAGATGATGTTGGCCATTCTGAGAACTCTTCTGCAGCAATCTAAGATCACCATGGGGATCTTCTTAGAACTTAATCCGAAACAAAAAAAGTCCAATGACGTGTTGGCTTTTCTTAGTTACACCAACTTACCTACTTTCCATTCACATAATATCAGATAAAATATTGAACACTTCTGAGTCTTAGTTGGCTCATTTACAAATTACAATACTGTGTATAACTCAGATATAGCTGTAAGGATTAAATGGGATCATGTACATGAAAAATAATATCCTTCTTTGAACATGGAACAGATTAGTTTGTATTTTATCCAGTGGCTAGCATGACACCTTGTATCTGTTGGACATAGTTTCTGAGTGTCACATATTGCACATAAGTACACGTCCAGTTGTGGCCATGGTTGTAATTCCTGCAAGCCTCCTTCAGGACTGAACCAGGAAAAGAATTTTGCAAGTAGAACATCTCAGCTACCTTTTTTCTTTTCCAGTGAGTATCATACTTCTCCCATTCCCAGGTGATTTTCTTTTTTCCATTAGTGCACATATCCATTTTTTATTTGACTACTGCATTCCTTCCTCAAGGCCGCTTATGGTGATCACACAAACTAGAATGGATCATGGCCAAGGAGGACTTACTGGAGCACAGCTGGTCAGCACATATTCCCATCAGGCTTTGGAGATGGACCATGTTGGTGGTCTTACCATGTTCTCCTGACTGGAGGCTCTTTCTGGTCTTGTAGTTTCTTTCCTATCAGAGATTGAACAACTCCCATACCTTTATTATTCATTTTTTTCACGATCATCTTATTTGTGATAAAATTCTCTCTTTTTTTTTTTTTTTTTGAGTGATAGAGGGAGGAGGGACAAGAAACTAGCATTCAGGGATAACTTTTGGATGGAGATAAGATCAGAGTCTATATCATTCTGCACGTGCCATTGGACATGACCAAAAGGACCCTGCAGTGACACCATTCACACTGTATTGGACATGTGAAATCTGCCCTACTTCCTTGCTAGCCAGTGATGTCTCATAGTCAGGATCTTTGGATTGTGTCACAGGGGATGGTAGTGAGCAGGCCTATAGGTGAACTTACTAGTCATACTGAGAATATTTCCCCAGGACAGAGAGACTCTACAAGGAAATGCACAGTGGAACCTGGCCCAGGGGTGGGAGTCTCATGTGGCTGTGCTTCTGTAACTGAACAGTGTGTGGATGTGGTTGGTGCTGTGGTGTGTGCTGGGGGATTTCACCTATCAACTTGAATAGGCTACAGGGTACCCAGATAATTGGTCAGCTATTATTCTGGGCCGTGTCTGTGAAGATGTCTTTGGATGAGATTAGTATTTAAATTGATGGACTGGGAGTACAGTAGATAGCTCTCCTTCACATGGCCGAGCCTCCTCCTTCTGTCAGTTGAAGGCCTGGCTAGGACAAAAAGGATGACCTTAGTCCAAGTGAGAAAGAATTCCTCCTGCCTGACTGTTTTTGAGGTGGAATGTTGTTTTTATTTTTCTGCCTTTGGGCTTGGACTGAAATATCACCTCCTCCTGTGTCTTAAGCCTGCTGATGTATGGTACACAACTACAAAGTCAACTGTCTTGATTCTCAGGCAGGCAAACTTGAACTGCATTGGTTGTCCTGGGTCTCCAGCTTGCTGGCTATGGGCTATAGACTGTGGGACTTGCCAGCTTCCATAATTCTGTTAGTGTATTCTCTATAATCTCTCTCTCTCTCTCTCTCTCTCTCTCTCTGTCTGTCTCTCTCTGTCTCTCTCTCCTCTCCTCTTGGTTGTGCTGCTCTGCAGAACCCTGACTAATACATCTGGCCTCTTTGCACAACTCTGAGTATTGCCTGACATCTGGTGATAAGTCAGGGTGGTTGATAAAGACAGAATTCTCAGAGACGTTTCTCAGCCAGCCTGTGTAGCCTTGTCTTCTGGTGCTGGGTTACTGACTGCTGTCTTGTGTTTCCTGTTTGGCAGGATCAGTATGCCTGGTACTCAAGCATAGCATTACCTAGTGTCCAGTTTTCCTCTCTCTGTGTCTTCCAGAAGGGGATTTTCTAGACCATGAGGGACTCTGGGGTCTCTCTGCCCAAAGTGGTAGAGAGGGTCTCTGTCTAAGGGATCTGGAAGGCAGCAGATAATGTTAAAGTCAACAGGATCCTGGTGTTGGAAGGGAGCCAGTACAACTTAGTAACACAAGAACACATCTGAGTTTCTGTAGTACAGTTTTGTCCAGTTATGTTTCCTGCTGTGTGTTCCTTAAAAATACTGTTTATACTGTTTGTTAAGTGTGGCAGCTTCAGGAAATGTCCCTCTGAAGCATATGGGAGCATGGGCTGGGGGAATGCCTAACTCTGAGTGGTCTTTTGTTGAATGATAAGTACAGATGTCTAGAACATGACTAGCGCAGGATGAAGATTAATAGACTAAACTGATCATTCCATTTCTACTTTTAATGCAGGGGCTTTTAACTTTGGAAATATCATTTAATTGCTCTTGGCTTCCTATTTCCAAGAGGCCTTAGAACAACTATCAGGGTCAGCTTTACCTGGAAGCTAGCTAGACATTTTGATCAAGCCTCCTGCTATGCTCCACACTGACTATATCAAAGGTTGCATTGTCACAGGATTGATTGCCAGGTGACCGAATTTGACAAGCCCACTGATGCAGAGGAAAGAACACAGTCTGGGAGTTATTTAGAAATTTCAGTTTTCTTGGTCTGGACGCTCTCTGTGTGACTTTATACGTGTCAATGAAACTCTGAGCCTCGATTTCCTTACAAAAGTGGGAACATAGATGTCTACCTACTAACTTCATGGAGTTTTCACCAGAATCAAATTAATTTAAAATTTCATATTTATGTATCCAATGATTTGTATGTCATTTCAACACTGCAGGGTAAAGAGATGAGACATGGTCCTTATGCCCAGGAATTCAGCCTCTAGGACAATGAGAAAATACGTATGAAAGCACTTTGTAAATGCAAAAGGCTACCTAAATGTTAGCTATTATTAGCGTTTATGGAGATAATAATACTTGCCCTACTTTATGCAGCATGGTTATCATTAAGCTCAAGTGAGATAAAGCATGTCAAAGCCATTTGAAAAGCTGAAAAGTACTGACGTAAGAACTTATTATTGGTATTATTATTGCCACCACTGAATGATAATTAAGTTTAGTAGGAGAAAACCTAGATTTTAATTATAGGCTACAGAGGATCCTGGAGTTTAAATACCAAACTTGGGACTCTTGAGTTGAACACACGGGTATTCTCACTTGCTTTTGATTTTGCAGGGGAACTGAATCAACAATTACGAGTCTGTTAATGCTTCTGCCATTTCAGACTATCTCATCTTGGAAGCAGGGATTTCTTTGCAGTTTATTGGTGACCCACTGAAATGCATCCACCTGTGAGGTGGAATGTTCTATCTGATGGGCAGCCTGACAGTAGTGCTGCCCTGCAGATTAGGATGTGGTCAGGCGGAAAAAGTACAGGTGGCTTAAGCTTTCTGAAGTCCTCCATGTGGGGGCATGCTCTAAGGCAGACTTCTGCTCTGTGTATTGCTGTCCACGGAGCCACAGGTGTGACACTGAAACCCTGAAAGCTCAAGCCAGACAAAAGGACATGGTCCTCATCTAGCTTAACTCTTTTTTGCAGAGTCGATGACCACATTTCAAGTTGATGGGAGCATTGGAACTTGGAAATTCAGTTCTCCCAACTCTAGTTCAACGCCTTCTCATTACATCTTGATCCTTTGAGGATGCATTTGCGCTGTTAGCTAACTCACCACAGTTTTGATCTGGATGTAGCTTAAGTGTTTGCTCTGTTCATGACAGTAGAAAAAACCCTGGTTCTTCTCTGTTGCATGCAGATTTTCTTCCTTCCTCCTGCCTGAGACATGGTTAGCACACGTTTTAATGTGCAAGATTACCATCCCCATCTGTGATAGCCCTCTTGCATGTTGTTATTCTTTTGTTGCATACTTACCATTATCTGCTTTGATCTTGAGTTGATTGTGTATGTGTCTATCTCTCCTACTGGATTATAAGGCTCTAGGGCTCCAATGTTGAAATCTAGCTTTGTCATTTGGTAGATGGCTCTGTGACCTTGGGCAAGTCACATCAACATTCTGAATCTCACCATTTTTTTTTTTTTTTACATAAATTGAGATGCAATCATACTTACTTTTTTTTTTTTGGTACTGGGGATTGAACTCTAGTCTTTGTGCTTGTGGGGTAGGCAGTGGAACCACTGAGCTAAATCCCCGGCCCGCAATCATACTTACTTTGCAGATGGTAAATTTAAAGAATACATGTAACATCATGGATCCATTGCATCTGTCCATTTGTACTGCTAATTCCTTCTTGGCTGCTCTCAGATGTGGTCTTGAGGAAGCCACTGTCCTTGGCTCCCCTGCCTCACTCATTCAAGTGGACTCAAAACAAAAATGAGCTGAGCTTCTAACCTCGCAGATATGTACATCATCCATGAGGTCACTTAATCCAGCTATTGATCCTTTTCAAAAAAGGCTGCACCACAGACTATTAACTACCATTTCCTTTGACCTTTTGCTACTACTTTTCGGTCTGGTGTCTTTCACCTACTTCCAAACTTACTCCCATTTTGTTTTGAAGGATGGTGATGAATTCTTTCTGGAGAAAATTACTGCCTACTTCCTTATGTGTAGATTAATGTGTGTTGAACTGGGAAGAGCTGGGTGCTAGCTCAGTAGGACTCTTACCCAAACCCTGGCTCCTTGTTCATAGGACCCTTATTATCACACTTCCTGACCTGAAGCTTACAGCAGAAAGTGACTGTCTTCTCCTTGCCTTATTGTTTTCCATGTAGCCCACCTAGACTAGATACATCTCCAGAGCAGGCCTACCTTGTGTGGCTCCAGTCGACCACCTGCCCCCAAGCACCTTGTACCAAGTAGAAATTACGCTGGACAATGGCTTCTTGAATTTGATGCTCCTCCTTTAGCTAAAGGAGCATGATTCTCCTTTGCAGTAGGTACTAGAATTTTTCTGAGAGTAACTCAGCTCCTTTCCTAAGAAAATGTCTTGTTAACCCACTTGTGGTGGAAATTGAGCCTTCAGGGCTTGATGTCAAAGTTTCTAAAAGAGAAAGATCATTTGAAAACCAAAAAGGAAAGTATTGGAGCTAGGGAATCAGAATATTCAGGAGGAAGGTGGTTAGGCATGATGGGGAAAGAAGCAACCAGGAGACAAGGATGAACATAATGGCTGGATGCTGTGCCCTTTGTGGTGCGACCTCTGCCTTGCTATTATTATTTCTCCCCAAATAATCAGAAGACTCTGTGTGACTGGCTTGCTAGAGGATGTGTGTGAAAGGATGCTTCTGTCTGTAGTGGATGGACAGGCAGATTTGGGGACTGCGCCTCTCTGATTTCTCAGAATCTTGAGGGAGAAGTATGGGTAGGAACCCTACTCTGGATTCCCCAGACCTTTGAAATGGAGTTCTGAAGCAACATGTGTAGGGTGCAGTAATTCAAGGAAATTAAGTCAAGAATGCAAGGGGCAGAAGGCCCCCAGCTGACCTCTGGGTTAGACTCAAGTGGAGCCTGGCACAGTCATGCATTTAAAATGATATCCTGCTAGGATTTTTAAAAAATTTCCTTAGAAATGGATATGGCAAAATTTCAAGGGGAAACTGTTGATATAAGAAGGCCACTGGGGGTCACCTCATTGAAGAGTTAGTTTGTGCAAACTCCCATCTAGCCCAGGCATTAAGGAGACTAGGGACTTGAGCCCCTGTTCCTCTCCACCCTACTTCTGTCTCAATACAGGCAAGCGATGGCTTCTGCAGGTCATGAGGCGTTTGGGGATCTTAATTCTGCTGCATGGTATGTGCAGTTATGTGCTCTGGACACCACCACACCCTGGTAGCTGATCTTGCAAACCAGAGAAAGAGCCACCAAAGCACACGATCTCAGCTCAATCTCCTTAGGTGTTTCCTCAGGCAGAGGAGACAAACAACTGAAAATTGGTAGCTGTGTAAGAATGAACAGACAAAGGTTGCTGAGAAGGTTCCCACATTACTCCTTTTGAAAACACCCAGCAATCTGTCTCATGGCTTGTGCAAGACAGCAGCTGTGCAGCTGCCAGCAATTGCTGCAGGGATGCAGGACTGAAAGAGGTGGATCAATATATATGTTTTTTCAATATGGCTTACAGCTGTTCACATATTTGGTTTCTTTTAACGTTCTTTCCCTGGCACTTAACCAGAGGAGGAGTTTCTTAAACCATACCATGTTATACACTAAAATCAACAGTAAAAGTTGAAAAAAAACTTTAAATAATTCTTGGGCTAAAAGAGAAATCACAACAGCAATAATAGACTCCTTGGAAAATAACCAACAATGAGAATATTACATATCAAACTTATGCCAGTGTTGTTCTCACGGGAAATGCCACTGCTCTGAATACCTTCAGAAATAAACAATGAAAGTAGAAAAGAATTAAACTGAGAAATGCAGGGAATCAGAAAAAAAAGTACATCTACGGAAAGCAAGAATTTTTTCAAATACTTATTTTTTCCTCCTGTTTAACTGAAAGTGTGTAACCCTTGACCAACTTCTTCCCCCTCACCTCCCTCCATCCTCTGGTAAATGCAACTCTACTCTGCTTCTCTGACTTCAATTGTTTTAGATTCCCCATCTAGACGAGAACGTGCAGTATTTGTCTCTGTGGGCTTGATTTATTTATTTAGCATTATGTCCTCCAGGTTCATGCAGGTTATTGTAGATATCATAATTTCCCTCTTTTAAAAGCCTGAATAGTATTCCATAGCATCTCTCTCTCTCTCTCTCTCTCTCTCTCTATATATATATATATATATATATCACATTTTCTTTACCCTTCCTTTTGTTGATGGAAAGTAGGTATATATATATATATTTTTTTTTTTTGGTACCGGGGATTGAACTCGGGTCCTTGAGCTTGCGCAGTGGGCGGAGAAACCACTGAGCTAAATCCCTGGCCCCAAAAGTAGATATTTTTGAAAGTGAATGTCAAGTTACAGTGTCTGAAGTGATTCTACTATAATATGTTGATAGGTAATATTAATATAATGGATGAGTAAATTTAATAAGTATTTCTTTTCACATAATAAAATAGACCAAACTTTGGGAAGTGTAACTCACAAATATAATGAAAATGCAAATATTTAATATTAAAAATAGGGAAGAGGACATGCCTTAGAGAAAAAGGTGACTTAGGGAGTAAAAGAAACATTAGGGACGATTTTATGCCAGTGATCCTAAAAATGCTGCATAAGGAATAATTTCCTTATGCATATAAATCACCAAGTTGACTCAAGAAGAAGTAGAAAACCAAAACAGAACAGTAGCCATAAAATAACTTTTTAAAAAAGCTTAAAGGATTACTTCTAGAAGATATTCTGATATGTATCTCTTATTATGTTCTGTTTTTAAACCTTTAAAAAACCCCAGCAACCATAAAAGGAAAATCAACAAATTTTATTCCTTAAAACTTTAAAAAAAATTATTATGGCGCAAGATATAAAGTTCAAAGGAAAATGATAAATGGAGAGAAAATAGGTGCAAAGACATATGAAAAGACTAATATTCTTTGTGTGCCAAAGGCTGTTCATGATTAATAAGAAAATTATCTATCAAAATAGGTAGAGTTTAGGATATTTATCACAGGAATTTAAATTAATTGCTTAAACGTATCGCCTGCAATATACTGCCTTATAATGCTAAACCTTTCTGAAATGATCTGAGTGTTCAGTGTAGAGGGAGGACTGTGTTACAAAGGTAGAAATACCCAGTAAATGTCGCAGGCCCAAACCTTTGAAGCCATCCTTCACTTCTACTTTCATGTGTTCTCTGTATCCATTTCATTAGCTAATTCTGTTGCCTAAGCTTTGAAACGGATTTGGAATCTGAATTCACCTTACCACATACACAGCTACTCCTGTCCAAGCCCTCAGCATCTCTGCCCTCCTACTGCAGTCCTCTGCCCAGTATGCTCAGGCCCTCTCTGCTCCTCCTCCTGCCTATTAGGTGCAAAGGTGCCACAGAGAGAAATTTAAAGTGTCCACAACTCTCTGGTGTCTGCCTTCTCATTCCAGTTAAAATGGGATTTGCAGTTCTGACCGAAGCTTGTGAAATGTTATTTAATCAAACATTCCATCATTATGCCATGCTCATTTTCTACCATTTCTCCCCTCTCTCATTTGTCTGGAATATTGCTATTCTTTGATTGTTTGTAAAGGCCTTTGAACTTGCCATTCCATGTATGTGGCATGTTTTTTTTTCATTAATTTTATTGGTACATTTTAGGTATACAATATAATGACATTCATCATTGAAATTTGTGTCTTTACATAAAATATCTTGGTTCTTATTTTTTCCCCATTCCCTTGCCCTCTCTTCAACCCCTCCCCCCTCCCTATTTACAAAGACTTTGTTTCCATTTTTTTCTTTTCTCATATTAATTCCATTCTCTTCTTTCCCTTTCTCCAACCTTCCCACTTCCCCTTTGGCCCTTTTCTTCCTATTTCACAATATGTATTATACCTTTTGATCCTTATTTACACTTTCAGTTTCTCATGCCAGAGAAACTATTCAATATTTACACATGTGTGTCCTATTTATTTCACTTAAGAGTATCGTCTCAATGTGCATCCATTTAGCTAAAAATGTCTCTAGTTTCTTGTTCTTTATAGCTGAGTAATACTCCATTTTACAAAAAATCCCTACATTTTCTTTATCCAGTCTCCAGTTGATGGGCACTGTTTCCAAGCTTTAGCTATTACAAACTGTGCCACTATGAACATGGGTGCACATATATCACTGTGGTATGATTCTTTTAATTCTTTTGGGAAGATACCCAGCAGGGGAATAGCTGGGTCAAAAGGGACCTCTAGTCCTAGTTGTGTGAGGTATCTCCATATTGATTTCCACAGTGCTTGCATCAGTCTACACTCTCACCTACAATGAAGGGTTCCTTTCTCCCCACATCCCCCCCCAGCATTTGTTATTAGTTGGTATATATTTCTCCCAGCTCATTGATTCCTTCATTTCCTTTAAAGTTTGGTTCTGTCTTGTATGGTTAAATATGAGATACAAGGTTGAATGAATGCAAATGGTAACACTTTCTATAGAAATTGGAGGAAGGTTCATCCTATTTAAAATAGCAATTCCTCCTCAATCCTGCCTACCATGGTGACACATTATGAGAACACACAAGTCCAAAGTCTAAGAATGTATTGAAACATAGTTTAAATCATTGCTTGTTTATTAGTCATTTTTCTATTGATGGGACACAGCACATGACACCCTCAATTTATAGGAGAGGTTTATTTTGGCTTACAGTTTCAGTGGGTTCAGTCCATAGTGGTGGTGGTGGTGGTAGGCCAGCATAAGAATATAGTACACCCTTCTAGGCCACGCCCCCAGTGACCTGCCTCTTCCAACCAGGCTCCACCTTCTAACAGCACATTCAGCTATGAATTAATCAATGGATTAATTCACTGATGAGTAGAATGGAGTGAGCTAACTTTGATGTCCCCAACTCCAATTTAAGTGCTTATGTGCTAAGCTCGTTATACAGAATGCCTCATGGAATTGTTGCCACAACTCTTTCCATTAGTAAGCCCTTATTTATAAATCATGAATCTCAGGATGAGAGGTGACCTACCACCATGTAGCTGGGGGAGCTGGGATTTGAACTGTGACAGTGAGGGTTGACATCACCACAATGGACTGCCTCCCAGGACACTAGGCATTTTTTACTTCTAACTCTGCCACCACCTCACAAAACACAGCAGCTGTCTTTAATCTCATGTTTCATGCTCTCAAAATTACCCAGACCTTCTTCCTTCCTAGGACTCAGCCTAGGCTGGCTAGCTGTTCTCCATGCTCACCTCCCTCTGGGTCCCTCTGACCTCGGTCTCTCTTTCCTTAGGCATCTTTAATGTAAATCACTTTGGGATCCATGCCTTTTCCAGCTCTGTCTCCTTGGCCTTTTTGACCTCATTTGCATAAAGAAGCCCACAAGACAGTTTGAGGTATGTCACACTCTTCCAAAAAGGAGCAAGAGAGGAGACACAATCCTTGTCACACTGCTTTCAAGTTCTTAGGCGATGCCTGTGTAGTCCTTCAGTACTGAGCACATAGTTCCAGAGGAAATGACTTCACCTTCCTCCAATTTCTATAGAACGTGTTATCATATCCAATCATTTGACCCTGTGTTATATTTAACCATACAAGGCAATTGGTAGGTGTGTTGCATTTAGCAGATCACTGCTTTGTATCTCAGATTCCTGCTCTGTAAAATGAGGGAAATAATATCTATATTTAAAGGTCATTGTAGGGACTGAATAACAAGCAGTATCTATTGTATCTTGTACATAGTTGACACTCATTAGATATGAGGTTTTTTTAATCTGAATGTGAAGGCAGAATATTCATCTTTCCTCATACTTGCTAGGTTGAGTCATTGTTGGTCTTGAGGAAGTAATTGCCAAAGAAGCTGAAGTTTCACAGCCAAGGAAATGGTTGGATCAAGATTACATGGCATAGTTTTTACAAAACCAACCTGTACAAGCAAACACCAAGCATAATACATGTAACCATGCTTGTAAGCCTTCTATGCATGACTTCTAGGTCAGACATTCTTAAAGACAATCTTCTGCAGGCTCCTTTGCACATTGCATGACCAATGTGTAATGTGACAGAAAATGGACCAGGGTTGGTCCTGGGTTCTAGTCCCAACTCTGCATAACCAGCTGTACCTCCACTCAGGTCACTTACTTTCCTTAGAATGCAGGTAGTTTGTCTTTTAAATGGAAATGCCCAAAAGACAAACAATCAAGTAACAAAAGAAAACTCCACTTGCTTCATGGTGTGTGTGTGTGGGGGGAATGAAGAAAGATAAGCTATATCAAGGTATTGTGTCTATTATAAAATATTGAGAAATATGAGAGATGACTGTAATCATTTTGCAGTTTTCCTTTCAATTAAGAAAAAGGGGAGTTATAAGTATGTATTTCTTCCAATATTGAAATGCCAGTAGATGTCTAGCAGTTTTCTCTTTTCCCTTTGGGGAAGTGCTGTTCTAGGGTAACTGTATCATCACACTTAGGCGTGGGTCTAGAAGCAGTGACTCTGCCTTTGATAGGACTGTGACTCTCCAGGTTTAAACAATGCCTGGTGGCTATTCAGTGGTCTCCTTTTCTCTCTCTAATCCCTCTGTCTGTGTCTATATCCATATGGATATGGGTATATAGCTGTATGTGTGCATACCTAATCCCATAGTTCTCCCTCTCTTTCCCTTTCCACTTTCTCTTTTCATTATGGCAGAGGTTCTTGATCCAAGTTCCTCTTTTCTTTGCAAAAACTAGCTTTATTCACTGTCATGAAATAGGAATACTCCAGAATGGCTGATTATCACACAAATAAAGACATGTATGTATGTATGTATGTACGTATGATCTTTCTTTCTGCCTATCTATATTTATCAGCTTTCCATCACTGTGACAAAATACCTAAGACAATCAACTTATAAGGAGATCGGTTTATTTTGGATCACAGTTTTAGACATTTCAATTATGGTTGCTTAGAGTGGGAATATGTGGCAAGGGGCTGCTTGCTTCACAGCAGCCAGGAAGCACAGAGAGAGAGAGAGAGAGAGAGAGAGAGAGA
>NW_004624758.1:19098637-19147207 GCF_000247695.1 Heterocephalus glaber
CCCTGGCTCTATTGATAGAGTGTATTACATTGATTGATTTGCATATGTTGAACCATCCCTGCATCCCTGGGATGAATCCCACTTGATCAGGGTGTATAATCTTCTTGATGATCTTCTGCACTCTGTTTGCAGTATCTTAAATATGAATAATGTTACGACCAGTCATTCTTACAAGTAAAAATAGTGCTCTTTTCATAGAGCTGAGCTCATAGCTCATCCACACAAGCTCTTTTCCTTGAGACAACTCTTGGGTTTTAGTGTGCAGCAGAAATACTTTATGCACAGTCCTCGTTTTGTCACGCTGAGTATTAAAAAGCCATGCAGTCAAAAGTCAAAATTTAATAGCATTTCTTTTTCCTGCTTTATCAAGGACAATTGCAAGACAAATTAGCATCGTGTTTTTCCCTGCAAGCACACCACACTGGACATGAACAACAGTGGAGTTTGGTGTAACTTCCTGGACTAAGTGACACCATGCTCAGTGACAACAGTTTTATCAGTGCTATTGCACCATCAGTGCAAATGTCAGCATAGTTGGTCCAGGATAAAATGTGAGATGTTTAAAAGTTATTCAACACCGAGTATCTCAGTACCACTTTTGTTTGCTACAAAGCACTTATATTAAACATTTTCTTTCATGGTGCCTGTAATTATTAAACATGAATTCAATTAAAAACACCATTTTCTTTGATCATTAGTTGGTGCTGATACTGAACAAGTCAAGCAGAACAACAAGTTTGGCCATATCTTTGGGCTCCTTTAGTTGTATACAAAAGGGTAGTTCTGTAGAGGAGATGCTAACTCAGTTTTTATGCCTGCAGATCAATCTTTAATGTATTAAGGTACTGTGTTTTGGGGAAATGGCAGGGTTATGCAACTAGCTTTCCAGGGAGCAGGTATTCAGCAAGTGCCACAACAGAGTCCCACTTGTTATTTTGTTCCTTTCTCCAGGCTTACCTGCTGGATCTCACAGCAACATCACAGATCCCTTGTCACCAAGACAGAATTCAACAGCATTGTGTTACATACAACACAACTAGTACATTTTCATCCATAAAACCAAGAAAGAGATAGCTGTTGTTATATTTTAATTTCACATTTACAATTTTTCTCAGTTCTGTAGGATCAGTTTTTCCCTTCCAGGGGTCTAAGAGCTCTTTAATATGTTAATTCTATTTTCCCTCCGTGTTTTGAAAGATGACAGTACAACAGTGTATGGGAAAAAATATCTCTGATCTCTCCCTTTAAGCCAGCAATCTATCCTAAAATACCAAAAAGGCACATTTAAAATACATTTTTACTTTGGAATGAATTTTTAGAGTTCTAAAATAATGTTTTAAATAAAACTTAGAAAAAGTTAAAACATAAAAAATAGTTTTGAAGAAGAAGGCAAAATATATATTGTTAGTGTTATACTTTTGCACAGAGATGAGGAAAATTGGGGCTTTTACAATGGCAATTTATTGGGTAGTAAAACACTTAGCACAGATTATAGATGGTATAAAATGAGAGTAGCTGGTAAAATCTTAGATGCCCGAGAAAGAACTGAGCAGACCACTGAGGTTCATGTGTTTCCGTTCTCAACCTATAACCTTCAAACATTCTGAACAACCTGAGAACACACAAACATACACTCCATGGGTTATCACAGCAATGGTGCCATTGCACAGCATGTAGTGGCAGGAAAATACTTCTGGGCCTACCGGAGAGAGTAAGAGTGAAAAGAGCAAATAACATCTTAGTAACCCTGTATCTGTAATGTGCAATCCCAGGCCCTCTGAAAGAATTGCTGGCTCTTTGAGAACTGCTGGATAAGAGGAAACTGAGCAGGGCTAGGAGGAAAGAAAGCATAACATTAACTCTTTAGGACCTTTTTGATTTGTAAGGGAGCTGGAGGAGTGTCATATGAAGGGTCTGCCTTCTTATGCTTAGCATATCTGAGTAGGCAAACGAGGGCCTGTGAGGGCAGCAGCCCTACTCAGGCATACAGGTTGTATTCAGCTGGAGAGAATCTTTTCAGTGAGTGATTCCAAGCAAACTCTGGGTAGTAGAAGATTGCTGGCCTGGGTAGATGTCTTGTGGAGAGTTGTAAATGCCTAATAATCATCGATTAGTGTGAAATATTTTAAAAGTAAGAGGGGAGAAAGTACAGGAAAAAGTACATTTGAAAGGACTCCTTTTTTCCCTCTTGAAATATAACATAGGTCTTGTCTTTTTCAATTTATATTTTTCAAAAAGGTGAATATTTGTTTCTTTTCCATTGTTCTGGTATTATGGCCTCTGATTCTCTGCCCTGCATATTCATTGTTTTCCTAATCTTTTATTTTATGCTTAGGATTTCTGGCCAGAGGGAACGGAATCTGTGTGGATCCTAAGTTACATGAGATACAGCGTTGGGTCCTTCAGTGCCAAAGGCATTGCCCAGAGAGGAAGGAGACCAGGAAGGGCAAGGTATACCTTTGACTCATTCTCCTCCTTCACATCTTAACTGATCTAGTGGCAATTTCTGTATTTCTTGATCTCCTTCCCCCTTCTATCCCATGGGGATATTTGAAATGAAATACCCCAAAACATAAACAATAAAACTCTACAGTAGGATAATCTGTTAGAAATTTCTGTAATGATGGAAATTTTCTGTACCTCTGTTGTCCAGTATGGTAGTCACTTGTCATATGTGACTACTGATCTTGAAATGCAGCTAGTAAAACTGAAGAATTGAATATTTTAATTTAATTTAAACTCACATAGTTGCTGGTGGCTTGTGTCTACCTTATTTGATAGCACATCTTTAGAAATCATTGGCCCAGACCAATCTTTAGTTTCCACTCCTGTCTCCTTACACTCGAGTCCCTTAAGTTTTAATAACTTAATTTCCCTCTCCTTTAAAAAACAAAATAGGTCCTAAGTAGTCAACTTTTTTCTTTCTTTCCTTTCAGACTTGCTTGTCTTCCTTTAATGTAGCAGTTCTCAATAACATGAATAATATTATTCATGTTTTTCTCACTGATGAAATCTTATTTGTCCCTTAAATTGCAATTTCAATGCCATCTACTTTGGTATTTCTCCAGCCACTAGAAGCAAAATTAATTGTTGTGTCCTCTGTGCTCACATAGTATATTGTTCATTTTACCAACATAGCACCTGCCAAGCTGTCTTTTTTGTAGGTTTAACAGGCTTGCCTCTCCCCTGCACTGTGCAATACCGATGCCATTCCTAAATTTAAATTAATTAAAATGGAATGAAATTAAAAATTCATTCCATCAGTTGCACTCGCCAATTTAGAGATTCAAGTTCCACATATGGCTGGTGGCTAGCAGATTGCAAAGCACAGATGTAGAACATTTCCATCACTGGAAGACACTGACTGCATTACCTGAGAGCAAAGCCTGTTCATCTTTCTGTCACTAGGACACTCAGTGTTTGGAAGGAGCTAATCTTATCCTATTGGGCCATGTCATGGCAAAAAGACAGGCCTCATGGGCACATGTAATGCTAATACATGAAAGGTGGAGCCCAAACCAGTTGGTGAATTAAAGAGTCATAACTTTTGAGAAAGATTGCAAAACAGAAAAGATTCCTGGGGTAGTAATAATGAAGGCATGGCCAGGGGTTAGACAATGGATGAATAAGCAAGTCAGAGCCAAAGTCACAGAAAATTTGCCAGATGAAATGTGGGCAATTTCATAGTCTAGATGGGGAGATAAACATGGATGGCTGGCTAGCTCAATAGGACAATGCTGTTAAAAAAGGTGGCGCCTGCTAAGAAGAGCGATTCATTCTACTCTGTTTTCTCATTTTCCCCAATATGAACCCCAATTCATGCTGTGCAGGCCCAGAGGACTTTGTCAAACAGAGGAATGGATGCCCTCCCTATGGACACGCTTCACTTCTGCTTCTTGTAATCTGAACCTCACCTTTTCATTACAATTTCTAAAGATGCCTCTAAGTTCCCACCTCCAGGCCAACTTCACCCCTGCATACTTGTACAACTCTCCTCTTATCTCTAGTAAATCCTTCAACCAGTGTTGGTGGAACAACTGCTGGAAACCTGTGTACTGCTGGGTGCTTTGGAAGAGAACTTGTACGATTCCTTGTCCTCAGATAGCTTAGAATTTGGATAAGAAAACCAGAATAACTCGCTGACAGTATCATCACCAATTCAATACAGTTATGCTGAGTATCACATGAATGGTATAGACATTAAATGTTAGGCCAGTTCATAGGAGGGAGGGATGTTTGCCATCTGGTGTGATCCAGCTGTTGTGAAAAATCAGCATAAAGATGGCTAGGGGGATGGGAGCAGGTCTTATTTCTGAGCCTTTCCTGCTAAAGCGAGCCATTCCAGGGAGTAAGGAAACTGACTCCAGTAAGAATCCCTCTCTGCTTTGTTTTTCAGAAGAGTGTTGGCAAGTGAACTCCCTACTGTAATTCAATGACCGGCAGCTTGACACAACTGTCAGACTGTCATTTCTTGGAGTGTGTGAGGCATCAACTGGCTGTGAATAAGGTCCTTTGGGAAGCTGCAGAAATTCTTTAGGTACACAAAAGTACCATTATGGTGTTTACTTGTTGTATAGTACAAAAGGTCCCCTTATTAATTGTGTGCTTGGGAAAAATCTTGAATCTTGTAATTGACTTGTAATTCAGGGCAATGTGGAGCAAGGTCTGAACCAGGTGGAAACCTTTCCTGTCTTTCATAATGACAGCCCAGTGGAATTCTTGGAGATAAAATTCCCATGACTGTGAGGGAGCCCCTGAAACTCTGCATCCAGGAGTTTCCCACCCTCAAGTTTGCACGCAGCCTTGAGAGATTCATCAAAATCACCATGGAAGTGTTCAGCCAGTTTATGCATGGTGGCAGCAGCTTCTTTTCCAGATAAATAGATCTGGTCCACGAGTCTCTTCAGGTACAGAGGGTTAAAGATACAGATTTTGAGTATTAGGCTTGAATGGGCTCTCAATGTGATCTAGATGTTGTGTATGTGATTCTTCATGTAAATCACCCCTGGCTTTAAAACTCTACTGGGGTTTCAAGCTTTTTGTGTACATTTGCTCTATATACTTTGAATGAACTTTGAATTGCTTTTTGCATTTAATGAGTCCTTCAGATTCTGTTTTATTTTTTGGTCTCATGACAGCAAGTTCTTACAATTACACAAGGGAACCCTGAAATACTATATAAATTTTATACCTGTAATTGTTTAACTTATTGCTTTATGATAATATCATAAAAAGGTTTATTGAAACTGAGTGAAGTTAAGATTACACAGTTAGCATAGACAGATGTTTCTGTAATCATACATAATATAATGTGGTTCTATTATGAACACCAATTCCCTGTATGAGAATGAAAAAACTCCTGTTGAAATGTGACAAAGAAAAATGCATATGCCCTGGCCTTTTATCTATCCTCTGTTTCCTTTCTGTAGTTCTATAACATCTGCCTTTTCTTTTCTAGAGCCCATGATATTTTGGGTCATATGCAGGTCCACCTGGGGAGGCATGTGTCTTTTAATTAGGATTTTCACTCAAATCACCCCTGGATATGCAATTGTTCAAATTTCTACTTATAGTACAGAGATAGTTAAAAATGCAGCTTCAAAATCAAGCAGTCTGGGATTAAATTTCGGGCTGTGTTGTACACAAACTCCATGACCTTGGACATGCTTCATAATCTCTGTACGCCTCAATCCCTTCATATCTCACATTTACAGGACAGTGGGGATGATTATATGCTTGCAGTCAGTATGGTCTCAGTAAATGCTAGCTCTCAGTAGTAACTAATGCTTAGTGTGTCCTGTCCTGACACTGTGGCCTCTCAGCACTCCACCACTCTGTGAAATGCTGGGCCCAGGGCCATCCAACTCTCTCTCAGTTTCTGTAACCACCAGTGACTCAGGAGAGACTTTTCTCTATGTTGCTTTGCACTGGGTGGCATCTCAGCAGGATAATTTTCTTGTTATTTTAATTTTTGCTAGAAAGGAGACATTTCCTGGTTTGATAAGAAATGGAAAAGACCACTTTCTCTCTCACACATCTCCCGTACCTACACACTTTGCAGTAAGTAACTGTGCTTTTTCCCCAAATTTCAACATTCTTAAGGAACTCCTATTTGGCTAAATTAGCCTGGGGGATTTAATTTAATTATTGCTTCAACTGTATGCAGGCTACATTTATACTGCACCAACTATTCATTTCATATTAGTATATGTTTCTGATGCGTAATAATTACATTCAACTTAGGGTATTGGTACGTATATATACAGCATCTTAATCATTTTTTCCATTTCTCCTCCCTGAATTGACTTACTCACTCTAGGGTTTTTGCCAAACCCCTAAATGTCTCCCAGCAAAATTATGGAGATGATGAAGCTTAAATTTATTCTTTTGCAAGCTTTTTGCTTATTTTTTGTTTTAAACTTTTTTCAGTTTTTATTAATACATGTTCCTAGTACACAGGGATTACATTCATTGTGGGGAGTTGGTACATGTATATAACACACTGGCAGGCTTTTGGTGTTGAGTTTTCCTATCTTTTTTTCCCCCCTGTATCTCAGCTCTATTGGTTGCATTAAAATTATGTGCCTTTTGTTTGGCAGGTAGTCCTGAGTTCATCTACAACCTCTAAATGGATAGCCTGTTCTTCACAAGCATGCAAACTGAACTTTTAATACTTGGATTAATATGTTTCACTTCCTTTCCAGGAAAAATTTCACCAAGAAATAAGAGGAAATGATAATGCTGAAACAAGCCAAGGAAGCGAAGAGATAAGTGTCAAGTGTATGCTGTGTATGCTGACCTGCATGATCCCCTGATATATGTGGCCACCTTTACATCAAAACTCTTGAGGAAGAATGGGCTTTGGCTGTTTTACAGGTGATGAACTATAGACTCAGAGATGAAGGTACTTTTCCGAAGTTACTCAGCTAAGAAGTGATAGAACCAGGGTTTTTGAAGCAAAGTTCTCCAAGAAATCTGGCTGCATTTTGCATCGTACCCAGGGCAGTGCACTATGTATAGTTTGCTCTATGTCTGCAGGTTCCTCATTTGCAGTTGAAACCAACCATGGATTGAAAATACTTAAGGAAATCATTGTGTGTGCTGAACATGCACTGACTTTTTTCCTTGTTGATCTCTAACAATCGTGTAACCATTATCTACACAGTATTTACACTGTATTAGGCATTATACATACTGAGGTTATTTGAAGTACATGGGAGAATGTACTTAGGTTATATACAAATGCTGCATCATTTTATATAAGGTACTTAAGCATCTGTGGATTTTGGTACCCACAGTGTCCTGGAACAAGTCCTTGCAGATGCCGGGGGACGACTGTGCTCACATTGGTTCTGGAGGCTTAGAAGACTGGTCCACAGGCATGTCCTGCATATGAGGTCCTATTTTCTGCTGCCAGCTATGGGAGTGGAGGTTGGAAAGGGTTAACAGATGGTTTGCAGCTCCTCAGAGAACCCTGCTGAGTTTTGTACAGTAAAATAATAAAGTTCCAATTTGGGAGCGAATTTGCTACTGTGACACTAATACCGCCCCAGGCTATTAGAGGATTAGATGAGCACAAAGCTTTATGAGCCATCACTGTGGCACTGGAGGGTGACTCAGCGTGTCGGGCGCTGGGAGGATAGCTGTTAATTGGAACTGGAGAGAAGGAGCTGGGCTTGGCAGATCGAGTTTAAATGGGTGGATGGTCTGGCGGAGACTGTTTCTTTTCTCTCTTGGCTTTGGTTCAAACCTACAGCCAGACTGTCCTCCCGGCTGCACTTTGCTTGAGGTGCTTTTCTTTTCTTTTCTTTTCCTTTCTTTTTCTCTTCTCATCCTTTATTCTCTTCTCATCCTTTTATTCTCTCTCTCTCTCCTTTTTTCTCTACCCCTCCCTCTTTCTCTCACTTCCTCCCTCCCTCCCTCTCTCCCTCCCCTCCTTTCTGCCAGTTGGTGGCTCCAACTTTCAAATGAGTTTTGGGTAAGTGAGAAACTATAGCAGTGTAGACCACTTTCATCCTTTGCCCCTGTAAAATCTCTGAAACCCTCTAACAATTTTGACCTTATCTCCTCCTGCAATCAGTCCCAGCCTCTCTCCTTCCTGGCCATAGAGCAGTCACTGTGGGACGGCAAGCTTATCTCCAGGGTAGTCCAATTCAGCAGATGTTTATTAGGTACCTTGTGAGATAGAATGAGTGAGGATGTGGTAGCTGAAGGCCTGAGTTCAAGGACCACTTTTATTGCCTGGATAAATAAGTTGATTGCTTGAACCTGACCTTCCTCCTTTGTAAAACGAGGATTACAGAAATAATATTCAGCTGGTTGGTTGGTCTTTCGCCTATGCATTTAAAAGGCATCTATGAAATGAAGTAATAAAAATTCAAACAAACAAACAAAAAATGAATAACCTCTCAACATTTATGAACATCAAGATCACAACTCCAAGAATTTTGAAAAACAAATGTTTAATTTCCTTCAGTTAGACAGACTCTGTCTTTTAAATTCATTAGCTTGTGCTCTCTGAACGGCTGTCTCCTATGTTCCAAATAATGTAGCCGATGAGGGAGACAGAGTACTGTAACCTTGGGGAGATCAGTATGACCTTGGGAAAGTTATTTCATCTCTCTGAGACTCATTCCTATCCTAAGGGGTTATTATGAAAATTAGAGGTATTAATGCCCATGTGATGCCTTCCATAGGACCTGGCACACAGAAGGGGCTATAACACATGGCTTTCTATTTTTTCCATCTCTTTATTTTCATTGTCTATTTCCTTCCTCTTTTCTAGGTCCAGAAAGAAGGGTTTGTAAAATACTCTTTGAAAATGGTTAAGAATTGATCAAATTTCCTTCTCTCATTAAAAGAATAGTATAGTTAGTGTAGTTTGGATTTCCAATAATTCACAAAGTCAGATAGCATGATAAATCTTCCAAATACAGCTCACTCCATAGATTTTTATTCCCAGATCCATTCTAGTGACTCTTTCTTCTGTTGGTTAATCTTTTATATCACACTATTTTCGGAGGCTTTCATTTTAGATAAAATATGTAGATTTCCTACATGAAAAATGTGAATTTATCTTTGTTTTATCTACTTTTTCATGTACCTCATATTAGTTTCTGGTGGCTGCTGTAAGGAATGACCTCAGAATTGGTGGCTTTAAACAATAGAAAATTTTCTTCATGAACTTGGAAGTTCAAAGTTGGTCTCATGGGACCAAAATCAAGGTGTCAGCAGGGGTGGCCTCCCTTCAGAGGCTTAAAGGCACAACTGTTCCTTACCTCTTTCAGCTTCTGGTAGTTGCCAGCATTCCTTGGGCTGTGGCCACATCATTCTGATCTGTGCTTCTGTCTTCATATTGTGCTGCCTCCTCTCTTTATCTGTCAAATCTTCCTCTGTCTCCTGTTATACAAATGATGTGACTGCATTAAGACTCACCTGTTAATCCCTGTCTCAAAATCCTTAAAAGAGTCACATCTGCAAAGCTCCTCCCTCCTATAAGAGTAATATAATACCTCCAAATTTCAGACATTTGGGCTCAATATCCTATTTCCTTCATTGATTATGAATTTATTGAATGCCTTTGCTCAACTAGTATTTGATGTTAGCATTCCTATGTGTCTGTAAATATTGTTCACAGCCAAACCACATGATATACTATGCTGGTATTTTCAATATTGTGCAAAAAACATGTTTTCTCATTGGAATAAATTATTTTTTGATTTTTGTTTTGTGACATTTCTCTAGGGGTCCTCCATTAAATTTGACCTGATTTTTTGTAACAGAATCATACATTTTCTCATTATGGGTAAGTGTATCTCAGAATCTGTTGGATACTCCCTTCTGTTGGCTCTTTCCTTCTGCTCTAACCTTACAGACTCTCACTTGTCCTGTGGCTCAGCTGTCATCCAAGGTTTCTGTCCAGCATTGACCTGGTTTTCCTTTACCTCTCACCCAGGTTGTAGCCCTGTTTTACGGATCCCCTGTGTCCTTCCTTCAAGGTTTACTCCTTGAAGAATAAATTACGGAGTAAGAGTAATTAATCTTGGTAGAATAAACCGTGAAGTGATTGGGTACATGTGGGATGACTTTTAGGAGACTCCCTTTCTCTGAAAATTCCACCTTCATGTCTCATTAGTAGGGTGAGTACAGGATCAAGACGGTGCCAAAGCACTCACAGGATTCTCTGAGGGCCTGCTTCCCACTCTTGGTACAAAGTACTCTGTCAACTGGGTTTGGACAGAAAGCAGAAGCTATGATGTTGATTTTAAAGAGATAATTTAATGTAAGATAAGTTAAGTGGGTATCAGAGAACTGAACAAGTGAAGAGGAAACACTGAAATGACACAAAGACAGTAGCTTCAGGAAGCAGCTAGCATGCTTAGGGCAACATGAGGAGAGAAGGGGGAACCATCAGAACCTGGAGGTTTGCTGGATGCCTCCTGGGGCTAAGATCATGGCCCCTGAGGAGGAGGTGCTGGCTGCCAGTGCTGAGACCTTGCATGAGATCCCCTCTGCCACAAACACATGAAGCCTGGAGAGCCATCGACTGCCTCAGCTGTTGCAGAGATGATGCTGACTTGAATAGAAGGGAAGAGCAGCATCACTTTGTTGCCTGCCTGGTCTCCAGTTCCCCTCCATGCCATTGGTCAGCACACTGCACTGGGACTGCAGCTTGCAGAGGTGAATGGTTGGAGAATCCCACCAAGGTGGACGGGCTGGGAGGCATCAGCTCAGTGACTGGCATGGTCACCTTCCTTCCAAATGCAGGGAGTGCTAGCATTTCCTCTGTCAGCTTGATGGTATGAAATCTCACAAGAGGTACCTAGGGAAGGACTTTTTTTTTCATTATCTATGCTGGGCATTTGATGAGTCCTTTGAGTCTGGAAACTTGAAAATTATGAAAATTTCTTGCATCTCCACTTTGGGCACTTTACCCTCTCCATTTTCTTGTTTCTGTTTCTAGGATTCCTCCTATAGGTCTCCTTGAACTCTTGGATTGATTGTCTAATTTTCTTATCTCTTTGTCTTGCATGTCTTACATCCTTTTCTGGTTATACTTACCTGAAATTTCCACAGCTTTCTATCTTAACCACTTCAGATTTTTAAAAATTATTTAAAAATTTCCCAAGACTTCTTTCTAACTCTTCCTACTTAAACAGCATCCTATCCTTTTCCCCTTGATCTCGATCTAGTTCTATCCTTTCTTGTATCTGCTAAATATGTTAATGTGAATTTTTTTTTCTACTAAATGTTGTCATCTTTTTTGGTGTGTCTTTTATGCCATAGACTTCCTCAAATCTCAGCCACTCATAGGCTACCCTGTGAAGGGATGAAGTACTTGTAGGCTGAGTGAAACTCCCCTGTGTGGGCTGGGCTTTCTGATCACCGCATCTCACTACAGGAGGTAAAGTAGGAATCTGGGACATTTGCTAGGGTAAGAATATCAATATCTATAGGTCTCCTCCCTCTTCCTTGGATACGTTGTGTTTATCAGAAGGGAGCTCTTTAGTTTTCAGCCTGGAACCTGTAAACTAAAGAGAAATCCGTCAAAGAAAAGTGGTTGTCACTTTTCTAGGAGTTAACAGGGCCAAGATGGAGTGGCTCTGTGTTCTATGCTATGTGTCACTCCTGCTCCCAGCGGTGCCTAATATTCCTTTCCAGAGCTTCCTCATATAATCCTTTCAGGATAAGATTTTTAAGTTTTCCGTCTTTTTCTAGGATGGGAGATGACAACATTTTGGCTGTTCCAATTGGTCCCTCTCCCCTTGGCCTTCAGATGTTCCTGATGTTACCACCTGGTGAGGCTTGTGTAGCATCCTTTTCCCCTGACAGGAAAACATGCGAGCTCGTCTCTCTGGCCATCACATTTCCCAGTCAATCCCCAAATCCTCAAATGTAGCAACACATGCCACAGCTCTGTTTTGATCAGAACAGATGTTTTGGGAAGTCTACTAAGTAAGTCCTTGTCCTGTGACAGTGGGAAGGGTTTACGACATATGCACGCCAGCACACTCCTTTTGCTCCTCTTTACACAGCCACTCGGCACAACAGGGTATGGGTGGCTCGTGACCAGTTCTACAGATTCCTGAGTGCTTCCTGCTTCTCCTGAACAACCAGATGCCTCTCACTTATGTCTTCCCCAAAGCCTTCCTGACCTCCCGGTCTACACTTCCACGTTCTATTCTATTCTGACTCTCCATGATGCTGAGCCCGGGGCTTCCCTGGAACATCTCATCTTGGTATCTAGTGCTGTGTATCATCTTATGTGGCCTGATGGATAGTTCATCAGTCAGCTTTTCTGTTGCTAGGACAAGATGCCTGACATGCACAACTTCATGGGAGAAATAGTTTATTTGGTTCATGGTGTCAGAGGTTCCAGTCCATGGTTGGATGGCTCTAAGTCATGGATCTGAGGTGGAGCAGAACATCATGGTGGAAGGGCATGGAGGAGGCAACTGGTCCTCTCATGGTGCCATGAGAGGAAGCAGAGTGTAGAGGAAGAGCACCAGCAAGGGATATAACCTCCAAAGGCCCTCCCCCAATGACCTACCTCCTTCATCTGGCCCCTACCTCTTAATAGCACATTCAGCCATGAACGTCGGCAGATGAATCCATGGATGAGTATCGTGCCCCATGACCCAGTCACCTCTTAACCAAGCCAAGTTGACAATTAAAATTAACTGGCACAGATGGTGGGCACTCTGAGGATAGTGATGACTGAGTAGCACTTGTTCACAGCTCCCTGTTCTGAGCAAAATATCTTCTAACTTACACATGTTCACACACACACACACACACACACCCTCCTGTGACCTTATACCAGCAGTATTTGACTATGAATGAATCATTGCTGATGGAGATATTAATATCACATGTGTATGGTTCTTTGTAAAGAACCTTCTTGTATTTTATGTCATTGAGCTTTCATGACAGCCTGGGGGAAGAAGGTATTGCACCTCTTTCCACAGCTGAAAACACAGGTGCTCAGAGAGAAGAGTGACACCCAGGCCTCTCCAGCAGGCCTTCTGAGAAGCAGGTATTCCCTGCCACAGACTGTATCTAACACCCTCACAACAGAAGGGCTGGCTGTGTGCACCCCCAGACTCACTTTGCAGAGAGAGAAGCCTTGGCCTCAAAGCAGGGTGAACGAGCAAGGTTAGCTCAGTTGGGCTTGGCCTGGCAGGGCCCAGGTGTCCTGTCTCCCAGGCCACTCAGCTCTCACTTCCTTTCAGATAAATGTGGGATTGTTTTGTCATAAAAATGCAAGCGTAGTTATAAAACATGTCTTTGTGGGGGAAAGGAAGTTCCCAGCCCCAGGAATGTGTGTGTGCACATGTGAGACAAGCTAGGACACGTGTCCCTCCTCCTCCCCCGCCCAGGCCGGCCTGGCCAGGTGTGATTGCACGCTAACCTACAACACAGGGGGAGCCTGAAAGGCCCGTGGCATCGGATACCCACCGTATCCGGCTTCGAACCATTTTCCTAAAGGCTTTGCATTCTCTGGGTCAAGAGCTCACCCCCCGCACCCCGCCTCAAAAAACGTGTATTTCAGCAGAAATTTAATCCCTGGGGTTCCAACTCCTTCACACTTACATCAGTTAAAACTGCATTTCTGAAGGACATGTGATCCCATGGAAGGCTCTGGGGACATTGCTTAGCTTGGGCTCCTTCTCCTTTCTTGACCTGAGACAGAAAAAGAGGAAGTCACATTTTGTTTTTGAAATGATTGTAACAAAGTCTTCCCTTCAAATTGGCCTCGGTGGAATCTTTTCTCTCACAGATTTTTCAGCCACTCTGTCCTATCACTTTGCATGACGGAAGCAGCTGCCAGTCTCAGGCTGTGCCTGTGACCCTGAATTCAAGTAGGCTGGCTCCTTGCTGGGGCTGGAAATCAGACAACCTTTTGTTCTGGAAGAACCCAGAAGGTTATCTTCCAATGCCCTGCTCACCCTCTTAGAGATGGGGAAACTGATGTCCAGACTGGAAATGGCTTCCTGAATCACACAGACAATAGAGATTCCGTGTTGGAGGACTTAAACTGCCAAATGCCCGTAATGTCCTAGTTGTTATTTTATTAATCTATTCAAGAGTTCCTTAATAACTGATATTATCCCCGTTTCACTGATGAGGGAAATGAGGCTTCGGGGATTAGACAACCTGTTTAAGATCATACAGTTTTGATGGCAGGATGGAGACTAGCATCCAAGCATCTGATGATGCCTGCATTCCTGGTCCTAACCCCATATGTTACACTACTCCTGGAGGGCAGGGGGTTAGGGTCTGGGCAAGGACCCCAGACTCTTGACGCCCGTTCTGTAGTGCCTTTTGTATATGAATATTTTACATAATTGTTAAACTTCAGGGTGGAAGTCTACCTCCTTAAACATAGAATGGTTTTTGGCCTAATTTGGGTGTTCTGGGAATTAACTCTAGATGACATTGTTGACATAGCTTCCAACACAACTCTGCTTTTCTTCCTGCAGTCATTTTTGCCCATCCATAGTTTCTTTTCTTCGTCTTTCATCTCTTGTTGGCACGAACTTCTTGTTTTCTTTTGAAAGCAGTTTTGAAGAAAAGATTGCATATTGATGTCTTCTAACCCCATGTGAATGTAAAGCAATCAGGACATTCCGTAGGGGTGTTTGTCTTACCTCTGATGATGGCACTGAAAGATCTTCAGAGGAAAAAGGAAGAGCAGAGCAAGGAGATGACATTCATTGGCGCATACTTTGTGTCAGATACTCTGCTAGATTATGATGTAACTTACTGCTCTTCCCCACTCTGGTCCCCTTTTCACAGATAAGGAATCTGTAATTTGGAGAGGTTGAATAACTTGCCCCAAGTCAACACATGGTGACTTCTGTTGCACTATCTGTAGGAAGGGAAGGACTTAGGGTGATGCAGGTAGAGGGTGGGAGTGTATCTGTGTCCTTAAGTCAATCTTGGGAGGCTGACCTCTATGGGAGCATAAAACACTTGAACACCAAAGGGATGGAATTTTCTTAGCTCTACATGATCTTTTCTCACAGTTTGGAGAGGGATCAGTTTAACATATGCATGCCAATTTCCCGCTACATGTGAAATATTTGACCAAATGCTGAGGGAAAGCAAATATAAATCGATTGGCCCATGTGGGTCGCACTAGGAATGAATCCATGTATTCTACACCCAGCAGGGCCTCTGTATCTCCAGGGAGAAGTTTCCAAAGAGCAAAAGGCTAGAACCCTCTCCTATTCAGAATGGAAGGCCCAGTCTAACCAAGGAGTAGCCCATCTCGAGGTATATTAGTTTCAGGTTCCATGTTTTATAACATGTGTCTTTTCATTCTGTATCATGAATTTTTGTCCCATTGTCTTTTTTTAAATGCAACATTGATTCTTTAAACACTATCACATAAAATGGGGTTAAGACTTAGAGAATGGATTCTGATGAATGTTTTATTTACTTATCTGTCATTCTTATCGGTGGCCTTCTCCCCTGTCTCTGGTTACCTTATTCACTTAGTCGGCCAACTGAGAATTAGATGAAGGATGGAAATAAATTGGCAGATTGCCTTTAGCTGCCAGACAAGGGTGCTTTCTTTCTGTGGTTTGGTTTCACAAAGGGTTTTGTAGGCACTGGAAGTTTTGTTACAAAGCAGGAGGTTGAATGAAGAGGTCAGTGTCCCTGACGTCGTGCTGCCAGCTTTTGATGTAGGGAACTCGCTTCTACCTTGTGTTGTCCCTTTCCTGCACTTGGGAAAGTAGATTATTGTCATTATCATCTCACATTTTATTTGGGGATAAGTTTGAACTTTTAAAGAATATGCCTCACTGGATCTGTGCAGCTCATAGCCTGGATGGCATCCTGGAGCAGCTCAGGCTCATGTAGAAAATCGCTCTGCATATAAGGGAAGCAATTTTCTATTAATTTATAATGCCCTTTACTGTGCTTTTCTTATTACAAAAGTATTTCATGCAGAAAATTTGAAAAGTACAGATAAGCACAAATAAATACATAAAGCCACTTGAATCCTGTCACCCAAAGATATCCACTGATAACATTTGTATTATCCTTTAGGCTTTCCAAATGCATATTTTATAAGCAATATCATAATGTTCACAGTAATTTCAGAATTGCTTTTCTCCCTCAGCGATATATCAGAATATCTTTCCATGTGGTAACAATCTTTTACAATATATTTCACGATTGCATACTATTTTGTCATATAGGTATATCATAATTTATTTAGGAATTTCCTTTGTAAGATATATTTAGTTTATATCCAACACCTTATTCAATTAAATACTTCACCCCTGAACATCTTTGTTGTTATATTATGAATATGTGAATGATGAGCATTCAAAATTCATTCTTTAGGATCAGGATTCTAAGGGTACAAAAAAGTATGGATTTTGACATATGTAGCTCAACTGACTCCAAGAAGTTAGTATTAATGTGTACATATGCCCATCACATCACATCTAAGAGTAGGTGACAAATTACTTAAAATTTTTGCCAATTTGATAAATTAAGATAATGTCATGTATATATTTTAATATTCTTGATTATTACTGCAATTGAGAAGTTTTTGGATTTGTAAAGTAGCCTTCCTGATTTCCTAACCCATAAATAGTCCTTTAGTTCAATTTTCTTGTATTTGCACATCTAAGTATCTAAACTGTGGTCCCTGGAGACACATGAGCTGGGATCTAGGACAAGTGCTGGCATTTTAGGTCACACCCAGAAAAGCCTAACTCTAAAACTGTGTGAATATTCACTACTACTTTACCAATACTCTTTGGTCTCGTTTTGTACACACCTGCATTTAAAAAGCAGTGTTTGTGGTTGTGCTTGCTCTGTGTGCTCCGTCAGAGGGCCTCCCATTCCTTTTCATGTCTGAGCTGTGCCCAAAGAGCTTCCGGGGGTGCACTGCACAGGGGTCCCCTTGTCTGCTGGCTTTTGGTTGGACCTAAGCAATAGGGTCAGTGAAAGGAAAGGAACTCAGATTGGAACAGAAGACTGCAGAAAGTAGCCTGTGCTGGGTGTAATTCTCTGCTTAGATGAAGTAGTAAGATGATCCAAGACAAGAGTGGTCCATGAAGCCAGTTAATTTGTTGCCACCAGGCTTGAGAAGCAATGCTTGAGCATTGGAGGCAGGAAGACAGGAATGCCATGATTATAGCCATGAGGCTGAACTCTCAATTGTTGACTTTTAGAGAGGAGAATCATAAAACCCCATTATGAGATATGTCCAAAAAAATGGATGGATCTTCGGATGAAGATTTTTCATTAAGGAGCTGAATAGCAACACTACTATCACATAATGCTCTAGTCCTGCCTGCTGCTCTTCCAGCATGAGATCCCACATAGATCTTTGCAGGAGACCCCCTTGCCTGTTGTCTCATAAAAAGTACATCTTCCTTCCTTATCACCTTACTAAAACCAAATGGTATTTCTGCATTTCCTCTTTTGTTTAATTCCTGGGTCTTAGGATACTGTAATTTTTGAAAAATATACTTAAAATAATAATAGCTGAATTCATCGAGTGGATCTTCTCTCTTTCTCATGCTTTTTAAGCACTTACATGATGTCCCATTTAATGGTTTCATTCTAGGCTGGCCTAAGTGCTACTGCACAATCAGTTGAAAACACAGGTTGGAAGTCAGCCCCATCTGTGACTGCATGGGTGTGGGGTGGCAGACCTGGGTCCCAACAGCAAGGGAAGCCATGGTTTTCCACCCACAGACTTCACAACCTTTTCACTCTTTGCCTTTCAGGAAATTCTGTATGTTCTAATTACTTTCCTTGCAAATATACTTCATCTGGGTAAATAATATGAGAAGGTGAGAAGGAGAAAGAAAATCACTGAGATAGTAGTAGATTTAGCCTACTTTACTAATGGTACTACATCCTCTTACATTCCTCACATTGGAAATGACTTTAGATACTGAGGTATCTAAATAGATACTATTACTCGTGGAACAGAAAAAGCAAGATTTTACTGGGAAAAGTCATATTGTTCTGTCCAAGTAGCAGAAATTCTGCAGAATTAATTCTTTCTCAATAGAAAACACTTGCAAGGCTAGAATGCTATTCAATTCTTCATGGTTTTAAATTTTCTTCTTTGTGAATTTCTTCATTCTCTCAATTTTCTGCCATGAATGTCTTACTTTGATATTCAGGGAAATTTATTTTATATGGATGTGTCTATATTTATATTGTAATTTCTAAAAGAATTTAATGTATGGGGAAAACAGCTCTGAAGACTTTATAGAGAATTTTCAAGAAAATAAGGAAGAAATCTTAACAGGATGTATTAAGCTGCTTTGAGGGAAGTCATCTTGGGAGACCTCTTCCATAGACAAGTCTATTTGAATTGATGAACTCTAGCCCTTTCCTGGAAATTACAATGCCCAGGAAGGGCAACTTTCTGCAGGAAAGCAAAAAAAAAATGGACAAAACAGGATTCTGCCTTAATTCCTTTTCCACATTATTTCCAAACATACTTGACATCATGGCTTGTATCTAGATGTCCCCCCAAAGTCTCATGGAGTCATAGGTAGGGCTTTTGGGAGGTGGCTGGATCTAGAGAGTGTGATGCTGGGATTAAGGATGTGATGCTGGGATTAAGGATGTAATGCTGGGATTGATTCATGGTGTGATGCTAGGATTAAGGGTGTCCCACTCTGGATGGGAGTGCTAGCCAACCTAAGGGTGTATAGCCTGGCTAGAATACAAGGGACAGAAAGAGGGATGCTTGTCTTTTGCTGCTTCTTTGCTACTTTGCTGCTTTCTGCCCATCATGAACTGTTTCTCCTCTGTGACTCTCCTCTGCCATGCTGTCCTGCCTTGGAGCCAGCCAACCATGAACTGAAACTTCTATAAACTGTGAGCTAAACAAACCTTTCCACCTTTAGCTTTGGTGTTGGGCATTTTGTCTCAGCAATGAGAAAAAGTAACTAACACACTTGACTTGATAATCCTTTTTGCCTCATAATATAAAGGACCAATATTTTGCAAAGCATACTTTGGGAGAGCTTCTTTTAAAGGAGTCCCACAGAAAGTGTTTTTGTGTTTATTCAAAGCTCTTTGGTCTCAGGGGATAGATGTCTCTTCTCGCCTCTGTTGGGGTCCAGGTAAACACCAAATGAAGTGAGTAGGTGGGACTGGCTTGAAGAAAGAAGGCAATTCCAAAACCATGCAGGTGGGGACCGGAGGGGAGGGGAGATGATTTAATGGGAGAACGTCAGATTTAGGGCTGGTCTGTGCACTGGCCCTAGTGTAGTTGTGAGGGGCTTGTCCCTGCTCTGAGCTGGTTTATGTGCTGAGTCACTACCCAGGAGCCTGGGGGAAGCTGCTCCCTGGTTGAAATGGGAGCCACAGTCTTCCTTGCTAGAGGACACAAAGGTGGGGACTGAAACTTCTGAGTGTATCAAGCACAGCTCCAGGTGCCCTGGGGCCACAGAAGAATAGTCTCACTGAGCTCACAATTGAGGACATGAAGTTTATATACATGAGTGTCAGGGAACATGACACCATGATCCTGTGCTTTATCAAATGCTGAGGATTTTAAGGTATCCTGGGCACCCAAAGACGCAGAAGACAGCAGCAAACTTGGAATGATCAGGACAGACTTTCCCAGGATGTGGAAAGAAGTACAGTTGGAAGAATGCATGGAGTTTGAAAAGCAGGAGGTTAGAGAGAAGGCAATGAGGCAGGGAAACTGTTAGGGGAAAGAGCAGAGCTTGGAAGGAATATATGTCTTGTCTTGGGGCATCATTCACACTTCCTGTTAAGAAGCTGAATTTTTCACTTAGAGACTCCAGCAGTGATGACTCCAGCATCCTCTCTAGGAACTCTTCTTTGATCACCCCAGTATCTTCCTTGACTGCCAGAGTTATGGTGGAGTCGCCTGTTTGTCATTCACAGTTGTTGGCTTGCACTTATGTCCTATAAGAGCATCTTGTCTCCTGCAGAGATCCGTGCACTCTTGGAAGGCATGAACCAGGAACCTCTGGTGGACCTCAGCTTTTCCTCTCCCTCTGCCCATTTGCCCTTGCATCTCACGTGATGCTCAGCACAGAACATGAACTCAGTAGCATCTGCTGCTGGCTCAGTTGTATTCTGGGTAGTACTTCCTTCTTAGAGCTCCACTTGTGACTCAGGAAGCCATCAGTTCATGTTAGTGTCTCATTTCAAAGAGGAGGACCAGTGTGCCCTGCAAACTTGCACAACCTCTTGTCTATAAGTCCACAATCCAGCTCTCTTTTTAGGCTTTGGAGGTCTTTGCCTGCTCAGTTCAGTGTGACTAAGCACGTATTGACATTTCCACACTTACATCAGTCTTGTTTGGTGTGCATATGAGAAAGAGGGAGGGGAGGAGATGTGTCAAGAAGAGTGGAAGAGAAAGGAACTTGTACAAAGATGCTAAAGACATTGGTGTCAGCCTCTTGAGGTTTACATCTGCTAAGAAGAACCAGGGTGAGAATGAGCTAATAAAGTAGTTGCCAATCTTCGATTGTTCTGGGAAAGGTGGAGTGAATTCAATTACTTGTGAGTTGTTTTATCTTTTCTCAAGAAAAATGAGTTGGTGTCTTTCCTTTTGCTTTCTGTGGTTCTGCTCTTTCTCACGGATGCTGACTAGGCTGCCAGCCACCCTGGGCAGGACTCCCCTCCCCTCCGCCCTGGAGCAGTGATTGGCAGGTTCTGCAGCTCTCTGGCAATTCCAGAGCAGGCCCTGTACCTCCAGGCACAGTCCACCAGATGGTGCAAAACCAATGAGACACCGTCCCTGAGGTCTGTCCAGCTTATCAACCTGAAAGTGGACAGTGGAGGGGAATACTTTTGAGAAGTTTCCAATTCAAAGTTCAGCCAGAATGGTATGAAATGCATACTCATGACCTGAATAGAAAATTTGGTGTAGCTTTAGGATTAAAAATGTGTGTGTGCTTATGTGTGTGAGTGTGCTCATGCATGCATGTGTATGAACTTATATGGAGATAGAACGGAGGCACTTGCTATGTGTGTCTGTTAAGAGTTTGGAAAGTCTCCTGTCCACACACGAACTATTCTCCCATTTCCTGGCTCTAGGCTAGACCTCCATGCCACAAAACTGTAAAGGAATTAAGGTGTTAGGACCTCAAAAGAAGTAATAATGATGTCTCATGTTTGTTTGAGCCATTCATATTCTTTCCTATATTATCTCATTAGAGCATCACATAACCATGTGAGGCAGGTAATATTGCCATATTCATTTAGATGAGAAAACAGGGTCAGTGACAGTAAGAGGTCCCTAGGTTTACACACCTGGCCAGAGCAGCTAGATCAAGTGGCAATTGTCAAGGGTTGAATCTCTCTCTCTCTCTTTCACTACTGAATTCTCTCCTTCAGTGATTAGAACCCAGTTCCTAAAACAGTAAATTGTGAGGGGGAGGAGTAGAGGAGTGGAGGGAGCTGAGGCTTCTATAGCAGAGGGGAAACAGGCACAACCAGGAAGACCAAGGGCCCAGACCCCCATGTGCTTCTGTTTTCCTTGGGGCAGCATGGTGCATGTTTGCTTGCATGTGTGATATGTGCATGTACATGAGAAGAGATGCACCAGGAGTGGTGGCACACGCCTGTAATCCCAGCACTCTGGAAGGCTGATGGAGGATGAGTTCAAGCCCAGGTTTTTTATTGCAACTTAGAAATTTAGCAAGACCTTGTTTCAAAAAAAAAAGCTTGAGGACTTAGCTCAGGACAAAGGCCTTGGGTTCAACTGCCTAGAAGGAAGGAGGGAAGAAGGGCGGAAGGGACTTATGTGTACACATACATTTTGAATACTACCTTATATAGATACCCTTATTCAATCTGACTCCCACAGTAGCAGGCCAATCTATTAGAAAACCAAACTCCAAACAAGAAGTAATAGAAAATAACAGAGAGCCCTTTCTTGTTAAATCATGGGTGTATCTATGCCCCTATGATACAGGGCCAGGCAACAGAGATGTGGCTTCAGTGCCCTTTTTTATTCAGCTCACTGAGCTGGCCAAATTCTTCTCTTCCTGGTGTCTACACAGCCTGTTGCAAGCCCATAGTTATTCATGCTCTGGCTCTTGCTTTCTAGCCTTTGCCTACAGCACTGTCCTGGCCCTTGGGGGTCTGCTGAGAAACTAACAGGGGTCATCTGGCTAAATACCTCAGCAAATGGCAAGGACCTCATGCACTGGACTTTGTGAGTGACACAGAAGCCAAGACTTGAGACACAGTTCCGAGCAAAGCAACTTGGAGGTTTCAGACACTGATGTTGACCAGGTCTTCAGAGTTCTCTAAGAACTGTCAGAATCTGCCACTCCACACCAGCTGTCTGTGCAGCCAGTGGGCAGAGGCAGCCTTGGACTGTGCCTTTATGGTAGTTTTCTGGGAGGGGACTGGAACTGACCCAAATCACTCACATCCATCCCTTCTTTTTCATTTTAGTGTCTTGGGTCTAGTTGAGACCCCCAGGACCCCCAGCATAGATTATTGAAACAAAGGTCTTTATTTGATCTCTAAACTCTTCCTACTGTCATCCTAGCTATGGCTATCAGAGCAATTTTTATAAAACACAGACTGGCTCATTTAACTTCTCTGCTTGAAAATCTCAAATACCTCCTTGATTGCTCATATAAATTTAAATTTAATTTTTTGAGACAAAGTCTCACTATGTAGTTCAGGCTGGCTTTGAACTCCCAGTGATCCTCATGTCTCAGCCTCTTGAGTACTAGGGTTACAGGCATGTGCTACCATGCCTGGCCCTTATTGCTCATTCTTAAGCAATTGTTTTATTGTAATATAATTTACATGTCATAAATGTCACCCATTTCAATGGTCCAGTTTAATGGATTTGGGTGCAACTATCACTACTACGGGTTGAACTGTGTTCATATGAATGGGGGAACACAGTTGAGGTCCCGATCTCTAATACTTGAGAATGCGACTGTATTTGGAGATAGCACCTTGCAGAGGTAACTAAGGTGAAGCGAAGTCATGTGGCTGTGCCTATACACTTGATGTTCTTAAAAAAGATGCTGGAACTAGTCAACAAACAGACTGAGTGACAACCATGTGCAAATGCAGAGACATCAAGAATGCAGTTGTCTGCCAGCCACAGGGACCTGTGGGCACCTTGATATTAGACTTCTAGCTTCCGGAAACGTGTGTGAACAAATGTCTGTTGTTTATGCCACACAGACTGTATTATTTTACTATAGTAGCCTGAGCAGAGTAATAGAATCATCATCTAAGTTTAGAGGATAGTCACCATTCCATCATTCCTTTTCCCTCCATCTTTCCTCGGCAAGTTTAACCACAAATCTACTTTCTGCTCTATAGATTTGTCTGCTCTGAACATTTTATTGAAATGAAAACGTGTCATATGTGTTTTTCACTTAGTGTATTGTTTCCAGATTAATCAATATTGTAATTTGTGGCTATAATTCTTTTCATTGTTAAATGAAATTCCACTGTATGGGCAGACCACATGATACTTATCTATTTAGTAGCTGATAACATTTGGGTTGTTTCTGATTATGAATAATTTTTTTTGTACTGGGGATCAAAACCAGGGCCTCATCCATGCTTGCCAAGTTCTCTACCACCATGCAACATTTCAGCTTCCAGCAAATCTTGTACTAGGCTCATGTACAAAGTTCTGGGTGTGTATGTGTAGATGTATGTTTTCATTTTTCTTGTGCAAATTCTTAGGAGTAGAATTTCTGGGTCATGTAGTAACTGCCAGACTATTTTCCAGAGTGGCTTTTTGCCTTCTCACCAGTCATGGTGAGGTCTCCAATTTCTTCACTCCCTTGACAGTACTCACCATGATCTGTGTCTTTGATAATTGTTTTTCTGGTCAATGTGAAGTGACAAGTCTCATGGTTTTGAGTTGCATTTATCTAATAGCTATTTTTTGTTCTCTTTTCAGCATGATTTTTATGAGTTTATTGACCACTTTTATATCTTTGGAAGATGTCTATTCAAAACTTTCACTCATTTTCTAATGGTTTGTTATTCATTGTTGTGAATTAAGAGTTCATTACATATTCTGGATCTAATTCTCTTATCAGATACATAACTGACAAATATTTACTCCTATTCTGTAGGTTGTCATCTTACTTTCATGATTGTATCTTTCACTCCATTAAAGCTTTTAATTTTGATAAAGTTAAATACATCTGTTTTTCTTTCATTGCTTGTTTCTATCTTCTAAGAAACAAATGCCTCATGCACGATCCCCCAAATTTTTTCTGATTTTATGTTCTAAGAGTTTTATAGCTATAGTTCTTACATTTAGGTTGATCACCCATTTTGAGCTCATTTTTCTGTATGTGTGGTATTAGGTAAAGAGCTCTATTTCACCCTTTGCCTTTAAATAATCAGTTGTGCTAGTACATTTGTTTGAAAGTTTTTCCTCCATTGAAATATCTTGAAAATAAACCTACTACAAATGCAAAATTATATTTCTGAACTTTCAAATCTACTCTAATGGTCTACAATTCTCCTTCAGGCTAGTGATACACTGTCTTTATTACTGTAGCTTAAAAGTAAATTTGAAATAAAGAAGGATGAATTCTCCAACTTTTTCTTATTTTAAGATGGCTTTGCTTCCTCTGGGTTCCTTCATTTCCATATAAATTTTAGGACTAGCATGTCGATTTTTGAAAAAAAGTGAGTTGAAATTTTGATAGAACTGTCTTGAGTTGGTATATCAATCTGGGGAAATATTACCACCCTAACAGGTAGATCTTCTGATTCATAATTGTGGGATTTCTTTCCATTTATTTAGCTATTCTTTAATTTCTTTCAGCAGTGTTTTATGGTTTTAAATTCTTTTATTTATTTACTTTCATTAACTCTTTTCAATGAACTAAGAGAAAATAGTAGTAGAAATAAAATGATTTAATATTAAATCATTTTAATTCTTTTTTATTAAATTTATTCTTAAGTTTTAAATTTCCTTATTCTGTTGTACATGGAATCATTTTTATGTATATGGACTTTCAGTTTTAAATCTTTTATTGTTCAGTTTACAGACATATAATTAATTTTTTTGTGTTGATCTTTGTATTCTGCAAATTTGATGAACTTGCTAATTTCCATAGCTTTTAGTGGATTCCTTAGGATTTTCAAGATATAAGATCATGCTGTCTGTGAACAGAAATAATTTCACTTAATTCTTTTCAATCTGGATCCTTTATTTCCTAATCATGCTGTCTGGAGCCTCTAGTACAATGTGGAATAAAAATGGTGAGCAGACATTCTTCTTTAATTCTTAGTCTTAGGGGGGAAACATCCAATCTTTCACCACTTATTATTATGTTAGCTATGGATTTTTCACAGCTGTCCTTTATTTGTTCAAAGTTCTGTTCTTTTTCTAGTTTATTGAATGTTTCTAATCATTACCAATTCACAGATTACATTAAATGGTTTTTACATATTCATTGAGGTAATAATGTACTTTTGCCTTTTATTCTCTTACTCTCATGTGTCACATTGATTGACTTTCAGAAAGCAATCTTGTGAGACTGTTACTAGATCACGGGAAGGGTATAAAGAGGAGATAGAGGAGACCTAAGGAGGGCAGGAGGGAGGTGGATATGATCAAAGTATGTTGTATATATGTATCAAATGTGACAATGAAACCTGGCATTTTGTAAAATTAATCTGAACTAATAAAAATATGTATTTTGGAAAAAATAAACCTTATATTCCTGGGATAAATCCTACTTGGTCATGGTGGATAATCGTTTTTATATGTTGATGGATTTGATTTGCTTGGATGCATCCATATTCAAGAGCAACACTGATTTTCAGTTTTTGTTTCTTGTGATTTCGTTTGTTTGCTGTCAGTGTGACACTGGCCTTTTAGAATGACTTGGGAAATTTTCCTGTCTTTTTTTTTCCTGAATGAGTTTGCAAGATTAGTGTTCATTATTTTAAAAATGTTCTATAGGGTTTATTAGTGAAACTCAAACAACTAGGATTGGAAGTTCCACTTGACCCAGCTATCCCCCTGCTGGGTATCTTCCCCAAAAGAATTAAAAGAATCATGTCACAGAGATATATGTGCACCCTTTTTAGCAGCACAGTTTGTAATAGCTAAAGCTTGGAAACAGCCCAAGTGCCCATCAACTGGAGACTGGATAAAGAAGATGTGGTTTTTTAATAAAATGGAGTACTACTAGTGAAGCTATCCAAATTTGGAGTTTTTTTGTGTGTAGGAAGTCATTAAATTACTAATTTAATCTTCAATCTATTTCCATACAAATTTTCAATTTTTTTGTCATTTTCTGTAATTTATGTCCTAAGAAGTTTTCCATTTCACATAAGTTAGTTACCATACAATTGTTCACATTATTTCTTATAATTCCTTTTATTTTTAAGGGTCTGTAAGGATGCACTTTCTTTCATTCTTGATGTTAATTATTATTTTTCCTTTTTTTCAATCTAGCTAAAGGTTTATTAGTCTTGTTTATATTTTCAAAGAACAAGCTTTTTGTCTTGTTGATTTTTTCTATTATTTTTCCATTGTCTATTTTATTGTTTCCACTCAATTTTATTATTTCCTTTCTTTTTATTTTGGGCTTAGTTTGCTCCTGTTTTCTAGTTTCCCACACTGAAAAGTTAGGCTATTAATTTGAGGTTTTTCTTTTTGAAAATATGTATTCTCTTAAAACCATAAATGTTCTAAGTACTGAATTAGCCACAGTCCATAAATTTTGATGTATTGAACTTTAGTTTTAATTTGTCTCAAAGTACTATTTTATTTCTCTTGTGAAGTTTTCTTTGAACCATTGGCTATTTGCGAGTGTGTTAATATCCACATATCTGTACATTTCTCAAATTTTCTATTATTAACTATAAATTTCATTCCATTATAGTAAAAAACATACTTTGCATTATTTCAATCCTATAAAAATTATTGTGGCTTGTTGTATAGCCTATCATATGGTCTATTCTGAAAAATATTCCATATATGTTTAAGAAGAATGTGTAGTTTGTTGTTGTTGGGTACAACATTCTATAGTTGTCTTTTACGTATAAAAACCCTAAAACTCCTAATACTACTAGTCCATTAAATATTAGTACAAAGGAAATACAGAATTCATAGCTGAGTGTCAGGATGACTAAATTTCGCATTTGAACGGAATTAGGAGGAGCATGGAAAGAGGCCAAAGCATTCTTTTAAATTACTTTACAAAGGAAAACAAAGGGCTCCCTTTAATAGCAGTGTGAGAAAATTCTGTACACATCTCCGAAGCATGTGCTGTGGCTAGGCTGTTTCTTCCTTAAATTCTACCCATTGGGACTTCTCCGCACAGTCTTTCCCATGCCCTCTGCTGTTCTTTGGTCTTCCAGCTGCAATGCCTCCTGCTGGAGAGGCTGCTACCACCTCCACCACCGGTGCAGCCTTGTGGACCCCTGGAGATTTTCATAGATCACCACCTTCCTGCCAATCCTACCTCTCAGCCAGTATCTTCGTTTTCTAGGTTCTATTACTAGGCCCTCGGCTGACATTTTGCCAGAGCTGTTTTGTTTCTATCCCAGATGCGTCTGCCCTTGTCTCTTCCAAAGATAGCAGGACACTGTCCTCACATTTGGCAAAGAAGGTAATTCTTGGAGCTCTCTCCCCACAATCATCCCCTCAACCAAAAACAACCCATCTGACCTTAGTTCATAAGCATGAGTTCCCTCAGTTAGCTTTTTATTCAGTGCTTCTTGGAGCTCAGAAAGCAGAATTTCTTTGGATCAAGAGTAAGTTCCAGTTCCATGGTACTATGCTTTCACTCTGTTCTCTCCTCTCACTGAGAGGTGGTGTGATGAGTATCCTTATCCTCCACACAGAAGTGCTCGGGAAAGCCCTTCCCTTTTTGGTTCCCAGGCTTCTCAGCGGGGAACTGCAATGGACTTCCTGCTCAAGGGGCGATTGCTCTGTAGTACACAACATATGCTCTTTTTCTTTCTCCTCTCTTGTTTTTTTTTTTTTTTTTTTTTTTTGCCCCAATAGTCTTGTCTGTCCTTAGGAGGAAAATTGTTTCTGCTCCTCCATTGAGTTTCTTTATGTCTCCAGCCCCTGCCCTCCAGGTGCAAGCATTACCATTACATTGAATGGCTTCTCTCATTATAAACATTCTAGGTCCTCAGCATCAACACACAGATATAGATATAGATATAGATATAGATATATGAATTTGACTTGTTGAGAAGGCATATGTATAGCTCCTATTGTTGAACAAGTTGGACACATTTTCAAGAAATCAATCCAATCATTTCAACTGACTCCTTCAGCCTATAGGTAAATGCTCCTGCTATTGTGCGGTCACTCATATCAACGCAAATCTAGCGTTAGGACAGGAGGAGGCTGTAGACTTCATTTTTTCTTTTCCTCTACAAAGACATTTGTTGCCCTACACATGATAATCTGTGTACTTCAGAAATCCATTACAGGAAAAGGCAGAAATACTGAGAGAATTAAGAGGCATGTTCATATTTGAAAAATGAGTTTTCTTTCTTTCTTTCTTTCTTTCTTTCTTTCTTTCTTTCTCTCCTCCTTTCTCTTCCTTCCCTTCTCCTCCCTCTTCTCTCCCTTCCCCTTCTCCTTTCTCTGTCCCTTCCCTTTCTCTTTCTCCTTCCTGGGGATTGAAACCAGGGTCTCACACTGAGCTAGGTCCCTAGCCCTTTTTATACTTTCTTTTTTAAATTATTGAGACAGAGTCTTAGGGTCTTCTTAAATTTCTAAGTTGCCCAGACCTGGTTTCAGCTTGTGATCCACCTGCCTCAGCCTCCCAGAGTTCTGGCATTAGAAGCATGTACTACTAGGCCTGGCTTCATTATTTTTAAGCAGAGACAAAATTCAAGAAAACAGAATGACAGTGGAAGAGGGACCAAATACAATGGGTTTTGGGCAAACATTTTTAATGCCATTAAGGCTGTATAAAAGAGTCTAAGGAAACATTTGACCTTTTGATCATGAGGGAAAGATTTTTTAAGACAATCTGAAAGAATAGCATTTTTTTTTCTTTGAAGTTTTTTTCCAGAAGGAATAACACATGTTTCTCCCATAAAACAAACCAACTCTTATTGGAAAGAGGCAGAATACTTCTGATTGAGGGCCAGTCAGTATTTATTGAAAGCTTATGGCACATAAATGTTTATGTCTGAGGCTTTCAGGTACATTACATCATTAAACCTTCAAAATAAAATAATCTTACAAAATAGTTATTACTGCCGTTTTACAGATGAACCAATTGGGGATCAAGTTGATTAGTGATTTGTTTAGAGTCGAAGTGGAGAGTCATGTGACATCCCATCCAATGTTCCGCAGTGGTTGCAAAGCCAGTGTGGATACTCAGACTCAACTGTATCCGGAGGAACAGGCTGACACTGGAGGAGAGGTCCTGCTCCAGAGAAGGGAGCACTTGGAAGCAGGCATTGGACTATGGCCCAGGGGAAAACACAGTTTTCTACAAGGATGGTGTTGGGCATCAGGGTCTCAGAGGGCACCGGCTCCAAGCCTGAGCGCATGAAGATCCTTGGGCAGGTGCCAGGGCACTGGGAGGAGGGCACAGGCTCTCATCACTGTTGGAAATGTGACACAACCTGCAGAACCTATGAGCTCAACCTTCTACATCACCTTGTATCTCTTCCGTGTCTGTGCAAAAGGTGTGAGCTTTTCATCATGGTGGAGCACAAAGACACAGCAAAGCTGTGAACACCCGAGCAACTTGTATTTTGAGGGCTTTAGCACTGCTTACAGCAGCCTGGGGTGAGGGGGCCTTGCTATGACTGGCATGCAGGGGCGATACCTCTCTCTAGGGCTCTGGTCTGCTCGTAGTCACCTCATGAGAAGTGCACCCCCTGTGCTGCTATACTCCTAAGCGTCCAGAAATATTCTTAGCACCCTAACCAGACATTTTATTCATGCTCTGTTTATGTCTCTGTCTACTGTGTGTGTGTGTGTGTGTGTGTGTGTGTGTGTGTGTGTGTGTGGTGGAATCCATCTATTCCAGAATGAGACACTGCTGTAAGACGCAGCTGTCTTAGTGAGCACAGGCTCAGGATCTCAGGTTTTGGTGGAATAAATGGGAGTCCAGGTCCCCTGGGGAGCAGGTTTGGGAAGCATAAAGGGTGGGTGGTGGCCATGTTTTTGTTTTTGTTTTTAATCTGCTGGCCCAAGGTAACAAGTCTGCATTCATACTTACTGGGTGATATCAAAGAAGAGCTTGCCATTTAGTGGACCCATCCCATGGCATTTAATGAGAAGAGAGAAAGAAAGTGTGTGCAAGTCCTGGAGGTGCAAGAACCCAAAGGCACCAATGAACAGAAGGTGGTGCTGCACGTGGCACAAGGGAGAAATGGACACACAGGGAAGGGAGCCAGTGGCTCCCTGCTTGGTGGTGAGCTTCCTTTCTCATCTTCCATTAGCTGGGTGGCTTGTTGGTCACATATTCCAATCTCTCTAATAACACAGATGCTCCACTTTCTCCTCACCTTGACGAGGAAAGAGGGAATCCTGACTTCCTCCTACATGCCCCAGGCCACTGAATTTTGCACAGGGCACTAGCTCAGTTGCCACAACTGCACACTTAGAGAATGAGGTCACTCTTGAGGTGGCGAAAGTGGGGCTTTGAATATCTGGGGTAACAGCACGCTCATATCTTGGTTCAAATATCTGGATCAGAGTCACCCACATTTCTTTCTTGGGATAATGCAAAGGAAGGGAATCCAGTAGGGGAGGAAGAGGACTGGTCAAGTGCACATTCCCTCGTCATAAGGCAGGAGAGAAGGGCAGTTCTGGAAGGGGCCTTTCATCCCCTGTGATACTCATCAGTGTTCAGCTTGCTGAGAGGAAGCATAATTGACCTTTGAGTTAGAAATAGGTTTTATTGTTACAGGTAGCTCTTGGACTTCACCTTTGTGTGAGCAAGAGTTCACCGGCAGAGACAGGATTGACACCAGAATGTCACGCTGAAGAGACCTTGGGCAGTAAGGTGGCTGCAAACAGAGTTTGGAGTAGGGCAAAGCACATTGGGGGTCAGGGCCTTGTGAAGTTGGTAGACACGCTGCTTTTTTTTTTTTTTTTTTTTTTTTTTGTGGTACCGGGGGTGAAACTTGGGACCTTGCATGCCTGAGGCAGGCGGTGGCACCACTGAGCTAAATCCCCGGCCCCTAGATGCGCTGCTTTTAAGTACAGTGTGCAATTCATTGGGGATGGCTTGAGGATCATGTTTCTGAGTAGGGGGCTGGCACCAGGTCTTGCCAACAACTCTATGATGCCAACTCTTCAGTGGAGAGGGGGAGAAGCCAGAGCCATTGCTTAGACATCCACTGACCAGGTAGGAAATTTGACATGCAGTCTTATCTCTGCTAACCACATCAGATTCTCTTCTCTTCAGATGGAGGTTAACAATCCTTAAAGTGAAGAATGTAGTCTTGATAAATACTGCTGCATAGAAATGCAAGGTGAGAAATTCATGCAGTTTAAACGTTTTTGGCAGCTAGCTTCATAAGAATAAAAAAATAAAATTTATTCTGTTTAACTCCATGTACCCAAAATATTATCATTTTAATAAGAAATTGACTTAAAATTACTAGAGGAATTCAGATTGAATGTCCCTTAACTGAAATGTTTCAGATTTCTTTTTGATTTTGGAATATCTGCATATATGTAATGAGCTATCTAGGGATAGGACTCAAATCTAAACATGAAATTCATCCATGTTTCATAGGTACCACACACAGAGCCTAAAATTAATTTTAGATAATGTTTTAAGCACACACCTGTGCTTTAACTGAGACCTGTTCCATGTGCTCAAGTGTGGAATTTTCCACTTAGGTTGTTCTGCTGGTACTTGAAAAGCTTTTGATTTTGGATCATTTTGGAGATTTTTGGATTAGGAATGTTCAATCTGTATTTTGCATTTTTTCTTGTACTAACTCTGGTCTGATGTGACACTCGTTTACTCTCAATTCACTGGTGTGGCTTCTCAAGGGCTCACAGCTTTCGTGTCTCTGCTGTACTGGACAGAGCAGCACAGATGCTGTTAAAGGCCATGACGAGTCATCCTAGGACTGCTTTGCCATTTACTTAGTCATCTTGCTTCTGGATCCTCATGCTCAAGGCCCTGTGTGTGTCAAGCTGAGCACTCAGAAAGAAATAATTTGTGGATAGGCCCTCCTGGCCCAGATAGGACATCATCCTCCCAGGAACCAAGTAATTAACTCCTCTTCTTACATTGAGAAATTGCTTTGAGATCCCGTGTGAAAGGAGATAATGGCTACAAATGTAAAGTAATTAGTCCATGAGCACTTCTTCTTACATAAGCATGCACATAAGTTCAGCCTGTGATGCCTGTTCCTGCCCAGAGCCGCAGGAAGCCTAATTAACTATCTCCTATGAAGTGCCACGAGATGCTCCAGATGAAAGGTGACCGATGTGAGCCAAACACCCTCTGGAGCAACATCTGATTGCACCAGTCTTGGGCTGCTCCATTACTGACGTCACACTCTGCAGTTAGCAGCTCTTCTGCCTGGGGAAAGATGTAGTGGGAATGTCCAGGCCCCACCAGGCAACTTGTTAGAAAAATAAAAGAAACACCCCCAAACTTATGCTCTGGGCCTTGCCTGGTCATAGATTCTAAAAATCCAGATCCCATTTTCCCCAAATTGCACTCTTACTGACTGATTGAGCTCTCTTCTCCTTGCTGAAGTCACTTAGGGTAGTGGATGAGTCAGAAGCAGAAGATGAGCTGCTTTAAACGTGGAGTCTCTTTTTCTTTGTTATATTCAATTAGTCTTTAACACAAAATGTGAAGACAGTGGACCTTTCTTCAGTAGATGTATACTTTCTCTTGCTAAAGCCATAGAGACCTGGCTGTATTAGTCAAGGTTCTTTACAGAAACAGAACCAATAGCTATTAGACTTACAAGGGTTCTACCTACAGTTTTTGCACTTTAGGAAGGTGAAAAAAGGATATACATTTAATAGAAACTGTTTGAGTTGTGGATTTTCATCTTTTCCTGGCCAGACTTAGTAATATGCACCATGATACCCTGTCTCAAGACTGAGCAGTGGGAGCGAGTCACAGTTCCCAGTCAGCCCTGGGATTACAAGAGGAAACAATGAACACTTTGCATTATACAGTGCTGCTAAACCACGAAGTTTGGTTAAGTTAGGTGTATCAAATGCCTGTTCAATTTATCATATTTTGAACTCATGATGGATCTATTGGTATGTAACACCACTGTAAGTCAGGATGCATCTGTGTGTGTGTGTGTGTGTGTGTGTGTGTGTGTGTGATTATGAAAGTTGCAAGCTGAAGAACTAGGAAGGAAAAGAGGCAGAGGAGGAAGTATTGTATAAATCCCAGTCTGATTCCAAAGTACAGAGAACTTTGTGCTATGGTGTGAGGGCAGGAGAAGATGGGTACCCAGCTCACGCAGAGAGAGTGAGTTTGCACATCCTTTCTCTTCTTTTTCTGTTTGGGCCCTCAGTGGGCTGGGATTGGATGATGGACACCCATATTGGCGAGGATTGTTTTTTTCACCTAGTCTACTAATTCTAGCCTGTTCCAAAAAACACCTCACAGAGCCACCAGAGATAATGCTTTACCAGCTAGCAGACGTCCCTTAGCTCAGGAAAGTTGGTGTACATTGTCCCTCACATAGGGCACCTCACAGGCCTACCCTCTGCTAACCCTGCCCTACCATCTCCAAACCAGGTTCTCAACTCGTTTTTTTTCTCTCTCATATAAAATCTTCCTTCTCACAGTTGGTGTCTTACACAAGTGTTACTGCATTCATTTGCTGAAATATGAAAGACATACTGATTTGTTTTCATTCGGTTGTTCTTGTAAATCAGTTCACATTTATTTAGCATGTCTTATGCATAATATGCTCGGTTGGCAATAAACTGGGCTTCTGAGGTAAGAAATACCTCTTTCAATACTTGTTTTTCCTCTTGTCCTTCAAATGCTGATGTTCCCTGGGTTCCATCCTTAGACTATCCCCCTCCTCCCTTGCTCATGGATTGCTCTCTTCCCTCCAGATGGTCTTGTGAGGGCTGCTGGCTCAGGGAGCACTGCGATAGAGTTGAACTCTGCAATGGTTAGCCTTGCCTTTTCTGAGATGTCTTCTCTAATCCTGTGCTAATGACCCCACATTCGTGTCACCAGGCTCCTCCTCTAGGCTTAGATTTTCTTTTCTTCTTTCCTCCCTCTCTCCTTTCCTTTCTTTTCTTTATTTTTTTTTGAAGTAGCACATACCATTTACTTATAGTAAAGTGTATCAAGAGCCCTGTCATCATCATTTTGGGCTGCTATGACTAAAATACCATGGACAGTGTGAGTGGTTAAAACAACAAAAATTTATTTCTCACCATTCTGGAGATTAGAAAGTCTCAGATCAAGGTACTGGCTGATTCAGCTTCCCCCTGGGCCACCTCCTCACACTGTGGAGAGAGAAGACAAAGGAAGCTCTGTCCTGTCTCTTCTACAAGGACATCAGCCCCAGCATGAGGACTCAACCTTCATAGCCTAAGTATCTCCTAACAGTCTCATCTTCAAAAACCATTATTCTGGGGATTAGGGTTTCAACATATGCACTTGGTGGGAGGAGGGGCACAAATATTCAGTCCGGAGAAGACACTCACGTTATGTGTACAGCACAGTGAAATTCACATCTGTGTACTCATGCCTATTCTCTGTCCATATCAAGATGTGGAACAAGCCCAGTACCCCTCACAAGTCCCCTCAAAGCTCTGCTCAGTGGCCGCTATTCTCCCGGGGTAAATAATTTGAAATCTTTCTTTGCACATGAATCAATTTTGCTTGACCTTGAACTTCACATACATAAAATATAGAGCCTTTACCTTTTTGGTCTGTATTTTTTTCACTCACCACAGTGTCAGAGGGATTTATCCTTGCTGATTTGTATATCAACATTTAGGCACACATTTCTAGCGGGATATTCCTTCTGGTATATCCTGCTGAGGAAGCCACTGCAATATTCCCATAACCAAATATGATATTTCTATATTATTAAATGTGATCAAGGGTCCCATTATGATGAAAAGGAGGATCACTGACCATATGGATCTACTGGAGTATTTAAATGCAGTTTATACGATAGCCTAGTGTCAAGTAAAGTCAAAGACTTAGAGTTAGGGGAAGAGTCATAGCCTTATTGGTCCACTTTAATCTTAGCTGGCCTTTGGTTTGTAAAAGATAGGTCCTGAGACATTTTGTGGTCATATTAGCATTTTAAATAATATTTTTGCCATTAATGGTGCCAAATAAAGTGACTTTATACCCTGAAATTTAGTAATACATTGCAGTTACTTATTTGTACTCTTGGATGTGAATTAATTTCTTGGGAACTAGATAATAAGGTTTGGTAGTGACTTAAACCTTCAGTGTGAGAAAAATAGCTGTTTTTTCACCTCTAAGAATAGAGTGATATCCTTAATCAAAAATATTAATAACAATAAATAAATAGAAGAGGATAGGCAGCCTTCATTCCAAGTAAACGTCAGACGCATTGCTGAGTAGGTACGTCATTTACTTGGCATAACCTATGGCTTAAATGTAGTGTGAATCTATGGCCCGCACTGAAACTCTATCAGACATTACAAGTATCCAGACAAAGGAAAATGAGGAAACAAAATTCTGGGAATTTGGAGTGTAGACTTAGGGAGTCTCCCACTATGGAAACAAACACTAGGATCTGGGAAAGCAGTGAACTGCAGATGTCCGGAGCCAGGAAAGAGTTGTACATTGCTAGGAATTCTATAAAAGAAAGATTAACTACCAGACAGGAATTAAAGCCCCCCGAGTCTCTGGTGCAATAGTGTTAGTCACTGCAGCAGCTCCACGGTGTAGTGCAGGGTTAACGTGTCCTGGGTTGGTGAGAGTCTGACTCTTTCTACACCTCAAGTCATCATTTTAGCCGGACGGGAACGTTTAATACTAATACAATGTTTTAAATGGAAATAATAAGGAAATAAGATTTACTTTACACAGATATGCTACCAGCTCATTCTGTGGCCACATTCTATAGCATAAAGGATATATATAGTCGAAAGAGAGTGCAGGGCTTTTCCCTCTAGTTCCCTATTCATCAGCATCTTCTTTACCTGTAGGTGAGTTAAAGAGATTATAGATGTGGGCCACGAGTTCCCCACTAGCCAAGTGGCTCTGCTGGCTGTTGAGGCTCTGTGGGCAGCAGTGACCAGAAGAGCACAGAACCTTTGAGCAGTGGGCAGGAGGACCCTCAGGAGGAAGAGAAGGAGCCATCTCAAGGAGAGCAGAGACAGAATGTGGGGCAGACAATTGCTCTGACTCCTGTCCTCCTCTGCAGGTTTATGATGTTAATGGTGTCTACTTCCCTGGCTACATTATTATTCACTCCTTGAATATTCTTATGTTTATTCGGCATAGGATATTATGTTTAGTTGAGTGACAGAGACATGAGCGAAACATGGCAGCTTCTGTGTTTGCTGCTCTGTCTTCACCATGAAGAGAACCCCATGCGTGACAAGAGTTGTTGGCTTGAAGATGGGAAAAGCAAACCAAGAGCTCTGGGTTGTGACTTTGTGTGCAAAGGTCACGGAGGGAGACTGTGATGGAAGAGCAGCTTGGTGCAACCCTGGAAATGTGGCTGTGCCTCAGGGTCTGACTCTGCTCTGTGCCTTACCTGTCTGTGACCTTGGACTTGCTTTGTAGAACGAGAATGAGGACTCACAGCTACTTTGCAAGACTGAGTGGAGGATGATGAGGCACTGTACAGAGAAGGCAGAATGGAGACAGAAAGTGACAACAATGCTTCTCCATCCATTTATTTACCACCTTCCAGTGATTCCTTTTTTACTTGTTGAAGGTTGGGGCCCAGTTAGCAGACTTGGGGCAAAACATAATTCTCCTGGGGATCAGGTGGCAGCTACTGTCTGCTTGGATAGCCTGTGGTCAGATCTATGTTGGATGGAAGGTTAAGAAATATGGGCCATAGCATTTTCTTCACTTCATTTACATGAGCTCATCATGTGTCTTCCTTCACTCTCAAGCCTATTCTAGGGATGAGTATTGTAAATTTGAGAGAGGGAATAACTGCTCTGTAATGTTGTAGATACCTGCTCAGTTAGCTGATGTTTCAACACAGCTCTTTCATTTATAGGGAAGCTTTTACCTCTGGATTGAAATGCCAGTGTGCAGAGGGGTCTTTTTTGCACAGTGCTTCATTACCTAAGAAGTAATGTGCAAATTAAAACCAAAAAAACCCCAAATCTCAAAAGCCCTAAATGCTATTTTAGACCTATTAAGGAAGTTGGAAGGTGTATATTCTCAGGCAACCCTAATTTATGTCAATCTAGTAAAGTCAGTCTTGGACTTTCTCGAAGTGAGAGATATCACTGTATTTAGTAACAAACGTTAGCAGGTCCCACGTGGGTTTGCTGGGCAGTCAAGAGCAGGTTGTCTAGCTGCAGCTTAGATAAGGAGAGGGTGGAAATGTCAAGTCTCCCCCAGTCCTTCCCCACCCCAGCTCCCCACATGCCACCCAGGCTCTCCCAGATGTTTCAGATTCCAAGAATGTTTGCATTGATTAAGCATTCTATTTTTTGCTTGTTTCTCCATCCCAGACCTTGAAAATGTTATCTTTATTTTTATTGCTTGAGATCAGGGCTATTTCTGGAAGGTGTGGGGTTCAGGGGAAAAATCCCTGTTTTTTTCTTTTACTTTTTTGTTGCTTTTCTCTCCTTGGTTCTATTGAAAACAAAACAGGTGGAAGCTAAAGTAACTTTAAGGGCAGCTGTTGTGGGTGAAGGCTACCTAAAGTCTACTTTTGAAGGGTTCAGCTGGAATGTGCCATGAGTGATGGGCAAAGAAGAGCTGAGGATGGGGCTTGCTGTGTGAAGTGATCTTTCATCTTTGCAAGAAGCAGGTAGTCTTTGCTTAACAATGAGGAATATGGGGTGAATCTGTATGTGAGGGGTGGGGTGAGAGATCCTGGGGAAGGTATTGAGTTTAAAAAACATACGCCAGAACTCTGGGGATTTGTCCATCAGTCACCCAGCATTCTATTTTAAACTCTACTTCACTTCACTTCAGTGGTTTGGTACCCAGGTCACTGCCTTCAAACTATGCTTGGGCTACTGATTAGAGGCAACTGTTACAGAGCACATTGTGGACTTCAGGTCAGGAGAGTTAAGATAAAACTAGATCCAGATACCTCCCAACTACAGCCTTGGGCAAGTCAGTTAACCCCTCTAAGCCCCAGTTTCTTTTTCTACTAAGATGTGGACAATGACACCTGTTTCACAGGACTGACATTTCAGTGTTTTTGTGAGGATTGCATGGAATAATGTATGTAGAAATCCAAAGCCAGTGTTTGGCACATAGTGGGTGAGTTGCAATGTCACGAGTTTTGATGCTCAGAGGGTGCCCTTCCCCGAGGAAGGGGTGTTTTTGTGGAGGCCTCTCTGTTCCAAAATTTCTTTAAACTTTACCTCACTTACCTAGAAGTTCATCTGATTTGGGAAAATCTGGGTCAATTACCCACCAAAATGGAACGTTTCAGTTATCAGTGGTTGTTGTTTATGATGTTTCCTCATTTGCTGTTGTGTGAAATAGGAGGGGTTAGCAGAAATTGAAGCCCACAATTCTAGGAATGAATGGAGAGCTGTGATTCTCCTGGCCTGGAGCACTTATCTGAGTCCATGGTATCACCTAGGAACCTGCTAAAGGTGCAGGTGCTCAGACCTAAAAGACCTGAGTGACAGGCTCTAGGGATGGGGCTAGAAATCTGCATTAAACATCAAACTTCCTTGATGATTCTTATGCACACTAAAGACCAAGAGTCTGTGCCTTTACTGACCATTTATTCTCAGGGAATATGATAACAGATTTAGGTGGTGTGGAAAGAAGTTAGGGGACAAGAGTCAGCCAAAGATAATTAAGAGGCAGGAAGAACTGAAGATCAATTTTGCTAACTTCCTTATTTGAGGCTCATTCTTTCCCTTGTTAGGAAAAATTAAATTTTGGAAAGTGAGAGAGACCAGGGCTGATTCCCATGTACTTGGGCCTAGGGTGAACCTGTAAATTAACTTGCTTTTTCCCAACTCTGGTTTTTAATTTTACACGAGGTTCCACAGAGGATCAATGTTGTGCTTTGGAAAACACCCCAAACAGAGATTGTCCCAGTGGGAACTTTGCTTTTTCCTCTCTGGTAACCTTTTAAAGCCTAACTTGCAAGTTTGCTAGCAGCACAAGAAACAGACATGAATTAAGTTACTGTATTTCCCAAATTTAACTTTGCTTTTGTAATGCTCTGCCCACATGAATAAAGGATATGTTTTCCTCCCAGTGATATGTCTGTGATTCTTCCCTTTACTTTCCTCCCAAACATCCTTCAAGAAAAGGAAGAGAAATTTAGCACCAAGTTCAAGGAGGTTTCAAACAATTTAGCACCACGGTGGAGTTCCTGGAATGGAGTGGAAAGCCCAAAATACATATCCAGGAAGAAAAAAGGAAGTGGCTACAAAGTAGTTACTTTAAGACTGCAGGACCCTCCTTTTATTGCCATAAATAAGTCACGTGAATTTTTGGTCTCTGCCACCATGAGGGGTGTTTCCCATGGATTGATTCATATTCCCTGTTTCCTCCCTGAAGAACAAAAGGAAAATACTCAGATGACCTGAATAATTCCAGCCATCAAAGTTGTAAGGATCCACTGGCTCAGGTTCACACAGAAGCTTCAGTGAAATAATGCAGGGCTTAGAGATTCTGTTCTTGTGAAAACTGATTCATTCATTTGTCAAATGGGCATTGAGTGGCTCTTTAGGCACTGTCATAAGCATTGAGATAGAGAAACTAACAAGAAATTGCCCCTGCCATTAAGGAGTTTTTGTCCATTGGCAAAGACAGCAAAGGAAAGAAAGTGCTAAGAAAGTATGAACTGAATGAAGTGGGAACAACCCAAAGTCCCGGGGCTCTGATTTTCTCTGTGGTCCTTCATATGGCTACTGCCCAGGGAAATCCAACAAATAGTACTTCTTGAAGTGGGTCATATGGTGTCCTCCCAAATTCATGTCTACTCAGAGCCTCAGAATGTGAACTTATTTTAAAAGTGTATTTTTACAGATGTATTAGGACAAGTTCATGTTGGATTGGAGGGGGGTCCCTACAAGGAAGAGAGGGCACACTGAGTCACACAAGGAAGAAGGCCGTGTGAAGACAGAAACTGAGACTGGAATGACACAACCACAACCAAGGAAGACCAAAGAAGCAAGATGAAGGGTGGCTCCAACCAGAAGCTCAGAGAAAGGCATGAAACAGGTTTTCCCATTCAAGCATCCAGAAAGAACCAAGCCTACTGACACCTTGACTTTCTGTTCATATAAGTATAAGCCACTCGGGCTGTGGTAGTTTGTCATGGTGGCTCTAGGAAATGGACATGGTTGCTTTCCAGCAACTCCATGCTGTTGCCTGTCTCCTCCTTTGGCCCTTAAATCTGCTACAATGACACAACTCTTCTTGAAATTTGAAACTACTGACTCCTGATGAAAGGGAGAAGTGAGCAGGGGCTGGATCAGGCATGCAGAAGTTCCCATGTTGTTTTCTCTTTTACCTATGTGTTGACATTTTCTATCGGGTTATTCGGGCTGGTTCTTAACACTTCAATATTGGTGATTCCCTTGACCATGCTGTCTGCCTCACCATTCATACTTCTATCTTCCTTCACTTGACTTTTTGCTAACAACCTTTTAAAAGTCTTTATTCCTTCTATAGGAAAAAAATTCTATAGAATTTTTGCCCAATAGGCTTCCAATTGTACTTATAAATAAAGGTAGGAATTTGAATGTTGGGAGTTGTAAATGTAAGAAATGTCTGTGTTGTGCTAGTAGAGAAGCAGAAGTAAGTATTGGATTTGTCCAACAAACAGACAGTGAAATTATTGACCACTGTTAGAGCTGAAATGGAAGCAGTGATCTTGCTGTTTATGTCCCCACTGTGCTGGACAGAGATGGAGTGGTCGTTCTCCAATCATTCCAGTGGCACAGATGCCAGAGGCGAAGGGGTGCTCTATTGGGTTGGTTTTTCTGGGAACAATTTTAAAATTCTACTTTCCTTCCCTCCCCCTGGCCTCATTATTAAGCACATGCCAGATGGTGACTTGCAGATTATATTTCAGTTTCTCTATTCACTCAGAAATTTTATGACCTTGGTTTCATATCCACAGGGAGAAATGTTTCCAAAGAATCTTGAGAAATTATTGTGGGGATTGAATGTCCCTCCAGTAGCCCTGTGAGACTCATTTAAGAGTAAATGTATCGTTTTAATCTATTCATTTTGCTATATCAGTGGGGACTACCGAACATATCATTTGAAAAGAAAAAATAAGTTGATTTAGTAAAAAAATAAAATAGCCTGACTTATCCCGACTCTCTTCCTTCTCTCTTTCCAAACATAATTGGTTGGGAAATCACTGCTAGAAAGAAAAGCCAGGATTATTAAGGGGCCGACTGTCTATCATCCTCCTGCTTTACAAACTGGTGCCCACCCAGCTCTGCCAGCTGAGGAAGAGCCAGCCACGCCTCAAGTCATCACAGAAGCCAGAACCCCCATTCCTGCTTCCAAGAAGATGCCCAAGTGACCAGCAAGCCATTGGAGTGGTCCTGCCATTTCTCAGATCTGTCTGTTGTGATAAGCCGCTCAACCTCCCTGGCTTCAGTTTCTACATTTCAGAACCCCCCTGCTTTAAATTCCACAAAGCAGTGCTTGGAAAGAGGGAGTGCTCCACAGTTGGAAATGATTTTTTTTATTTCTAAAAACTAATACAATCACTTGTGTGTCTTTGTGCACAGTCTTGACACTTCCGAAATCTTAAATGGAAAGAAACTTCCTGAAGGTGTGTTCATTTATTTAAGAAGTAAAATGTCTTTGAATTCCCTTTGGTCGCATTTTGCTTGTGGTTCATTTGCTTATTAATGTTTCTGAACTCTCCTGAAGTGTGGAGGAAGCTTCCAGAGAAAGGCTCTGAGGCCTCTGCCAAGTCTCAGCTGCCCCAGTGCCCTGATGGGAGACAGGGAGTAGGAAGAGGCAGTGAGGGACATCTCACATAAGGCTGGTGTCGCACACTGGCTGGAGTCGCTCCAGCCCCCAAAGGGCTCTTACCTTAAGGGGTCCAAAGGACCCTTGAGACAGAGGGCTAGGCAGCAGGGGCATCTGGTTGCCAGATCTGACTGCTGGGATGGAGTTCTTTGGGGACTCTCTACCCTTTAGCAGTCATGTCAGTTCTTTCTGTGGCTGTTTTGCATGCTGCTTGGTTTCCAGTTTTGCATCTATCTGACAAGGCACCATTTCTTTTTTCATCTAAAGAGAATTACAATTTGTGCATCTCTGTGTTTAAAAGAAAGAATATGGTCAGTGTATTCTCAGGCTTACTGACAATCTGAATGTACCTAAGATTAAAGGTGTACCCTAGTTAGTATCTTTCCTAAGTAACTCATTTGGACAAAACGTCCACTATCTAATTATCCAAAAGTGAGGCCACTGGGGGAAATGAGCAGACAACTTCGAAATGGAACCATCAGACTGTCCGTAGCTTCTGTGTTAGCTGCAGCTGTATTCTGCTAGGAAGGTTGCAGGATTTGAGATTAGAAAATTTAAACTGTATTGCAGCTCTGCTTTATTCTAATAAATATATTATTCTAATATATCGTGCAAGACTGGAGCCTCAATGTCCTCATCCACAAATGGGGATAATAATGCCTGACTAGTTATGACAATAAAATGAGGTTAGCATCTGTGTAAGAGCCCTGGAAATCACAAAACACAGTATAAATATTATCAGTTTATAACCCAGCTACAACTCAATAAAAAGGAGAACTCACATCCACTGTCATGGACTCAATGCATAGCTGACCTTGGATTCCCAGGAAATTAAAATTAGCTAGTGTGCACATGTAGAGAACAGAAAGAAAGTGTCTGCAAAACTCGAATCTCCATCGATGGCAGCTTTTTGTCATTTGCAAATGAATCCAGGAAGAATTTAGCAGCTGAAGCAGTTTCACTGCTTCATTTGCTTTCAAACCCTCAAGTCATCTGGAAAATTACAGGGTTGGAGAGACTGAGAATGTGAAGCCACCGAGGAAAGCATTGCTGGAGAGCCCATGGTCAGTCCTGCTGAGTCCTGCAGCACACTCCACCAGTCAGCTGTTCTCAGTGCAAGAGAGGGCCTGGAGGAATGACAGTGGAGAAGCCTTTCTATGTTCAATCCCAAAAAGCCGGAGAAGGAGCACAAGCTTGCTAGGGGACTTTCTGGTGCAAAGGGGAAAAAGAAAAAGAACCCTTCATGAATAGAAGCAGGTGGGAAGGTAGGTCATTTGTCTGTACTGCTAGAACAAGAAGGATCCAGCACGAGACAGGGTGTGACAAATGTGTCCCTCCTTTCAGTTCCCTGATCTTTCTTGGCAGGCTATGCAGAGCTTGTCTCACTAAGAGAGCCCTTGAAAGACTTCAGTAAACAGGAGGCTCATGTAAGAAACGATACTGTATTGAGAGGCTTTCCTTCATTACATGACAGTAGTGGACTGATGTCAAGACAATGAGTGCATCTCTCATGCTGTGCCTGCCCTGTGGAAGGATTAATGTTTCCATGATTATTTTAAGTTCATCATGATTTCCATCTCTGGTCTGTGTATTAGGGAGCTACAAATATTCTCACTTCACCTCCAGCTGACGGTGAATAGGTAACACACCCAAAATAATAATAGCTTCCTTTATTTATTGGGTTCTGTACATTATATTTTTATTTTATCATCACAATAAACTTATGCGAGATTAATTGATATCTCACTTTTTAGAGGAGAGTAACAAACGCATGAGAGATTTATTGATACCTCACTTTTCAGAGAAGAAAACTAGAATTGGCTGCTTTTATAATTAGCACAATCACACGGATCACCAGGTGTCAGAGCCAGGGTTTGAATCCAAATCTGCCTGCAATTAGCATTACACTGACTAAAGTAAACAGATTTGTTGGGAATTTCTCAGTCTGGAGGGCACTAATGAAGGTGCTGTGCTGTCTGACTCCCAGCTTTCGGTGGATTTTTCATCTCATAGGATAAACCAAGAATGCAAACAGCCACAGAATAAGCCCTAATATGGTGTGTGAAGGAGGATCACATTGAATGGATGTACCAACAGGAAACTGAGCAATTGCAGCAGGTACTGGCGTGATGCCACTGGTCCTGCTCTATCCCTGGGTGCAGGTTGACCAGCAGTTCTAGTTTGCATCAGGATTTGAAAGCCACACTCACACCTAGAACACAAGTCAAATCTTTGGCCACTTAAATTATAATTCAACAACTATCCATGGGATTGATGTGGGAAACTAACTTCCTGTCCTACCATGAGTGTCTCCCAGATGCTTCAGATGGTTCCTCACGTGCATTGGTGAAATGAACCATGAGATCTTCCTTGGGTTCCTGACCTGCTGGGAACAGCTGTAGTTTGGTGACTGCCACCACTACCCCCATTATGAGCTCTGCACAGGGGTGGCTGCTCTGCCTGCACAGGAAACAGACCCACAGTCTAAGGTGTAGGCCTGCTCAGAAACCCTTCTGCAGTTTGGCTTCTATTTTACCCTGTTCTTATGGGGTCATTATTCTTTATTAGTGGGAGAATTCTGGCAACATAGTTTAACTGTAGTACCATCTTCTTTAACCAATTTAATATCTGGGCTAAAGGAAAAGTTACACCTTAGGTGTCAAATCACATCCTGTATTGAGTTCTTACTATCAACCCTGTTCAGTACCATGTCAGAGGCTAAAAGAGAAGGCATGTTTCTACTCTGGAAGAGATTTTTAAGGCCTCCCTAGGGAGTAAGACTGATGCATGCCCAGAGAGCGCATTGGGGAAGAGCTCGGAGATCAGCTCTACCTTTCACCTGGGCAGCGAGCTTGCTCCCATCACTCGGGCTCCTGTTGAACCTAAGTGCGCCTACCTGAAAATAAATGAATGGACCTAGGTAATGTCACATTGCCATTTTGGTTCTACTTTTTTCTAATTTCATTTAAACAGAAGATGGCAATGTTAAACAATGTATGATCTGCTGGAGAATTGGACATAGACCATTTCAGGAAAGGGAAGGGTTAGAGGGAGCTGTGCGTGTCTTTGAAAGACTTGATGACAAAAGGGACTTACTTGGATATTGAAGACTAATTAGGTTTGAATTTGCAGTAAATAAGGAGAATTTGATCCATTTCTACCTGGGTTATAAATGGATTGGACTTGGGGAGTTACTATCTAAAAGTGGAATTTTCATTAGGTAGGTGTTGTGTGGGGGTGAATGGATTAGATGTGTACCTTTGATGAAATTGCTATATTTCTGTCCCCAACTTGTTTTCCTGAAATCTAGTTTTATTACTTGAGCCTCTTCCTTGTCCTATAATCAAAACAAGAAGTGGCAGCACATATTTTGGGTGTGAACTTTACCACTTCTTGTTCCCAAGTTTTTTGTTTGTTTGTTTGTTTGTTTTGTTTTCCTTTTTTCTTTTCCTGGTATCGGGGATCAAACTCAGGGCCTTGTGCTTGCCAGGCAGGCATGGCGCCACTGAGCTACATCCATGGCTGTTCTCAAGTTCTAATGGAAAGAAAGGCTTATGTGTCCATTAATAAATGGTTGTCGGTTTTCTTTCTGGAACTCTTCTACTAGTATCTTTAAATTACCTTAGGGGTTTCCTCAACCCAGAATCCTGTGGTGACTAGTCATCCTGTTTCACTATAAACATACCCATGTATGACTTTCTCTTCCTGAATCGGACTCTCCAACTCATTCAGTGGAGAAGTGGCAGAAATGATACTGTCTGACTTCCACGACCAAGTTGCTAGAAGTCTTGACCCCTCTGCCTGGGTCTCTTGGAATGGTAACTGTTGGAAAACTCTGATGGATTTAGCTATGAGGTACAAAAGATGACCTCACCATGTGAGGTCACATGGTCTCAAGTCACATGAAGAAGCCCAAAAAGGTACCATTTGGAGAAAGGTCCAAGGGACATCTCAGAGGCAGACAGGCAATTTAAGAGGTTACCCAGGAAGTGGATCTTCCTATCTAGTTTATGCCATATGGATCAGAAACTAATCAGTCACATCTCTAAATGCTTGACTCATAAAATCACACTTATACAAAAGTGGGTGTTTAAGTTACAAAGTTTTGGTGATACTTTTAAAGCTGCAACAGTTAGCTAGAACAAGTACCAAAAAGCGATAATATTATTCCAAAAGGTGTCTGTTGCATTGATGGAGAATATGTGAAAAATAGTGATTGGAAAGAGATTCAAGACCAAATGGTATCATTCTAAGATATCTAGATTTCATTCCATTAATAAAGGAAAAGTATTAAATTTTTAAATTAGGGAATTATATGTTTGAATAAAGATTTGCCTGAAGGCCTGGCTTATCAGCCAGAATGGAGAAGAAAAAATAGATCCAGGGAAATAACTTAGGAGGTCCAAGAAAAGAGGAGGGGGGTGTAAAATGGGAAATTGTGATAGGAATGGAGAGAAGGGATTGTGCAAAGTATATTGCAACATCATTATAAATAGGACTGGACTACTACTGGGGGACAAGAAAGCAGGGAGGAGACTTGAGGATGACTCAGAGTTCACAAACATTGGTGACTTGAAAGGATTGAACTGTTAATTAAAATGGGGATTTCAGAGGTAAATTAAGTTTGGAGTTGGGGAGGGGAAGGAGAAGGAAGGAAAATCATGAACTGAGTTTGAGAGATTTTATTAGCTATCTGTTGCTAACAGACCATCCTAAACTTAGTGGCTGTGCCAATTAATCTTTCCTCATTGGTACATGTGTGCAGTACATAATGATTACATTTATTGTGGGAAGTTGGTTCATGGACATATATATTTTTTCTTCTCCTACTCCTTCATCCTTCCCTGCTCCTTCCAATTCTTGGTCCCCTTTCTATTTGCAAAAGAGCTATCTTCATGTTTTTTCATTTTTAAATTCGTTTTTCCCCATTCCCTTTCCCTCCCCTCCCTCCCTCCTTCATTTCTTGTTCCTTCATAAGAAAGATAAACTCAAGGCATTCATAAATAAATAGATGCATCTTGAAACCATAATATTAAGTGAAATAAGTCAGGCACACAAGTTTAAGATCACATGTGTAACTAAAAACATATAAACAAATATGAGAAATTAAAAATAAATAAAGATTTGTCTTTATCTAGGGCATCCTCTTCCAAGATCCCTCACACAGCGCGTGTCAGGGGCTTCTAGTCACAAGCACCATAGGATGGCTCACGACGTGCCCCAGGAGCAAGGGATGCAAGAGGAGGAGGAAGAGAGGACAGGGCAGGAAGGAGAAAGAGATGAGGAGAAGGGAGATATGGAGAAGGAAAGGAACAGGGACAGAGAAAGAGGGGAAACAAAAGACTGAGCCCTGAAAAAAGCCATGGTTGGTCCTATTTTTTCATTTTTACTTAGTAAACACATTTTTTGTTCCAGTTATTTTTATCAGGACATGTTTGTGGTACATAATATGTTCCTCATGGCCAGTTGGTGCATATACATACCACATCTTAATTCTTCTTACTGCCCCTTCCCTCTGCTCCCTTCTCCTTCCATTCCTTGGTGCCCTTCCCATCTACAGAAGGACTGCTTCTCTGCCTTCTCCAATCTGCTTCTTATCATGGGAGAGACTCAAACACTCCCGTTGCATTAGCGTATGTGTTGGAAGCAAGGTACTATATCCAGCCCACACTTCAAGGGGAGGGGGTTTAAGCTCCACCTCTCTTGAAGGGCAAATTCATGAACATATCTTTAAAACCCCCACAAAAGTGGTAAGCTTTGGCTTTTGCGAGTCTGTCTAGGTGAAGACAGCCAGTGGATATGTGCAGATGGAACTCGCGATGGAGAATGGAGTGTGCACCAGAAGCTGATGAACTATTCTTTGATTTGCTTGACATGTCTTTCTTAATCCCCAAGGTGTCAGACATGCTGCTGACTGAAAAGACACGATGGTGAATAGGACAATTAAGCTGCCTGTCTTTACCATGCTGACAGCCTAGAAGAAACTCAGATAAATAAATAGGAAATGATAACTAGGAAATTATAATACCCTGGCACGAGGAAATGGAGAGCCACGGGTGAAGTTTAAGATGAGCTCCAAAGGATGTGTAAGAAGAATTGGCCAGATGAGAATGGGGGTAGAAGAGAGACAGAGGACGGCAAGGGGAGAAGGGAGAAGGCAGCAGTCAGGAGAAAGGGATGCTGCCCAGCAGACTGGGAGCCGAGGCCTTGTGTCCAACCTGGCTGCTCAGAAATCTGGCTCATGCACTGATTTTATTTGGCATGTATGCTTCCTCTTCTTCCTCTTCTTCTGCCTCCTCTTCCTCCTCCCCCTCCCCCTTCCCCTCCTCCCTCCTCTCTCTTCTTCTTCTTCCTCTTCCTCTTTCCCTTCCCCTTCCCCTTCCCCTCCTTCTCCTTCTCCTTCTCCTTCTCCTTCTCCTTCTCCTTCTCCTTCTCCTTCTCCTTCTCCTTCTCCTCCTCCTCCTCC
>NW_004624758.1:19147307-19167260 GCF_000247695.1 Heterocephalus glaber
TCTTCTTCTTCTTCTTCTTCTTCTTCTTCTTCTTCTTCTTCTTCTTCTTCTTCTTCTTCTTCTTCTTCTTTTTCTTCTTCTCCTTCCTCATCTTCTCTTTTTCCTCCTCCTCCTCCTTCTTCTTCAGAACATGTCAATATTTTAAAATCCCGAATTTCTAATTTTGTAGAAATTTTCTTTTGCAGTAATCCAGCTGATGTTGAGACGGGGCTGCTCAGTCTCCAGTTTGCCACTCTCCCCACCTCCCTCCATTAATGGCAGAGCCATCGCCATTTGTTCTGTCGGCTACATTGTTAGATGGGCTTGTTTTGTCCATCCTACTCTCTCTGACTTCCCCTGTTGGACTTTCAATGTTTGTAGTCTTTAGTTTGTCTTTTGGGTGTACTAACACTCATACAGATGTTTAAATCGTCCAAGGTGTTGGTCAATGTAGCATTGGGAGAAAAATTATCCTGTAGAAGAGGGATTCTACAAGGCACACTAGAAAAGCCTGGGTGGTGGGGAGGGGAGGGAATTTGAGGGTCAGAGGGGTGGGAGCAATTTGACACTTAAGGATGGGGACTCTACTCCAGGGTGACACAGATCAGGCTGTGGGACATCACATGTGCAGCTGGCCACAATCTCTCCAAAAAGAATAAGCCAAGCATTCCCCTGACAAATGATGATAACACAAACAGTCAGTCATCTTTGAGCACTTACTATATGTCAGGCATTGTTCCAAGCACTTTGTGTTCATTATTTCAGCTTAGAATCATAACAGTTCTATGAGGAGGTACTAGTACTACAGCACTATGAATTACTTTAGTATTTTTTGCAGGAGGGAAAACTGAGTCCTTTGCATCCACTTCCATGTTGGAGACCATTTCACTATAGATTGGAAATCCTTTCTGCTAGGCTGGGTTTATCTGAGAAGAGATCACTGAATTGACTGAAGCAGATCTCATGGACTCTGGACATAGATTACCAGTAAGAATCTTTGGGATATGGCCTGTTTATCTTTTGACTCGTTTTGAGTCCACGAGCCCTCTGAAGAATAAGCATGGACCTTCTGGATCCTGAGATTCGAAATTAGCTTAGAGCTGGCTGCTAGGATTTTTTCCTGCCACTGTGGCACCACTTTTATCCCTTGTCTTTTCTGCTTTTGCTCAATCAGAATAAGGCTCTGGGTAGAAACCATCTCTACTGCAACATTTGGCCAACATGTGCATCTCAGGCTGACAACCGTGTTGCTGAGGCAGTTTGGACTTCCTGGAAATAGCTTTTTCATAGTTAGAGACATGTTTAAATAATAAAAGTAGGCTGTCAGTCCTGGGTTATGGGTGAAGGAGCTATTTATAGATGAGCAAAAAATCCCCAATGTGATAACTTACATTATTGTACAAGGACAAAGGAAAATTCTTCAGAAGACAGATAGTATAAAAGGGATTTAAAATTAACCTCATCATGTTTTATTCATCAAGACCTTAAGTTGACTTATTTTTTTATGAAGGCCATATAATCTTGATTCATTTTACCTCTCTTTTAAAAATAAAACAGCAAGCCATTTAAATAATTATGCAAGGTCACACACTGTGATCCTACTAGCCTGTCTTGCTTAAAATCCATTTGTTTTGCTCAATAAATATTTTGTAATTTTTTGGTGTAAGTCCTTTAGCCTGGGCTCAAGCTCCCCAGATCCGACAGCGTGTGTAGTGCCCATGGAAGTACCCTGGAGTGTGCGAGCTCCCTGGGGCACTGAAGTGTGTGGTCCTCAGTGTGTCTGCCCCTGCCTGTGTCTTCTCTATGCTCTTGCCTTTGGGTCCACTGCGCCCTCCACAGCGTCTCTTTCTGAACCTTTTATTGGAATTCATATCCTATGTGCTCATGCACTGCTTCCAAGAAGGTGTCTCAAGCTATACTGGCTCATAGTGATCTCTCTACTTTCTGTCTTCTCATCATATGTAGTTCTCAAATATTTACGGGAGGGGTGCAGGAAATGTGATGATTACCATGTGTTACAATAATAGCTACAGGCCTGGAGGGCAGGAAGATGCACACCTCAGTCTTGGTCAGAGCTTGGACTTTGGGGTTCATTTGGATGCAAAGCATTTCAGATTGCTTGGCTCATTTGTCTCTATACTTCAAATGATGGCTAATTAGAAATTGGAAGGAAGAAGGAAGGAAGGGAGAAGGAGGGGAGGAGTTCTGGAGAGAAGGAAAGGAGGGAGGGAGGGAGAGGGGGAGAGACAGAGAGAATAAATTTGAAGTAATATAATTCTTAAAGAATCATCAAGATTACAATTGGAGCTTTATGAACACTCAGTGACCTTCCCTCATTTATGAGAACATTGAGACACAGAAGCTTGTGGTGACTGATTCAAAGTCACACTGCTAGTTAATGGAAGAGTGGAGATAATAGTGTCGTCTGCTAATTTCGATTACAGGGCCATCTCTCTTCTTCCTTCTCCCTGAGTGTGTGCCTGAGTGTGTGCCTGAGTGTGTATGTATATGCTGCCATACACAAGGGATGCCTTGGAAGCTTCTCTGTAGCAAAAGCCTATTGACACACCGTAAATCTTTCCAAAAGCTGGTGCTTAAATGTATAAAAACCCCTCAGCTAAGTAGAAAGCTGAACTGTGCAGAACATCTCCTTCCCTAAAGTTTACAGAAAGCAAAGCATTTTATTGCATTTCAATTAGCGAATGTGACTCCCTGGCCCTTCTGAATCTCTGGAGCAAGGGAGGGAGGCTCCAGGTGGACGGGTGCCCTTGCGGACCAGTTCTCTTGCCTTGCTGCCCTCAGTGTTGTAGGGATTGATATGCAGCTGTTCTCCAGATGTGGCTCTCCCCAGCAGCAGCTGCATCTCAGCAGGGGCCCTTCCATCAATGTGACAACCTGCTGAGGGCTTTGGATCTCCTCCAGATGTAAGGCATGTTGAGGCTATAAAACCTAATCATTAGCATTATCTCCATTTTCGTTTTAGGGTCTCAGCTGTGAAAGTTTCTTGTACAGATTTAGGGCTTAATTGTTCTCATTTTTCTTCATAGGTAGCTTCTTTTAGACAGCATGGGATCTTCCCTTGGAGCTGGATTTCCTAAAAAGAAAGAAAGAATAGCTATGAGTAATGCTTGCTCCTGCCTGGCTGAGATTAGAGAGCAGTTTTTCCCAGCTGCAGTTACGTGCATGTCTGTGAGCTAAACACAATTGTCCATGGGTTTCTTTTGCTGAATCACAGGCTTTCTTTTGCTGAATTCACTCGGAATCAATTTCTTTTTCTTCTTTTTTTTCTCCCCTGCCCTGCCTTTGTTAACACGGCCAGCCTTTATCTTTCATATTGCCTGGGGGATCGCTTGTTACTTCATCTTTCTTGAGACCTGTCCTCTATTGAACTGGGGCAATATATTTTTGGGTTGGGGGGAGGGCATTACTAGATTACAAAGCTAATATTTCTCTGCCAAAAAAATCCATATTGAGGGTGGAGAAAGTTGGCAACATGGAGACTGATAGTCTGTGAAAATATTAATCAAAAAGTACATAAAATAATAACCTTGCATACACTTGCCCAAAGAAAATCATCTTATTCATTTAGGCTATACTTATTTTGTCTTGCTAGTCCAGTTCCTCATTGCATGGCCCCAGAATCACCCTGAGTTTAGATGCAGGATTGGAAAGACTAACAGAACTCCCCATGGCTCCTCTAGGCAGGTAATTTCTGGCATCTGTGGTGAGCATCTTGTGCCAGAGTCTGCTGCAAAGGACTTGCTCACACAGGGAACCAACCCAGTAATTGGCTAGAAGAGAGAGGCTTATGCATGCCAATATCTACATTTCCTATGTGCTTTACAAGTTGACATGCAGAAGGTTCTAGCCAGTTTCCCACTTTTATTCCCGTGAGCATCTCTTGAGTGCAGACCTCTCTGGAAGCTGTGGGCTGACTGAGTGGACTCCCAGTGATCAGCCTGTCTTCCAGGAAGCCCCTGTGTATGCGAAGAAAGACACACAGGCTGGACAGAGATGCTTTCTTTCATACAATAAAACAGGATGTGCAGTAATCTATCATCTGTCTATCACTCATCTATCAAATATATATTTACAGAAAGGTTGTAAGATACCAAGTAGATGTTGAATTTGTTTTGGTGATGGAATGATCTGTACCATATAAATCTGTATATCTATCTATCATCTATCTATCTATCTATTCTCTGTGTATGTGTATGCTTTTTCTTTAGAACAAACACTTATTACACAGAACACATCTAAAGATGAGTACAAATATGCTAAATACAATATTTGAGCCTTCAATTTAGCACTGGACTTGGACAGGATTGGTGTTGAGATTTCTTTGTCTGCAGATCTACTGGAGTCTGATTGCTCAGGACATTGCCGTGAGTGGCAGAGCGGCTCTTTCAGGCAGAGGCTGTGAGCAGACACAGATTTACCATCCTGTCATCATTGGTGCATCAACAACAATACTTGCAATCTTAGCCTTGCTCTGTCCAGTTACTTGGCAATATAGTTGTCTAAAGTGAACTCCCTAGGAGCTATGCATTTCATTGTATGTTAATTATACACCAATAAAAAGAAATACAAACGTAAAAATCAGGTGAAATGTATCTTTTTCAGATCTTTGCTACTTCTTTTGGCATTGTTCTACTCACTGAATGATCTGGTCAGAAAAATGCCTTATGGGAACAAAAATACGTGATTTCAGTAGTATTAGTAGAAGCCATCTCTACCTCAAGAAACTGAAGTCCAGAAAGCACTGTCTCTTGTGAAAAACACCAGTGCTGGGCAAGGAAGCACTGAATGAAATTCTTTAGCTCTTGAAATTGGGAGAGTGACTGGGGGTCGCTAGGTAAGGGGGTGAATGACAGGAAAATGATAGCAGGACAAGTGCATGACCTGGCACTAAAACACGGAAGCATGTAAGAACAAGGTCCCTTACCTGCAATAACTTTCATTTTGTAAGTGATAAAGTATCTTAAAATTGTCACTCTGTTGTCAGCGTTTGATGCTGAGGCCTTCATGATATGAGCGACATTTCAATGGTGAATAATTGGCCTTAAACATTCAAAATAAGAGCTTGTGTCCTGGGCCTTCTTTTTAATTTCGATAGTGCAAGGCAAATGGAGAACTTAATCCACTATGTTTTGTCATAAATATTTAGCAAATGAATTAAACTTAGAAAAACTTAAGTTATTCCAACTATTGTCTCAATCCTTAATTTTCAGTTATGTGTGTTGATATACTATGAGAGGAATTATATTGTAAGTTTGTAGTGCATTATAGTTTTGAAGACATTTTCACACGGATGGTCTCACAACCCTCAAAGAAGTCAGGGAGCAATCACAAGTTTTTATTGTAAGGAAAATTTTGTTCAGCAAGATTGCATGACTTTTCCAAAAAAAGCTAAAAATTAGATCTAACTCCCAGTTTGGAGTCTGATATTCTCAATTCAAAAAGGACTTTTTACTTGTTTTTATTTTTGAAATGCCTAGTTAAGTAGCATCCACTCTTCATGGTCTGGAATGCTCCAGGTTGTTGAATGTCCAGGCCTTTTACCTATGGATTTTTTAAATCAAGGTTCAGACCCTCATGCTTCATTGGTATGTGGACACAAATGAGGTCACTGTAAAGTAGGTATTTCAATATATTTAGATGATATTAACCCCCTGAAAAGGGGAAAAGCATAAAGCCTCACAAAATTCCCAACTGCCTTTCAAGTAGGGATTCAGAAGGGATTTGGCCCAAGGGTATAAAATTCCAACATGAACTGCTAGTAAACATTTCAGGCTACCTGTCATTGAAGGTGCTCTGCTCTCTCTGACCATCATCCCCCTAAGTTACTGCAAAGCCAAGTCACCCTGAAAAGCTGACAGCACATATTGAAATAATCCAGGGAAGGGAAGATGATTCTTTGGACCAAAGTAGGAGCTGAGCAGACAGTAAGAAGTTCTGAATTGTAGTATTTGCTGATGATCTGTGTGGGGAAAGTAAGAGAAAGAAAGAGAGGTAAGAATGCTTGCCAGAGCTTCGGCCTGATCAACGGATGGTTGAAGTTCCCATTAACTAATAAAGGAGGCCAGCAGGTTCAAGATGTTTTAGAAGAGAGAAGATTGAGGATTCTATTTTGGATGGTTTAAGTTTGGTATCCAAATGGTGATACCCAGTAGCCAGTTAGATATATGAGCCTGAAATGCAAAGAAAGATCTGAGAGGGAGATACAAAATTGAAATCTTGGCATAGAAATGGTTTTAAAAAGAGAGACGACAGGGAAGAGGCAGGATGCTAGGCCTGAGTCAAAGCTTAGGGCACTCCAACACTCTCTATGATTGATTCTATCTTCCTTGTCTTTGAGATTCCCTACCCTGGTCCCACCTCCAGCCTCAGCACTGGAGTCCAGCAAGCTACAACCACAGACTCTGCCCACTCAACTGGGCACTCATGGGCTTCTGTGAATGGCTGGCCCCTCTGGCTGCCATGGAACTGTCTTCTGTAGAGCTGCTTTAGTGCTGGATTTGTGGGATCCCAGGGGTCTGTGGAACTGTGATTGTGTAGCTGTGGATACCCAGAAGTTTACCAAAGCAGTGCAGTATGTGGCTCACATTTAACACTGGACAACTCCAAATTCTTTCTCCTGGAGCCACCAACCCCCACCACATCCACAAGACTCCCACTTTAGTGGCAAGCACCACAGAAATCTTAGAACTGTCCCTTCTCTGACCTTATCAGCTATGCTTATCTGTTTGACCTTCTCTTCCCTTGGAATGACTTATCCCCTGGGAAGTTTCTTCATCCCTCACTCAAATAGACATTTGGCAAGTCTCACCCGTGGGTTTGCCAGACATGCCTAGATATGCATCAGCCTAGCAGTAGGGCTTTAAAGTATTTACAGTGGCCTAAAAGAAGACTTTTTCTACTTCCTATGAGAACATCTTACATTTAGTTACTCTGAAGTGCACTGGTACGGAATGCCATGCATCTGATTTATTACATTTGAAAAGATGGTATCTTTTGATATATTCTCATGATGTATTCTGATGATAGCATCTTCTGGGTATCTTTTCTGAAACCTCTTTGATCACTAGCCTTAAGGAAACAAAACTCTGGCACTAGTGAAGTGAGGCACTTATATAGCAGTTGATAGCCATTTGATATTTAGCCAGGTTTTAGGCAAAAGTATGCCTGAGACTTCTGGAGCATCATTATATTTTTACTCAGTGAATGGTGCTTAGAAGTGTATGGAAATGTAATTCATGCAATCACACATTCATTTTATTAATTTTTAAATTCTGATCATGTTTTCTTTAAATTTTGAGCTTCAAAGTTTTGTATTCCTGTTAGGAATCAGTGTATTCTTTAACAAGTATTTATTTATTTATTTATTTATTTATTTATTTATTTATTTATTTATTTTTATTTATTTAGTTTTTGGTTCTGGAGATTGAATGAAGGACTGTGCATGTGCTAAACATGTGCTCTATTGCTGACCCACACCCTCTGATCGAATACTTATTGTTGAAAGGGGGGAGGCCCTTCAGTAGCATTGTGCATAGAGCTGCTTTGTTGGTTATACCACTTCTACTATAACACACGGGGATCTTCACAGATGGGCTAATATGCATACGTTTATAAAGAATTTATAAAGCAGTTGGTGTCTATTGTGGCTGGGTTGATGTCTTCTTTGATTAGTACTTCATGATACCACGTTAGTCAATAAACATTTTGGGTATCATCCCTGATTTTAGTTGCAGTTGTTAACCTCTTGATGCAGTAATTTACACATTATAGAATAACTCTATATACTTGTCACATCGGAATATTGTAACAACCCTTTGAGGCGGATAGGAAAGTGAAATATTTATTTTCTTCCTTTGAAAGTAAGAAATTTCAATGTCATGGTTATCATGTCCCCAGTTACACTATGAGAAAAATCAACACCATCTTTAGAACTCATGGTCTCTGAGCCCAGGAAAGTGCCCTCTCTAATAGATAACTTTCCTTTTCAAGGTTCTGTGTTTATGGTCATTATCTACTTGAAATTGTGTTACTCTTTAGAATCCAGGAAGAAAAGTAGAAACATGTGCTAGTGCCTATTTCTACTAATTTTCTTTAAGTGACATTCCCTCCTCTTTGTGGGTTTATGTGTTCAAGAGGGAATGTCTTATCTAACTGGAAAGATGAGGATGTGAATTTATAGGCTGATGTATGGGATGAAGGAGGGGGTGTTTGGTGGGTGATGACAGGTGGCTGAGGGATGTGAGTTGTGAGCAGGTGTGTGAGAGGGTGTGATGGAGCACAGTGATGTCAGGCTGAGTAGCATTTCCTCTCCACAGGGTAATTTACTAGGGACACTTGACACAGCAGGAAATGGGGAGTAGATAGTGTAAGAACAGCTGGAACACCTGGAGAAACCTTACACTTGGAGCAAATTGTGAATTCAACATCTTCATTTAGTTTGCTACCTGGTGATGTGAACTCTCTCTCTCTCTCTCTCTCTCTCTCTCTCTCTCTCTCTCTCTCTTTCTGTTGTGTGTGTGTGTGTGTGGGGGGGTTATTTCCTAATTGCATGCCAACCTTCCAGCTGGAAGGAATGGCATTTTGCCTCATTTCAGCCTTGTAATATCTGGCAGAGTGCTAGGGACAGTGCATGCTTTTAGAGCCCATTGTTAGTTGATTGATTCCTACTGTTCCCAGTGGCCAGAGAAACATATAGCTTATTGCTCCACAAACTGCAGTTAAACAAACAAACAAAAAATGTCCATGAGCCCCACTAAGGGAAATGTGTTAACAGTCACTGTTTCCTTCCACTCTTAAGAGGTCCAAACACTGGGATGGAGTCATTTGGATTTGAAAATGTATATTTTCAGGCAAAAATTTCACAAAATTCTGAAAAAGTGTTTTGGAAATACCATCCAGTATAGCTCATCTCGAGCACATTTTGTTGATTTAACCTTTATAATTCTAGAGACCTGATCACTTTCCTTAGAGAACTGTCTCCTGGTCCATTTCACATCAGACTTTTATACTAATCATTTGGAGGCAGCAGAAACTCAGCATCAGAAAGGATAAAATGTAAGTACTGTGAGAAAAGGTCCTTATGGTAGACTGCAAAAATGCCTCAAATTCTTCTTCTCCTTCTTCCACACACACTTGAAATTGACTTCATAGCTTTTCTCATTATATTTGGAATCCCATGTTCCATTACTTAAATCTGGGCTGGACTTAATTTTGCCAGTGGGACAGTAGGTAACAATGCAAGCAGAGACTTATAAAAAGCTTTTTTTCCTTGAGAATTTGCCCTATGTTGATCTTGCAATTGGAAGCTGCCATGTGAACAAGCCCACGCTAGTGCTGGCACCCGGGAACCATGTGAATCAGTTGCCTTTGTTGCCCCAGCCAATAGCCCTCTAAGCCCAGGAAGCAGAACCAACATAGCTGACTGACAGTGGACAGTAGACATATACATGAGCCCAGCAGAGGCTAGCAGAAGAACCACCTAGCTGAGCCCAGCTCAGATTGGCACTTTGTCAAATTGTGAGCTAATTAAATGTTTGGTATTTTAGGCTACTAACTTTTAGGGTGGTTATACAGCAGAAACCAACTTATACAGTCCTCATTAAAATGTTCACATTAGATAAACAACTTGGATAAATGAATGAACAAATGGATAAAATGAGATATGTAGTTATTCTGTTCAGTCTTCTTATTCCTCAAATAAAGAGGCTGAAATCAGAGTAGTTAAATAACTTGGCTAGCATTGGGCAGCAAGTTTGTGGAGAGGCCAGGATAAACAAACTATCTATCATTTCCTTTAAAAATAAAACCCCTCTCCCTTGAGAACAGAAATTATTATTTCTTTCTAGATCATCAGGGTCTAACAAAATATTCTATGCATTTTCTGTTTAAAAATTACTCTTTGAATCCATGGTACATGGTCATAGCACATGAGTCAAAACAAAACAGCAGTAGTGAAAAGTAAATCTCTCCTCCTTTTTTGCTCACTTATGCAGCTCTCCTCAGAGGCATTTACTGTCAAATGTTTTTTGTTTGCTTGTTTGGTTTTGAATACATGCAGAGATCTATGGTGCATTTTCTGTAGATGATAATAAGTAGAATTTGGGGCTTGTTTGTTTCCACAAATGAGGGAAAGAAGGCAGAGGGGACAATAAACACAGTCCAGTCCTGTGCCTCCCTGCCAGCCATCTGGAGTACCACCTACAAAGCTACACCATTTTTGGAGACAAAAATGAGATAGAAATTAATCAGGATTGGGCAAAATAGTGAGAGTAATGGGACTATTCTGTCCCATTGTGATCTATTGCTGTCCTAGTCAAATGAAGGAAAACAACAGCTTCGTGTCAATGTAGGGGATTCTCTGGACACTCTCCAACATCCACAGCCTTAAATGTTTCGTCTGGATCTGAAACAAGGGAAATATGTCACTCAGAGCGCAAGGCTCTGAGGGCTTGCTTTGGTTTGGTGCCCTGTAGGGCTAGCTGTGTGTGGAGAATATTGACATTCTGGGGGCTGGCCTGGGAGAAGAAACATCAAAGGAGCAATAGAAGACTCTGAAAACAACCTGGGAGCAGTTAAGGATGAATGTTTGCAACAGTTTCAGATTTGGTAGAGAAGCTAAGAGGGGAAAGCCTGAAGAAGGGCTTTGGGGTGGTTAGAAGGAGGCTCTTACACCAGGAGGATTAATGTGTCACGTCTCTGTAAAAGCAGGGAAGTAGAAGGCAGATGGCTACAAGGAAGAAGTGAGGGGAAGAAGGGAGGATTTGTATAGAAACTGAAAGTAGCAAGTGAAGGCCATGTGTGCAAAGTTTTCTCTTTCTGTTACAGAAGAGAGAAAGATAGGATAATGATAGAAAAGAACTTTACAATTTTTAAACTTTAAAAAAATATTTTGAGATAGCTTTTAAGGCAAGAAATTTTGAACTATGCTTAAAAATTAGAAGAAATCCAGAAAGAGCCAAAGGAGAAAAATATGGTGGGAGAGAAGTCTCGGGTAAGAGGGACAGCTGTAATTGTTTTAGTAATACTTACGTGTAGCACATAGCTTTTTAAAAGTGCTTGCATTTACTTTATCTCACAGGTGTTTTGTATTATGAATGAACTTATAAGCTGCATATGTTTACAGTTATTTTCCTCTGTCAAGCAAGCCAAACATTTTACATTTTATTTCTTATAAAAATAAAAAAACTAAAATTTTATTTTCTCTTCTTTTCTTCCCTTCTTCCTTTTCTCTAGTATATTCTCCTCTTATAGTTACCTCTCCCATGCACACTCAATGTTTCAGCATTTGGCACACTTTTTGCCAGAGATCACAAAATGCCCTCCTGCCCTGGTCGGGCATCGTCTTTCAACACGGCTCTGCAAACCTATTCCCTCCTCAAATGTTGTTTCCATAGACTTCTCAGTGTCAAAATTCTACAGCTCACATATTTTCTGTAAGTATGCTTCATTAGGCAGGTGATTTTCTCCTGCTTCAGGATGATGCAAGTTTCCATCAACCCTCTGATGGCATCTGATACCCACAACATCCCTGCATTATCCAGTGATGGCGAACTTTTAGAGATGAGCACCCAAACTGCAACCCCAAACCCACTTATTTATGGCAAAGTGCCAACACTGCAATTACCCCTGAATACTGAGGTTTTAGTTCAGCAGAAACAACTCAAACATTAATATCTTCGTCTTAAACAACACGTGTGTGACAACAACCACGTGGAACAGGCTGGCTTGTCTCCTAATAGGTGCTTTTTCTGCCACCACAAATCTTGGATTTGTGTCATGAGGGCTCTTTAGATCCTAGTATGTCCTGGTGACATTTTTATGTGTGCCAGGATTCCTTAAAGCAGGAGAATTGAAATTTTTTTCTGCTGATGTCCATTGAGAAAAAGTCCTTAGCATCTCCCTGCGTTTGCTCCTTTTAGTCTGTTCCTCTTGTCTTACATTAGGGTGTATCTTCTCCTTGAAGGTCAACCCAAGGCATGATCCTTGAACTCTCTCTCTCAAGCAGAGTTAGATTCTAGGACAGAATCAGAAGATTCTTCAGATGATACATTCTGGAAATTTCATGTATCTGGGAAATCAGGGAGGTGGGTGGTTTATTTTCAGTAGTTCCTTTTTAATATTCTGTTCTGTTTTCTTCCACTTCTTTCCTCAAAGTACTTTCACTGGTAAAATTTTTCCAGGGACAAACACAGTTATGAGCTGTGTGCTCACAGTTGTGAGCTAAATTGTAACTTAAGGGGGAAGGCAGTACTTGATCAGATCCCGGAATGATGACTTCTTAGACACTATGGACTCCAAGGGGAGATATGTTTGGGCAGGGGAAGAGTTTCCCTGGCAATCTCCAGCCCATGCAGCGAGTTGCTACAGACTCTGGTTGTTCCATTGGTAATGTTTAGTGCTTATGCAAAGTTATAAAGCAGCCTTGTAGACAGTGGCTCTGATTTATGACCATTTCTCTCCAGCTTTCCCCTCACCTTGCAGCTCTGCTTCCCTCTGTTGCACTGGACACTTGTATTCTATAGGACACACCTTCTCTGTATGTTTTGTCCCTGGCAACTTTCGTGTTTAACTTCCCTGAACTGGAAGGAGAGGGTAGAAGAAGAAGAAGGAAAAAACCATCTTCATTGAGATTCATTCCAGCGCCAAGCTCGCCTCCCAGGTTCCTTCTCACGAACTGCCTGCGGCTTCCATCAGCTTCCAGCTTCGTATCTGCTCAGCTCAAACTCTGTGTCCGCTTTGATAAGAGCTGGGGCCTAATCAGCGCAGCCGCAGTTCTCTGGCTCTGATTTCCCCTTGTGGCTTCTGCATTCCTGTTGATAATTAAAGGAAGTTTCTTGCCTTGCTGAAGGCTATATAAAATAAGTTAATAAGTAATAAAGCAGCTGGCAGGCAGCCAGGAGCTTGCTGCTCCTGGTATGGTTCCCATCCTGTGGTACAGTTACCAAGGGGGAAGGAAGCTTGGCTCTTGGACTCAGCTGTTTGACGCGGAGAGCAGAGAGCGAGCTCCACATCCCACTGGGAATGTTTAATCCCTAGAGAACACACTGTGGGGGCGTTTGTCAGGCTGCAGCCTGGAAGGAGAAGGCCTATTGGTCTCCCAGCCTATGTTCCCATCTCTGCTCTCCTTTCAGACTCTAGATTACTTAATTTTCGTATCACTGTGCAGCTCACTCCTATTTTACTAAGGTTAAAATAAAGGCAGTGTGTACTTGATCTCCCAGTTGTAGTTATACCCAAGTGCCAATTTCTTTTCCTCCATTTCAAGATTGTACTTGTACACAATATTAAAGGATGGTGCCTGGGAAGGGGTTGTTTATGTTGAGGTTATTGTGTGTTTGCTTATGTATTAGAATTTTCCAGAGAGACAGAATTAGTAGATCATCAGTCAATCAACCAACCAATCGATCTGTCTAACCATCTATCTCCATCTATCTAGAACTATTTAGATATACACATGTAGACATCCCTTAGTATCTGTGGCAAGCTGATTCTAGAGGATCCCTGTGGATACCAAAATCCACGGATGGCCACGTCCCTTGTATAAAATGGTATAGTATTTGCATATACAGTGGCACCACTGTTCATGACTTAAATTCTCTCCATGATTCTGGTTGCAAGCTGAACAGGACAAGAGCTGAATCAAATTTCTTTGTCAGGTCAACATTGAACCTAACCATTGAACCTACCCATTGAACCTAGCCACCATTGAATGTGATTTGGTTCTTGTCCAACTCGGTTTGTGGAAAGAATCAATTTTGTGAACCAAGGTACCACTGTAACTTACACACATCTTCCTGTATACCTTAAATCCCTTCTAGATTACTTAGGGTAATACAATAATACAATATAGGTGATATGCAAATAGTTGTTATACTGTATTGTTCAGGAAAAATGACAAAAATCTACATTTTCAGTACAGATGCAATATTTTTTCTTAAATATTTCTGATCTGACATTGCTTAAATCTACAGTTATGGAGGCTGCCTATGTCTATGTCTACATGTATGTATCCATAGCTACTTATGTATGTGTATTTATGAGAGAAGGGATGTGTTAGGAGAGTTGGTTATGTCATGGTGAAGTCTGAGATACGCCATGCAGTCCAGCCAGGGAAGTTGGCAGCATGGCTTACTCCAAATATCTGAGCCCCAGAACCAGGGAAGCTGATGGGAAACTCTGGGTCTGAGGCTGAAGGCCTGAGAACGTAGGGGATCATTGGCATAGGCCTCAGTGTTGGACCACTGGAGGACCTGCAGTTCTGATCCCCAAGGGCTGCAGTAGTTGTCCTGGCCTCTGAAGAGAGGGGGAGAATTTGCTTTGCTCTTTTGCTCCTCTCTCCAGCCCTCAGCTGCCTGGGCACTGCCTTCCCACAATGGGTGAGGGTGGATCTTTCTTACGAGGTCCACTCACCAAAATGCCAGTTTCTTTGAGAAACAGCCAGCCAGATATAGCCAGAAACAATACTTCAGCAGCTCTCGGGGCATCCTTTAATGCAGTCAAATTGAAATCTAAAATTAGTGATCATACTTATGCTCCCTTCTAATGGCTAGGGGTCATTTCCTGCTCTTAAAGGCTGTGCAAGAGGTTCAGCTCCATCACAGCCAAGGAAAGTTCTGGTGAAGTGTTTGGGCCTGGGGGAGTGAGGTTGTGGTGAGGCTCCTTTGATTAGTTGCAGATGCCTTGCTTGAATTTGATTCGTCTTTGGCACAAAAGAATAATTGAGGCCACTATTCAGGTCATTTGGGTTAAAAAAATAAAATCTCTGTTCTTGACTTCCTTTTCAAAGAAGACAGGGATATTTAGTTGTGACCAAACTAAGATGTCTGATTCAATAAATGAGTGTAATTGATGCTCAAGACACATAATTCTTTTTATCAGGTGCCCACGTTATTCATAGGATAGAAAAATCCCAGCCCTATCAAGTTCTAGAAGGGCAGTTCCAGGAGCACCCCGTCAGTGAGACTTCAAAACCATCCTTTCTGAGCCCTCCTTCACATCTATGCACAGCCTCTGCATGCAGCTTTGACAAAATCACCTCCTTCACTCTTAACTGCTCCTTCTGACTCTGAAGTTTGTTCTGCAATTATGCAAAGCCCATCCCTGGCTTCTAGCCTTGACTCTGAGATGTTGGTTTCATACATTTCTCTGCATCTGTGCCTTGATACTGACTTCATATTACATTCAAAATTTTGCCAATAACATTTTTTTCCATCTCAATCACTGATACATCATCACAATCACAGATATTGTCCAGAGTTATTCTTGAGCGATCCAGAATTCCTCCTTGGTGTGCTGTCCGAAGTTGGATCCTGGTTTCATCTCCTCTTAAGGTCATTCTCTGTGCAACTTCACTGCAGGGCAAGTGATGAAACAGTTGCCACCTCACATCTATCTGCTGACTCATTCTGAGATCCTAACAATAGAATTATGATAACTATCATTGGCATTAATTGAGGACATTCTAAAGCTCAGGCTGCCTCATTGCACAATTGCAGGGACACTGTTCACATAGAATGCAGTGTGCATGGTGCCTCGCTATAGTTAACTAATTTATTCCTGTGTTTGGTGTCTACACCCTAAGCAAGGTGAATGAGCCTATCGTGGACTTCTTCCACATAACCTCGAAACACTTCTAGCTATCTCTAATTTTCTCCACCATTGTCCTCAACCCTGAGTATTCCCCACTGTTCAGCGTCTTTGTTCTGGTTTGGGTTAGTTAATCCCCTTCCTCACACATACTGACTCCTGCTTCCTCCTCTTTCTGTTCTGAACATTTCTAGAGAGGTTTATCTTACTGGATTTCTTTGCTGACATGAACTGGCAAGTTTGTACAGTGATTGAGGTTTCTTGTGTAACCTTTGAAATTCTTCATTATTGGAAGATCGATAGAGATGGGACCTCATCTCATCAGGGAAATGAGGAGTTGAGTTAAGCCCCTAGCATACTGTTCCCATGAAGATAAATTAATGTAATATTTTTGACTACTGTACTGTCCTTTATTTCTTGTTACCATAAAGGGATTGGACTCTGAAGCTCCAGCTATATGAATTATCATTGAACATGTTCAATACGGTATAGTAATACTTTCTATGTGTCTACTACGAACAAAGCTCTGTGTGAGAGCCATGGTAGCAAAAAAGAGAAATCAGGTCTGATGTTATTATCAAGGGAGGAAGATACTTTAAAAACAGCTTCAAAATATTTCACTGCAGTTCCTTCAACATGCTTTGAGTTAGAAGTATAACAGGCTGTAAGAGCTGATCAAAGTGGAACTACTTGACCTTGAGGATCAGAGAGGACTTCTGTGAGCTTGAGTTGAGATTCTAATGTATAGTAAGAATTAGTCAAAGAGATAAAGAGATGGCAATGAAGGAATTGGGGAATGGAGAAGAGCCAGCATTAACAGTTCCAGGTGGAACCAAAGGCACATAAGGCTTATGAGCCAAGAATAACAATGTCTCATGAAGGAGCTGAAAGAAGGCCAGAGTGACAGGAGTATAGAAGTTTGGGGAAGTGAGGAGTAGAGGTCAGCAGAGGCCTGTTAATGTATGGCCTTTTAGATCATATAAAAGATATTGTTATGTCAGAAGAACTCAGAGATGCAGACTAGAATGCAGGGAGTTTATGGGTAAGTACTCTAGGAATTGCTACCTATTGGATGGTACAGATTCCGGTGAAACATACAACAGATGTCATACAGAGAGCAGGTTATCCATAAGCAGCTCACCCGCATCCTTGGGCTGCCCAACCTTTTCTTCCTTCTCTTCAGCTTCATCTCCACTGCCAACAATTCCACTCGTGCTTTAGAATATGTTCCCAATCTAGGCAATACTGGCCAGCAAGAGTCTTCAGTGCCAAATACTTCAACATGGTACTGACTTCTTTTACAAGGATGGAGTAATGAAAGACACCAGGGCAATTTATCAGGTTTATAATGCACTGCAGGAGAAAGTACAGGCAGTGTGTGCAGGTGTAGTAAAGAGTGAGTGAGTTGTTGAATCTTGTCAGGCAGAAGTTAAGAAGACAGATCACTCAGAGGAAAAGTGAAAAAGAACAAGAAAGAAGATTGCAGCAGGCTATGTTAAGCAGACAGATACCATCTGAAAGTCTGGAACCGATGTTCAGTTCTTGGATGCCTTATTCTGGGTTTGCAGCTGAAGGTAGAAGTACATTTGGAGATGCAGAACCTTCTGATCCTCCTCCCCCTTACTCTGAGTTTCACCCAAACAATCAAGAAAGCACTCAGAGCCACTCTCACATGGAAAGGAGTGTCTTTATGCCTTCACCTCAAGCCGTGGGCTCTCCAGTTACATTTCCACCAGTGCCGGACTCAAGTATCCTGGAAGTGGGGCAGATCTTCCTTCCCAAAGAGCAGCTGGAGACAGTGGTGAGGAATCAGATGACAGTGATTATGAAAATTTGATTGACCCTACAGAGCCCTCTAATAGTGAATTCTCACGTCCAAAGGATTCATGACCCACGACACAACCTGATGAGGACCCCGGGATCACTCAAACCTCCCAGATTTAGCTGAGTAAAAGAAACTCTCTATCTAGGACTGTTTTTCAGAATTGCTTTCTGAGAGTTGGTTGAGGACTCAATCTGGGGGGAGAACTGCTTTTTCAGATACCTTGGCTCCCAAGGGGAAAGTCCTTGTGCACAGAACTTGTAAGAGTGTCCATCCGCTGGTCTTACCTTCGGACACAGTGTGCAGGGTTCACAACAAAATCATTGAGATAATCAAATTGTCCTAATTCTGGTGCGATTCATGGATGTACTGGTAAATTAGGAAAAATGAAACTTTATCAGTGTAGTTTCTGTTCTTTAAAATAAATTGGAAATTAGAGACTAATTAGCACAATTAGTCTATAAATGTTGTATAAATCAAAAACTTACCTCTTACACTATCATGCCTTGAAATTTACTTTTTCAAGGGGAAACAAGTTTAGCAGCATCCTTCAAAGAACTTCTTTCTGTGATGAGCCAAATGCATCTTTGGAGAGAAGAAATTTTGTTAATTCCAAGAAGCCTGATTAGAACAAATCAGATATACTTAACTTCTCTTGTTTGCATGACTTTGGGAGATCAAATGAGAGGGCTTTGTTTCAACTTTTTTCTACTAGCCTGATATGTATTGTCACTTCAAATGGTTGCCTTTAAAAAAATTGTAGAAATACTAATTACCAGTAAATAATCATCCAAATAAGCATGTCATCAAATAAGTTAATTACTTTTCTTTTGGTGGATGACAGTGACTGCCATGTTGCGCTAGCACATTATGGCCTCTGCTCTGGAGTCTTTGAGGAGGGACATACAGCAGTAGATAACAAAAAGGAATTATGTGCCAGACCTGAGTTTTATGATGAATAGATTCCAGACATGGTTATTCAGCTGAATTCATATATAAGGGATATAACTCATTTAGATCTCTTGACAAATCCTAGTATTAGTTTTATTTGTAGAGGAAAGACATTTAATAAACCATTTAGTAATCTTGGTAATCCTGAGTGAAGGAAAGGGACCAGGCAGAAAGATAAGTCAAACTATGCCTCTGCCTCCAGAAACATGTCAGTCCATTCCACAGGGAGCTAGGAAGGTCTTCTAGAGTTGTCACAAGCTTAGGTGAGGGGCATTTACAGTTCTTCAATGACCAGTTGACCAATGGTCAAATGAGAACTACCTGGGGAAGTGTGTGCGATATGGGTGGAGGTGGCTTTCTTCATCTGAGGGCAAGTCCTGGAGAGGAAGGAATTCAGCTAAGAACTTTCAGGGGTTACATTTCTAGCAGCTGTCCAAATGCATGCCATGGTCCTGAAGGGAAGATAGGAATGCATAATGGAACCTCTGCTATGGCATTATTCTAAAACTTGTGAGAAATCAGTGAAAGGTTTTCAGCCTGAGTATTACCATGTTTTTGCATTGAAAAGATTATATTGGCTGTTGCATGGAGGATGGACTGGGAGAGTTGGCAAGAGTGGCTCTGTATATACCATTAGGAGAGTGGGCTAGTAACTCAGAAAACGGATCATGACAGGTTGGAGTGGATGATCACAGAGACTATGGATTTTTAAAATTTGAGTAACAATGCATCAGATATGAAAAAGGTGAGCTGACAGTGGTTTGATTGGGCAGACTGAATGACAGAGACATTCAGGTCTAACCATACAGCAACTGACTTGCAGCCCAAGGTGGATGGAGAGAACATTAAGCAAGCTATAGCTGAGAAGGAGAGCGGATCACAAGATGAATTTGAGGTGCTTGTGAGACGTTCAGGCAGGAAAGCAGTTGGATGCATGATTCCAGAGCTCAGGAATGATGTCAGTGGTGTCAAAGTAAATTTGAGAGCTGTTATGATACTTGGTAGTAAGATGCTGTAGAAGAGGGTGTGGGATATGAAAAGAATATAGGAAGTAGGCATAGAGGATTCCCAGATTTAGGGTCAAGGTTGAAGGTGAAATACATGAGATACATTCAAGAGATTTTAATACTTGAGAAATGTCTAAATGAGGTGGCACTTCTGCAAATAACTGTCATATCCTAAATCTTTCAAAATTGTTTTAATTAATATATAAAGACTGTACATATTTATGCAGAAACCGTCATATTTCGGTACATGTGTACAACGTATAATGATCAAATCAGGATAATTACCATTTTCATCAGAACAAAACATTTATCCGTTTTTTTTGTGTTGGGAACATTTAAAATCTTTTCTAGCTAATTTGAAATAGACAATAAACTACTGTTAAGTGTTGTCATGTTACACTTGAACTTATTCTTCATAAGTATAATTTTGAACCCATTAACTAACTTCTCCCCATTTCCTCTCCCTTACTCTTCCAGCCTTCAGCAATCACTACTCTGTATTTCTTTTTTTAAATTTTTATTAAATTCTTTTATTGGTACATTGTAGGTATACAACACAATTACATTTCTCATTGGGAATTGTACCTT
>NW_004624758.1:19172370-19182910 GCF_000247695.1 Heterocephalus glaber
TTGAGTATCAGAGTGTTCCATCTCATTTCCCTTTGGGGTTGCTGTAGGTGATCTGGAAGTCTGGTTTTGAGACTCATTTACGTGTTTTCTCATTTCAACTGGGGCAAGGGGCTGTTAGCACCTGCACGGATTACCTCCTCTGAGCTGGGATAGGTGGGACAGGGGGCAGGAGCAGTGGTAATGATGGTGATCCACAAGCCCTTTCCTGTGGGCTGGGAGCAGTGGGAGGGATGGTGGCCCAGAAACCCCCTCCTCTGGGCCAGGAGCAGTGGGACAGAAGGTGGCCCAAAAGCCCTTTCCTCTGGGCTGCTAGCAGCGGGAGGGATGGGTGACTGGGAAGCCCCTTCCTCTCGACCAGGAGCAGTGGGACGGCGGCTCAGAAGCCCCTACCTCTGGGCCGGGAGCAGCAGGACTCAGTACCTTGGTCTGGTGGTCTGGTGCCCTTTGTGCCTTTGTAGTGTGGAACCAGGTGGCTGCCTGTCTGCAGTGGGCTGATTCGGTGTGTTCTGTGCCACTCGGGACCTTGGTAGGGCATGGGCAGACCTGCCTGTCTGCACTGGGGTGATTTGGTGTCTTCCGCATGACTACTACTCGGTATTTCTATACAGTGGAAGTACTCCATGTTCCTGTACTGTAGAAGTACTCTGTGTTCCTACACTGTGGAAGTACTCTGCATTTTTTTAAAAAAAAACACTTTATTGCAGAAAACTTGAAACATACAACCAAGTAGAACAGTACAGTACCCCATACAGGAGTATTCTGAAGCAGAACTGGATGCCATTAAGGATAGGATGGAAACCTGTTTATTCTCTTTAACCAAAAAAGTATATAGTTATTAAAGAAATCTGCAGTCACTGTTGATTCCTTGTAAAATTTTGAGCAGTTGATGGTATTTATGAAAAAGTGAATCTATTTGCTTTTTCACTTCTAATTTCTATTATCACTACACCTGTGCATCAGAATGAAGAATGTTACATTTCTTTCATTGTTTTAGTAAAATTACCTAGATTTATAGTTTAAATTGTTCACATAATCTATAAGCAAAACAGAGGAGTTTTTCTGTAGTTCTAGAACAGGATGTAAATGCTATAAATCACATATAAATGGCTGAAAGATGTTGGGACATAGAGGGTAGACAGAGAAGAGAAGTACAGTGGCGTGAGTGCCAATTCACTTTTCAAAAAAAGATAGTTGAAGTATGCTGTGTATTACTCTTTTTTTTTTCTGGTACCAAGGATCAAACGGAGGATCTTGCACTTGTGAGGCAGGTGCAATGCCACTGAGTACTCTGCATTTCTAATAATTCTAACTGTCACAGTTTCCACATGTGAGTAAGAACATGCAGTGTTTGTCTTCTATTGTTGGCTTATTTATTCTAAATTTTTATACAATTTCGGGCCTTTAAGTGTCTTGATATTTAGTTTTTAATAACTTGTGAGGTTCTCAAATTTTTTGATGAAATTTTTTTTGCCTTTCTTTTGAATTTTAATTGGTGTGTGCTTTGCTTTGGGGTTTTAAATCTCAGATTGGCTAACTTTGACAGTGGAGTCTGGAGGAGGTTTCCTCTGAAATGTGACCCAGTTAACTCCTACATTGTACTTCATTCTTTTATCCCTACCCCACCCAAAGAGATCATAGCATGTGCTTTCACTAAGGAATTATAGATAGCAGGTTTAGTAATGGCTTAGAATCCTGATGAGTTATTCTTTGAAGTATCTAAAACCTTTGCTGATACCCTTTGCATATTTATTTAGGATTGACAGACTGCAAAAAAGAGAAAATAGAACAATGCATATATAGTTATGTCTCGGTATCCATGAAGGACTGTCTTAGTCACTTTCTTGTCACTGCGCCACAATACCTGACACCTGCAACTTAAAGGAGGAAAAGTTTATTTTGGTTCATGTTTCAATTCATAGTCAGCTGGCTCCCAGGGAGAATGGCATGGCAGAGGACAGCTGCTCATGGCATGGCAGATAGAAAGCAACGAGAGAAAGAGAGAGAGAGAGGGAGGGAGGGAGGGAAGGAGAGAGCGCACACATGAGGCTCTTGGGGGACATCTAGGTATTAACCACAACAGGGACCAGTTATAGGAACCCCATGTCCACCAATACCCATAGATGCTCAAGTCTCTTATACAAACTGCTGTGGTATTTGAATATCAACTCAGTACACCCTCTCATGTACTTAAAATCATCTCTAGATGACTTCTAGTACCTAACACAATATCAATGCCATGTAAATATTTGTTACTCCATTGTTTAGAGAATGATGACAAGGCAAAAGAATTCAGTACAAACACATCTTCCTTCAAATATTTTTGACCCATAATTAGTTGAATCTACAGTTGCAGATTGATAGATTGGTATGTTGAAACAGCCAAGAGGCATAGGTCTACAACATTGTTTGTATGATAATTGAACTTATTTATTAAGTTGTAGATTGCTGCCTGACTCTTTTCTGAACATATGATACTAAACATCATTTTGTAGGTTTGAGATCTTCAAACTAGACTGCTGGAACCTTATCCCTCCATGACTCCTAAGACTTTGACTGTCCTAAGCTGAAAAGGTTCAGAGGATGCCAGTGACATTCTGCTCCACATACCCTCCCCTTGTCACCTGTGCAGTGAACACTGTACCATATATATTGACTCTGCTTGCGCATGGTTGGGCAGGTGGAGGGGATGCTTGGGCTGTGGAATTCCGGCAGAAGCAGATTGCTTCTCCATAGGCTCCAGAAGAGGTCTTAATATCTAACCCTGTGTAGCACAGGTGCATACTAATCTTATTCCACCATTTGATTATAGTTTGATTTAAGAAAGAATTCTAGATTGAAATAGATTTTCTCTAAGAATTTGGAGGGCATGCCCCCTTATTTTGTGGCATGCAGCGATGCTACCTAAAATGATGTTATGTTTTCACTTCTGGCTCTTTGAAGATGATAAGTCTTAACTCTTTAGAGTGTTTTAGGATAGTCTTTTTGTCCCCAGTGCTATAGAAATTTTTGGATCCTCAATTTTCCTTTCCTAGGCTATTTCTTTTTTTCAGTGGAGGACATTGCTCAGTGACTTGGGAGATACTATCCTGACATAGCACATGTCTGCACATGTCTTTATTTTAGCTTCTCATTTGATATTTTATCTGGGTATAGAATTATAGGTAAACATCAATCTCTTTTAGAATTTTGAAAGGTCTGATTCATTGACTCATAATTCCAGAGTTGCTGTTGACAGGGTCATGACCATTTTGATTTCTACTCCTTAACGTGATTTGTATTTTCTCTTGAAAATGCTTTGGTTTTTCTTTTCATCCTGGAGGTTCTGAAGCTTTGTTACGATATGCCAAGATGTGAATCTTTTAAAAAATGTTTATCACACTGCCCACTTGGTAGGTTTCAATCTGGAAACTCATGATATATAGTTTAGGAAAATATTTTGTATTACTATTAATTATGTTTCCGGGTATCAAATTCCTTTGACCCTGAACATACTAATCTGATCTGGCAAATTTCACAGTTTTCTCAGCTTCTGTTGTTTTAAATTGCTTCATCGATTTTACTCTTTAATGTATTTTATCTTCTTTTCCAGCTTCCTTTTACAGACTGTTATATTGTACCCTACGTTTTTCATTTCCAAGAATTTTTTTGTTCTTGTAATGTTCTTTATAAAAAATAATATTATGTTCCATTTCATGGATTCAATATCTGTTCTTATCTCTCTGAGGACATCAATAATTTAAAATTTTTTTCTCCTTCAATCGTCTATTTTTTTCAGAAGCTTTTTTATTTGTTTGTTTTGGTTTCTATCCTTCATTTTTCAGGTTTTCTTCCAATATTTGATGACCTCTGGCAGTAATTAACTTGTGAAAGTGAAATTCTGGAAGGTCATAAGGCTTCTCAACCAGGGAGGTCACTGCTGAGTGACTGGCTGGGTTTTGCAGTGGGCTGGTCTGTTCATCCAGAAAACAGGCTTGTAAATTTTGGGATGGGGAGTGTTTATAGGGCTGCTGTTTTTGTTTTAGCAATCAATCAGAGGATGGATCTGTGAGTACCAGAATTCAGTACAGAATCTTCCATATTCCTTGTGCAGGACTGCATGGGGAGCTTAGCTGGGTGGTGCCCTTTTAAAATTTCCTTCCTAGATTGACTAAATTGCATCTAGTATTCTCCTGGGAAGGAGGAAATATTTGCCTATATTCTTTGTCTTTGTAAATATAACCCTTTACAAAAAAAATCTTTACTTTGTGTTTTAATAGACATTTAAAAAGCATTGATAATCGAGCTCATTTTGTAATCTCCCATAGTTAGCTGGTGGCACCTCTTCAGAGACAGGTGAGCTTGGCCCCCCCAGACCTCCCTCATCACTGCTGCCACAGTGAACTTGACCCGACGTGGAGCTGGAGCATCCTTGCAATTCTCTCCACCATCTGTGCAGAGTCTGCCTTCAGGTGTGGAGATTTTCATCCTCGCAGTCATCTCTGGTGCCCCTCTTCAGGGTCGCCAAAGGGGCAACTCACCAGGGTTCTGTTTGGATTCCAGAGCAAACCGAATCTGCAATCTGTGGGCCAGAGCACATGGTGTGAGGTCACTCTGCCTGTGGTCTCCTGGACAACTGCCTGCCACCAGTGAAACCCGAGACCGGCCAGTGCCACCTTTGCTCGCCTAACTCTGTCACCCACACCACCTGTGACGTGACCTCTTCAGTCTCTACTCCTCCCGTTTCTGCCTCTTGTCCCCCACTCCCAGGCTTCGGCCTATATCACTTTTCTTTCTGCTACTTCTCATTCACCATCTCTGTTAAAAACAAATCTCTACATTATCAGTAACTTCTTTAAAAAATATCTTTAGTTTCTTTACAGAATCCTTTGTAACACTTTTCTTTAACTTTGCTTATTTTGCCCACATTTTTCAATCTCACGTGCTCTTTTTTGGGAATATAACATAATCTTTGTGACTCTTTTTTATGAATTTGGAATTTTTTTTGGTTATTTGTGATAAAGAAATGCTTTCAATCAAAACACTTTGCTTATGTCTATTCTGTTTTACACTATTAAAGTTCATATTACAAATTTCATTAAAACACATCTTTGTAGTTGACTCTCAAACTGAAAAAGGGAACATTTGAAATTTGTATATATAATATAGATTATTCGTATATATAAATGTTCTATCATTTTACCATATGTATGTTTTCATTTTTCCCATTTTAAACTAAGGTATATTATTTAATATACAATAAATTAATACATGATTATAAGCAAAATTTAACAAGCTACCAGAGAATGGCAAATTAATGCGTATATATTTTAGAAACTCATCGAATGTAGTTCAATATTACTCTGTCCAGAAGTAGTTTGTGGTTTGATGTTTGAGATTTCTTCACTGCCAAATTCGCTGAAACCTGGGTCTTTTGCTAAGGGTGCCATCTCCTTGCAATTGTCTTGAATAGAGACAGTTATTTCTTTATCTTCAGGGCATACTACTGACTGACTATCTCTTCTTTTTCTTTGACAGCCTGATCATTGCTGTCGTCTGAATTTCAGGCATTCTCCTTCCTAGTTGAGGACTTTGTTACCTGGATCACAGACCATTCCCATCTTCAGGAGCTGGGCTATGATGGATAAGCTGTCCTGCAGGCCGTGGGGAGAGTGTGATGTCCCTTATGTGGGACAAATCTGACTTGGGCCAGCTGAGCTGTTCATCACCTCTGAAGTCATAAACCCCAGTAACCATTGTCTCCCCAAACTCTATGCCTTAATCATTCCTCTGCCTCAGTACCTGGAGTTTGGACCTCAGACTGATCTCCAATTCTTTGTTTCCTTTCTTTACCCCAGTCCACAACCTTTCTTTATGGCTTGACGTCTTCCCCATCCAGCCTAGACTGCCATTGTGCTACTTTATTATCATTTTCTTCCTACCTCCCTCCACATTTTACTAGTGATAAGAAGGCATACATGTATTGTGATCTCAGTATTAAAATGTTACCACCTTACATAGATAATCACATTTAATTCTTTGAGAAAAGTTCTATGGTTAGATGCTGTTATCATCTCCAGTTAACAGATGAAGGAAACTATGCCCAAGAATGAATGGTTAGGTTCCTTCTCTCAAGTGATGTACACAGTAAGAACTGTGCAGTGTTTCTACCTTCTGAGGCTGTACTCTGTTAAATCATTGTGCTAACACCTCAAGAGCTTCCTGTTGCCAATGCCCCATTCAATGACTGCAACCGCCTCTTTAGATGATTCTTGCCATCCACTTTTCTAATCCTGAGAGATTCTGAGAGCCATTAGAGAGAAGTTGTCACCCCTTAGGTAGATGGTGCCACTACAGAGTCCTCATCTCCAGAATCACTTGACCTTCTCCGTGAGCCCAGTTTACATGAATCACGTCAGAAAACTCTTTCTACCCTGCAGTGATTATGCACAACCTTCAGCACAGTCCTCAGGTTCTGTACCCCACACCAATCAAATTCACTCCTAGCAAAAGACTTTGATTCCTTCCTCACTTATAAAATCAAAATTATCAGGTATAAATGCTCTTATTTTTCTGTCTACAAACTGACAAATGGTTTTTATTTACAGCCCCTTTAGTCTCTTTTCCTGCAGCCAAAGGAAATGATGCCCCCATTCCAGACTAATCCCTGTGTCTAGTCTCTCCTGTTGAGGCCAACAGAGGGGTCCTGTCACACATTTCTGGATCCTCCTGTCCTTTCTGCTCTTCATCTCCACTGCATCCTTTCTCTCTTCATCTGGTTCAGATTTTGTATTACCAGACTCAAGTTACACATTAGCCGAAGTCCTGGCAGGAAGCAAATGTATATTCAGGATAATTTGAGGAAAGTTTAATGAAGAGAGAATGTGAAGATCTCTGAGAAGGTTGTATGGAAACTTAAAGCATACAGATGTGCAGGGCTGAGGGGTAAGGACGGGAGTAGGTACTAGAACTTGGAAAGAGTCCCACAGGTAAGATTAACTGGAAAGCAGTTGTCAGAGGACAGATCTTGTTTGAGTTGCCTCTGTAGGAAGGTTGCTGAGAAATAAATTCTCCAATGTCATTCTTCTGCCAGTTTCCTGGCAGAGATTTCTTATTGGCCAAACACAAATAGAAACCAGATGACAAAAGATTCCTTGATATGAGTATAGCCTGTGGAGATCAATCTAGGGTACAGAGAAGGCAGTAGAAGGTATAGAAAGACCAAAGTGGATCAACCTAGAAAGACAAACAAAAACATAAACATGTGTGTATGGAATCATTTTTTTCTTGGAATATCTTCACTCCAATTTTCACTGAAATGTGAATTTTAAAGAAAAGTGTCCTTTCGAAATTCTTGTCACTATTTGGGTTATAGATGGTGGATTTCAAGCAAAATATATCATGGAGAAAGGTCTCAATTTCTACATTTCTTTGTTTCATCATTGAAAGTGGCCATTCACTATGTATCTTGAATAGAGTAGGTGACAAATAAGTGATTGAATTTGCTTTAGCTTCCTGACATACCAGTCTCTATTTGCTTGTATTTCTGTTGCCTGGTAACTTTTACAAGCTTAGGTCCATAAAAATCAAAGGAGAAGAGAAAATATAAAAAAGTAAAAATATTCAGGACTCCCCTCCCACCTCCATTACCTCAAGGTGAAAAAGAAAGCAAAACAAAACATGTACTAATGTCACACATTCATTAATTTGAAAAGGAAGAAAGTAGGCTCCCCTGTGATGCTTGGTTTTGGCTAAGCCAGAGAGCAACGTGGCCAAATTGTATGTGAGCAGAGCACGCTGAGAGAAAGAGAGCTCTCTTTTCAGGGTTGGTGGCCCCACACCTGCACAAACACCCTGTAAGAAAAGGCATCGCGCCCTAATATTTGACAGCCAACCCCCACCACTCTTTCACCAAAACTCTCCCTTTCTCTTTACCCTGTATCCAGCAAGTGTATTGGGTGCACACTCTAGGGATGGGCACCTCTGTGGCTTTCCTGCAAGTGTGAGGTGGAAGAGGGTGGGTGTTGGCTTCCTAGAGCTGATCAAAGAGCGTCCTGGCTTCCTCAGAAGACCGAAGCTCCATGTCCCTCTGGGGTCTACCTGGGGGTTGGCTCAACTGTTTTATGTTTCAGTAGGGTGAAATTTTGTCACAAGAGCATAAAAATCAAGAGAGATACACTGATGGTTGGATTCAGGAGAGAATCAGATGCATACCTCTGTTTTGTCTTGGAATCAGGTAGATTCTTAAGAAAATTCCACTGTCTTTGAAAAAATTTGAACCACTGTCTTACTTTTCCACCTCTACTATTCCCTTCCAATTTTTTGGTACTGGGGATCAAACTCGGGACCTTGCTGTTCCAAGCAAGGCAGGTGGCGGAACCACTGAGCTAAATCCCCAGGCCCTCTTCCAACCTTCCAACTCTCTATTTCCCTTTATAATTCCATTTGAATAGTTCTCCTGTCATTAGGCGTGGAATAGGACAGGTACATGTGTGGTCACCATTGTTTGATGCTCACTCCTCTATCCCATTCTATAGGCAAAGCAAGCTGGCCAATGACTTCATGGCTAAGTAAGCTGCACATGTCCAGGTAGTTCCTATGGAGGCTTTTCACTACTCCAAGAAATTATACCTAGCCTTGAAGTAAGCCACCAGATGAATAGTGGACCTGGAACCAGACTGAATGCAGAATGATTAGAAAATTGCAAAAGACAGGAATATACTTCTCAATAGGCTCATTCATTTCCATATAATTAATAATTTGATATTGCATATCCATTTGAATTTTTTAAAGACCAATTTAAAATGAGGTTTTTATGCCACATCATTACTTCATAGTTATCATCTTTATGTTCATTCACTCCACAAGTATTTACTAAAGGCTTTTAAATGCAAGGTTTTCTTTTAGATTCTGAGGTTATAATAACAAAGCACCTGAATTCACAGAACTTACCTTTCAGTGGGACAGAAAAGAATGTAACATCCTACCTGGTAGAGATAAAGTCTGTGAAGGAAGGGAAAGCATTCTGAGGGGAAGCAGGTTTCATTTTAGCCTGGGTGGTCAGAGAAAGCCTCTTGGAAGTGGAAGCTGTGTGTGGAGATCCAAATGCTGTGAGGAAGGAAGGAGTGTGCCACACTCTGGTGGCCATGCATGACACCCAGCTATCCAGGTACGGCAAGTGACAACAAAAATGTAGCTAGGTTATATACTTTGCCTCTTCTTACTCTCAGAAATATCTTACTGTACTTTGAATGACTATCTGCTGACCTGGATGTCCATCGAGCCCAGATGGTAGCGTAGGTATGTTTGTAGGCTTTATTGGATCACGTTCTGGAGTTTGAAATGATCAGAAGCAGGAAACGGAGACTGAGCAGCTTCAGCCATTGAGAAATAGGAGACCATTGGTCACTGAATGGCAACCAAGGTCAGGTTTGAATGGCTACAGTGTCATGTTTCATGGGCCACTTGGCCCCACTGCTTTCCTGGAAGCAGGGCATGCATTGGGGTTGCTACTCAGACTGGTGAGGTCTTTGAGGGTACTGCCCTTGCACAATGGGCAACCTGCTCTGGCTCGGAGAGACACATTCGCCAGCAGAGCAGGCAGGTGCAGCCATGTCCGGAGGCATCAGTAGACCAGTTTGACTGGAACAGAGGCTTTGAAGACAAGAAAATGAGAGAAAGTATTAAGAATGCAAGCTAAATGGTGGGGGCTCTTAAATACAGTGCTTTGAGCAACTTTATAGATGCATAAGCATTAGTTACCTCATCTCTAAAATGGGATAATAATACATATCTCATAGTATGAGAATGGGGTGACATCACACATATAAAATATTTAGCATTGCGATGGACCTATAGTATGTGTTTAATAAAGAATAACGGCTACTATGGGAGTGAAAGTGGTGTTTAATTATGGCTAATGTGGCAACCACAGTGTGTAAGGTGGGTTGGAGGAGGGAAATAGTGGGGTAGGGAGCTCAGCTACAAGGGCGTTTTAATAGTCCAGGAACATAGAGAGTGATACTGAGGCTGGGGAAGAAAGCACTCCTGAGAAATGCTATAAAGGAAGAATTTAGAGGACTTGAAAATTGCCTGGGAATATGGCATACAGGAGACAGGGAATTTAAGGACAGCTGGGGTCTGAGCCTGGGGGGTGGGCAGTTCACTGATAAAAGTGGCAGTGATTCACACAGTGGGATGACAAGACGCTAGGAGAGATCCCATGGCTACAATAGGAGGTACACAGACCGAAGGAGGATGGAGCAGAATAAAGCAAAAGTGAAAAGATGAAAACATCAGTTCAGAGGAGAATGGCTCGGTAGCAAGTCCTGATCATTGGAAGGGGAACAGCAGCAAAGATGAGCATCCTACTTATCTAGGTAGAGTCCAGGAATGAAACCTACCTTCCCTCCTTCCTTCCAAGTGAGCTAGATCCTGACCTAAATTTATTTATTTATTTATTTATTTATTTATTTATTTATTTTTTATTAAATTCTTTTATTGGTACATTGTAGGTATACAATACAATTACATTTCTCATTGGGAATTGTACCTTTACATAATG